>CM073760.1:50272478-50829158 GCA_037127475.1 Arma custos
CAATGGTTTGCAATGTTTAATCATGAGACCCTTCCACCATCGTCTGCATCTGCATGTTTCAACAGGAACGAGACGGTCAAACTTTGCGCAAATATAGAAAAAATCAACGATTCACTAGCATTGATAACAAAGATGGTTGAACTTTATAATAAGAATGAAGCAAGTGTAGTTAGCGAACCAATTGATTTTAGCATAAATACAAATACACTGTTTTACAACTTAAATGAATTGAATTGTGATGATAATCAATAAAATAAGTTTCCTTTAATATGTTGTATTTTTTATTTGTCCCTTGAAAAATAAAATAGGAAGAAGGAAAAAAAAAAAAAAAACAAATACAAATTTACTGAAATCAAATATTTTTATTTTATGTAAATATAAAATTTAATTAAAAAAAAAAATTAATAAATCTGAATCAAATACTGATAAGGTAAATATAAAATTTTTAACAATTAACAATCTTGTAATGTTTCTGATAAACAGCTGATCTGTGGGTTGATTCCAGGATAGGACTCAGTATCTTGGAAATATGTTGAATCCTGTTTTCGAATCTTACTCTGTCCCTCGCATATGTTTCCCATGGACTGATACGTGCTGCACGATGAGCATAATTCCATGTTACAAGAGTACGAGTTTCAACAAGGTCCTCATCAGGCTTGAAAGATACCTAAATAAAAGATATTATTACTCGATATTTTGTATTTTCCGAATCGAGTTCTAATTCGTTTATATTTTTTTTTTTTGGTTGTACGTTCATTTTACATCTACTTTTAAAATAAAAAGAAATTAGTATACTCCTCTTCTAACAACCACAAAAAAAACAAACAGAGAGTCAGTACAATTTACGGACCAAACCCGTTCCCATTTCATATTCTATTATTTTATCATGTAAAATGAGACAGTAAGCTTTAGTATTGGCTGGAAAGTTTTCTTTCGCCTCTAATAGTACTCTGATATCGATAGTCGCACTTTTGATTGCTTCAGATTGCTTAGAACAATCTATAATCACTAGAGGCGCTAGTTTCTCGAAATCGGATCTTGAAAGCAGGGGCTGAGAATGTCTAACGCCATAATAACTCGTTTGAAATTCGTTATACATTTCATACAACAATGCTACTTTTCCTTGCTCAAAATCTAAATTTAAGTCATCGTACGGATATTGTTCACTATTCAAATAAAGTTTCAAATTTTTTAATTTGCAACTATCGAACAGACTGCTATCTTTGTTAGAGGTTCTATTTCGATCACTTTGAAATGCAAAAATGAGATAGCGCGGTTTTTCTAAATTTGTTGAAGTTTTGACCGACCAATTTTCCTGCTGCGTCGCAGGTACATTGGGATATTCGTAAAGATCCCATGATCTGAATGGAATAGAAACGACCTTGTTCTTGTCTACTAGTTTTAATAACCTCAGACGTTCATAATCTGAAACACGAACATGAGGCATTCTCCACACCAATTTGTCAAGTTTTATTTGTACATCATCGTCACCTAGCACGCAGTTTAGGTCAGTACTTGATCTGATCAAAACGAGCTCTTGCTTCAGATTGATTAAAATTTTACGATAGTCCTCGCAAATCCCAAAAAGAATATCAAGTGGTAGGCATACGCTAAAAACGCCGTTTTTATCCAAAGAAAGAGTTTTACCGGGCATTGTCCACCCCGCATTTTCTAATCCCATTACTCGATTAGGCGAAAATGATGCATGCCCTTTAAGAGTAGTAGTTATCCCCGGATTTCGTACTCGATCGACTTCTATACCGTTTAGTTCATATCTAATTTCGTCAAACAAAAACGCGAATGCGTTATTAGTCAACTTTGGAGTGGCACCGATAGTGCCATCACTTTTTAAGATCCTCCCTTCGAGATAAATAAAACTTTGAGAAGGAAAGGTATAAATATCTTGTTGATGAATAGGAATTCTAATCTCGTCGGATTTGTTAAAGGTATTTCCCGTATAAGGCTGGTGCGAGTGATATTCAAATTGTGTAAGAGAATCGACGAATTTTATATCCGTCGTAACGTCTAGTATGTCATTCATAATGTTTGTTTAACCGAAAACCACACTGTTTTAAAAATATAGCGTTCGCAGTTGTTAGCGCTCTTGTTGATTTAGGTTTACTGGTTTTAACCGTTGTTTGACATCTCCTTTTATAATAATCGATGCAACAACTATCTCTAGAAGAAAAATCAATCCCCATTCTTTTTTAAATGTAATCTCAATGTAACCGTTTCTCCTCTAAAGTCGATAAGCTCTCCGTTCTGATCTACTAATCGAACGATGATATTGTCTACAGTCCTCACGTTGGTTGGAAAGTAAATGACCGGATTCGTGATTTCTATTATTTTATATCCTGGGTCTACACGCGGAAAGAATTGATGAATATTATGATCCGGTTCTCCGTTCACATAAGACCCCGATGCGATGTTACATTGAATTGAAATAATGTTTACGCTGAGAATTTTAACAATGTCATTTGATTCAGTATAGGAGCGATTCGGAGGAATGACATGATCGGATCGTGTAAAACCCAAAAGAGGACCAATAGAGTGAGGCTTCTCGGAATAGTTAAAGTATACTGCATGAGTTGTTTTAATTTCCGTTTTTAGCGTGTTGGAATTTCCTCTTATTATCACTACAGCGGTAGGGTCAAGATGAGAAATTTTTTCACGTAAAAAGGAGGCTATAGCATCGATATCGTACGATCCTTCAGGTATTTGGATCGAAAAATCACCAAAATAAAACATATCATTAGCGCCCTTTTTTATATTCGGAATAGTATTATATGTCTCAAATGATAACAACCCAACAGTATATATTGACCCCAATTCTAACGGTGGTAAAAAGTTTGCGGAAAGTACGCTAGAGTTGCCCGTAAGCGTTACTGTATAGCTCATGATTAACAATGATCAAACGCTTTGAGAAGCATCGACTAAATACTGTAAGCAGAGATGTCCACAAACCGACGTATTCCACTCCTGATAACGCTCTCTATTATAAGTTATTTTTAGCCCCTTAAAGTATTCGAGCAACTGTGGTGGTGGTTTTAAGTTTCCAAAGGAATCAAAGTATTTCACAAAATTATTTTGTTTTACATAACAGACCCAATGTGAACCAAGTTCTGAGCTCGGCTCTAAATTTACAATAGCAGACTCGTGTTTGTTTGGATATCTAGGAAGTTTATCAATCATAAACACTCCTCGAAAATGTTGGATATTTAAAACTTTGGCCAAATAATTTAATTCTAAATCCGTCAATGGCTTATTCGGTAGTCAGATCTTTCCAGATTTGTTTTTTTGTCGAGTTATAAACAGGCCGTAGCCTTTCCGATATGGTTTCAAATAAAGTCCATTTCCGATTTTCTGACTTTCCATCGCTAAATTATGCCTCTTTTGCTCATCTAATTTATGTTTAGCTTCTTTCGCCTCGTAGATAGCTTTAGCCACACTCGACGCTCCTCCCGCTAAAGATCCCACTGCAGAAAGCCCCGCCATTAACGGCACAAGAAATGGAAGAAATCCTCCCTCTTTTGGCAAAGGAAGAACTCTGGGAGGCAAAGGTTTTGTCTTACCACGTAAATGCATTTTAGCCTTTTTGTATGCCATTTTTGACGCTTCGAGGATCGATGATACGTTAGCAACCTTTAGCGATTTAACTAATTTTTTGAAACTAATCTTTTTATTTTTCTTCTTCTTCTTAATACCGGCACCAATTTTACCTTTCGCTTTCATAGTATTTGTAACTAACCAAGCCGCAGCTTTTTCTCCCAATGATGAATCCGAAGCTTTAACTCGTTTCCAAGCGTTTTCAACCAAAATCTTGTCCGCTTTTCTACGACTTTGCATATCCTTATCTTTGCTATAAGCAATATCGTGTTCTTTACAAGCTTTATCAAGCTGGTTTATTCCACTATCTCCTCTATTTAGTCGTTTTTCAAGGTTTGTACCGGGGCCACAATACTGGTATCCTGGCAGGTGTAATTCAAACGGTAACTTATTTATGAGACTGTTTATCAAGCCTCTTCCTTTGCGAGTCTTACGAATCATACTGTAGTGAAAAATGACAATCGGCGATATATATATATATACAGGAAATGAATGATTTTGTCTGCATTCAAAATGAAATTAGTCCAACAAGAACAACGTTTTTCTACTTTGAAGTGTTTGCCTGACGAATCTACTGAGGTGAAACATAGCACATTATTACCAAACACCATACGAGCGTCGATATGCGGATCAAGCGGATGTGGAAAGACGAATATTATGATTGGACTTTTATTAAATCCAAATGGTTTAAAATTTAAAAATGTATATCTATTCGGAAAAACTTTACACCAGCTCAAATACCAGTATTTAAAAAATGTTTTAAATATGGTTCCTGAAATAGGATTTTACGATTTTGAAGATGCAAAAGATATGCCTCACCAAGTTGAATCTAATTCAGTCTGTATATTCGATGATGTTACGATGGAGGATCAAGATATAATTAAACGATATTTCAGTTATGGAAGACATATGAATCTAGATTGTTTTTACTTAACACAAAGTTATGTTTGCATTCCTAGACATCTGATCAGGTGTAATTTTAACTTTTTAATAATATTTCCTCAGGACGAATTGAGTTTAAAACATATTTACGATGAACATGTGAGCACTCCTGCTATCGGTTTCCAACTTTTTAAAGACATGTGTTCATTATGTTGGAAAGAGCCTTTCGGTTATCTCGTTATTGACAAAAGTAGGGATTTAAACAATGGTCGTTTTAGAAAAGGAATCGATACATTTATTGTAGATATATAAAGGGTTTCCAGTCGTTGACGGAGCTCAGTCATGGACCCTAAAGTCACCCGTGAGATTATAAAAACTAGCGAAATTTTAAAAAATAAATTTCAAACATTGAAACGCGGTCTTCAGGATGTTGATGAGGTTCGTCAAGCATTCTTTACACCTGTATCACAACCTTTAGAAGATATTAAAGAGTCATTAAAGTTGCAAAAAGAAACCAAATCGGAGCCGTCAAGTAAAAAGATTAGAAACAAAAATGATGAGATTGAGTTTACAAAAGATATTTACAAAAGAGCAACATTGACACCAGAGTTAGCCCATTCGACTCATCCGACAACTCCAATACTTTCATCATCTAGATTGGCGTTTCCTGAAATTAAAGTAGAAAATGAACATCATGAAACTGAAGATTCACTAGTAGAAACAGTTAAACAGTTTGGAAACCAACAAAGAAAATATTTGGAGAAATTGTTGAGAGGCGATAATAAAACCTTCGATTCACGTTATGGTATTAGAGTCATGCCCGATGGAGGATTCGCAATAGGTGACTCTACTGATATTCAACTACATACAAACAGCGATGACATAACAATTAACGGGGTAACTTATGAAGGCACAGAGGGATTGTTGCAGTTACTTTACTTGAAAAATCCCGAAAAGTATGAAAAAAAAGACTTGGAAATGTATAAAAACATTTTAATCTCGACCAATGCTCACAAAAAAGGCTATAGTGAAGAACGAGGGAGACAAGGAATCAGATCAGAAAAATATAGAAAAGTAATAGCGATGCTTTTCACACCTCGTCATACCACACCCCCTCCTAGTAAAATAGCCACACTTCGTTCGCACAAAGGCACTGGTCTCATGAGAGCCGATAAACCCATTTATGAGTATTGGGATGATCCTAATGAGCTAGTTGATCGGCTGAGGTTGCTAATATCTTCGGCGAATGCAGGTCACGAAGGACATGAAAACGAAATAGGATCGATAATTGAAGAGCTACGAGAAATAAATATATTATATTAAGTGAATATCTTTTCACTGTGTGTGTGTGTATCTCGGTGATGCTAATAACGCTCGGTTATCTTAAAAGATGAATGCATCGTTGTTAAAAAGTGCTGTCGTAAATGAATTGCACAAACCAGCTCGAAGAAAATATCCACGTCGGAAAACTGTTTTGAAAGGAATTAACGATTTATGGCAAATAGACCTTGTGGAAATGATACCTTATTCTGGAGAAAATAAAGGAAATAAATATTTGTTAACGGTCATAGACTGCTTTTCGAAATTTGCTTGGGCTGTGCCATTAAAACAGAAAACAGCGGACAACGTGAGCAAAGCAATGGAGAGTGTGTTTTTATCGAGTAAATCAACTCCAAAACATATTCAAAGTGATCAAGGAAAAGAATTTTACAATTCAAAGTTTAATTCTCTAATGAAACAATACAATGTTAATCATTATTCAACTTTTTCTAATATAAAAGCTTCCATTGTAGAGAGGTTCAATAGAACATTAAAAGAAAAAATTTGGAGAGCATTCAGCCTGCGAGGAAATTATAAATTTTTAGATATATTACCCCAAATTCTACAAGAGTATAATTCATCATTTCATAGGACTATAGGTATGAAACCAATCGATGCTCGGCATAAAAAGATGGAGAGATACTTGCTAAAAAATGTGTATTCTACAGTGACTAAATCGAAAGTACGAAAGCAGAAATTTATAGAAGACGATTTTGTAAGAATATCTAAACAAAAAACAAGTTTTTCAAAAGGCTATAAGCCTAATTGGTCAAGTGAAATTTTTAAGGTAGTCAAGATTCAGAAGACATATCCGTACACATATTTGCTAGAAGATCTAAAAGGGCAACCGATCAGTGGTGCATTTTATGAAGAAGAGCTACAACAGGCTAAATATCCAAATATATACCTGGTAGAAAAGGTTTTAAAAAGGAAAGGCAGTCAATTATATGTCAAGTGGTTCGGTGTTAATGAACGCAGCTGGGTTAATAAAAAGGATATCGTATAATGTTGAAGAAGAAGAAAAAAAAAAACATATGCTCTTGCACTAGACATTTATTTTTATACATATATCATATACTTAAAATTTTTTGTTAATTATTGTTACTTTTCTTGAAAAAATAAAAATCTAATAATCTGTTCACTGGTCTAATTTTCTAACCTATTTATTAATTTAAGTAAGTGCGACGTATTTTATTTGTCCTTGAAAAAAAAGAGGAATAAGAAAAAAACAAATTAACTGAAAACATTTATTTTTTTTTATAAATGAAAAATTTAATTAAAAATCATCTACATCAATATGTAGCAATTATAAGAAAAACATATTACAAAATAAATCTAAATGAAATACTGATTTAGTAAATACAATATTTAACATATTTTAATTAAAAAGACTCCTCCTCAAACCATAAACAATGCGGGCTACACGCTCTATGGTAATTGAGAGGGTTTATTAACGAATCGGTGTCATACAACAGTCCACAGTATACACATTTAACACTATTTTTGACTCCACGTATAAATCCAGCAAATGACAGCATATGATGAGGAGAAGAAGAATTGTCTCTATACGTTCGTTTACGAACGTCTCTTTTAGTGAAATCTACAGCCTCGCTATTTTTATTTACCCATGCAGCCAGACGATGAGCTTGATTTAAAGAGCAAACGAATGAAGTGTCTAAATGATAATGACATGCTATCTTATCATATTCCAACTGTTTCAGATTGGGGCATCCAAAGTCGTGCAAATCATAAACAGGTTTATCAATAAGGTCTTCTATAAACTTACACTTTTCTATTCCTTTTCCCCATAATACGTCATAGTTTTCTGCAACGGATAGTAAAACATTTTTCAAAGATTCATAATTTACATCACCATAGTCCCATTCCAGACCATGAAGATGTTTTTTTACCCAGAGATTTGTCTTTAGCCGATCAGCATTTTCGGCTCCTTGAGGCGGTTTAAAAATCCAATGACTAGAGTGCTCGTAATTTAAGCTAACTACTGACAGTTCTTTCACTATCAGCTTGTTCGTTTCCAAACGATAAGCCTGTAAATCAAGAACTGCTGACGACATGTCTGGAATAACTCTACTGAAAGCGGGCCCAAATACCGACTGACCTGATCAGCATCTGACGCAGCACCTTAGCGTACTTATAAGCCCTCGCCTTTTCTATCTCCTGATCAGTCAGCCACTATGCTAGTATAAGTTCATAGTCTCAACGTCTTCAGTTTTCATTACAACTGCAGTAAAGTAAGTTTTTTTTTTTTTTTAATTTTACTCGAATATCTGTTTACTAACTAAGTATATGATTTTAATTTTTTTTTTTTTTAGATGTCACTCCTGAAAAAATTAAATGAAATTAAACCCGCATATAAAAATATTGGAGAATTAATTATAGGACGGACGTATCAAATTCTACAACTTTCGAAGAAGGAGACGGAGTATGGCCCATCAATTGAAGCAATATTATTAGATGAAGGAGAAAAAGAAAAAATAAGAATCTTTCTACCTAAAAGATATGTCTACGCATTTACAGAAGAAGAAATATTCAACTATGAAGGTACATTCTTACATTTTAAACATATAAAGAAAAAAAGTTATATATTTTTTTTTTTTTTACTTAGCCAAGTGATTATTTTCTGTTTTAGGACAGCTAAAAATTCAATATATGGGAAAGAAGAAAAATGCTTATGACATAAAGTTTATGTAAACAAAAAAAAAAAAAAGGTTGAATCAGGTTAGGCTACAATTGTTTTTGTTTTTTTAATATTACTTTTAGGGGGTAGTGTATATATATTTTAGTATTTGTTTGACCAAGTATGTTTTTAGATTAAAAATGAATAATAAAAGTAACGGAAATAATTATTTATGTGCTCATTGTGGATTATTGCTTACAAACTGGCGACATAGATGTCAATCGTTGTTTTACTATTGTCGAGGCTGTAGGAAAGAATTTAGCAAAAAGTTTAACTTTGAACGGCATAAATTAACTTGTCAATTTGGGGTTAGTAGTAATAATACACCCGACGTGAACACAATGGAGATACCAATGAAAAAAAGAAAATATAGCGTTTTTAGTAGACAGATGCGAGGGAATACGGTAGCTCAAGAAAATGGGATTATTAAAGCTTCCTTAGGAAATGCGGTTGAAGATGTTTACATTCCTAACGATAATAAAAAATTATTAGCTTCAGAATTTTTTAATAAGAAAAAAGAGGTTTTAGTAAAGTTACTAAATAGTTATGTAGATGAATGGAAAAATCTAAAATTAAACATAATGTTAGAATGTACATATATTAAGAAAAACGAAAATACTATTAGTGAAAGAACAGATTTTAATTTTAAATCGAAAGTTAGTACGATAGATGTTTCTATAAACCTCGAAAATTACATTGAAACAATTTTTGATAAAATTTTAGAGGAACAGGATGAGTTTGAAAAAAAAGGTTCCGGTTGGATGTATACCTCTGCAAACTATATCTGCCTACATTTAACTAAATTTAAGCCTTTCGGAGGGTCTCAATATATTGAATTACCTAAAAAAATACGAGACAAACGTTGTGTTATAAATGTAAAAAATAATACTAACGATTGCTTTCGTTTAGCTTTACTTAGTGATAATATTAGATCAAATGACTTTAACGCGTACAAAAATATTCATACTCCATATTCTTTTGATTCTATATCGTTCCCGACTCCAATTAGCGATATCAATCGATTCGAAAATTTAAATAACCTGTCTATTAATGTTTATGGCTTAGATGATAAAAATAATGTTTATCCAATTAGAATCAGTAAAAAGGATAATTATGATAAAACGTTTGATCTGTTGTATTTACAAAATGGAGAAAATTTTCACTACTGTTTGATCACAAATCTTTCACGATTAGTAAGTTCTCAAATATCTTTGTCAAAACGCGCTTATTCAATCTGTCGTAGATGTCTGACCGTATTTCCAAGGACGTACGTAAACAAGTATGGGAAAAAAGGCGATGAGCGAAAAGACGAACACGAATTATTTTGCCGTGATCACAAACCAATTCGATCTGACTTTCCGAAAGAAGAAAAAATTGAATTTAAACATGTGGAATATACACAATCCATTCCAATCGTAGTTTATGCAGATATTGAATCTCTTTTGATACCAATTTCGGGGCCTATTCCTAATCCGTCAACATCTTGGAACAAAGCTGTTCATGAGCATCGTGCTTTTTCAGTTTCACTTCTGGTCAAGTCAAAAATGTTTGAATGTAAACCGTTTGTTTATACGGGAGAAAACTGTATGCTAGCGTTTTTAGAAAAACTCGAATCTATAGTTGTTGAAGCGGATAAAATATACGGTAATACTATGCGAATGGAAGAAATGAGCAAAGGGGAAAGTAAAATATTTTATTCTGCTAAAGATTGCATCTTATGTCAATACCCTTTAGACGAACACGATCGAGTACGACATCACTGTCACTTATCAGGAAAATTTGTTGGACCAGCACATAATGCTTGTAATTTAAGAGCAAAAAAGCCCGATTTTATACCTGTTTTTATGCACAACTTACAGGGTTACGATTCTCATTTTATAATCCCTTTCTTGGGCCGTTGTGAAAATATCAGCGTAATTCCTAGTAATTCTGAAAAATATATAAGTTTCAGCATAAAATTTAAAGGATGTAGTACAAAAATACGATTTGTTGACTCGTTTAAATTTCTATCATCAAGTTTGGAAACATTAGTGAACAATTTGCAAAATAAATCTAAATCAATTACTGATATATTTCCACATATGGCAAATATTATTAATGATGAAAACAAAATTAAATTATTGACAAGGAAAGGCATATTTCCGTACAATTATTTTAATTCTTTTGATCGTCTAAACGAAACTCGACTACCTTCCAAAAATTCATTTTTTAATGATTTAACAAAAACATCAATTAGCGACGTGGACTATGAGCACGCGAAAAGTGTCTGGAAAGTCTTCAACATCCAAACACTAAAAGATTATGCGGAATTGTATATACAAACAGATGTAATTTTGTTGTGCGAAGTTTTTGAAGCCTTTCGACTTCTCTGTCAACAAATTTATCGACTAGATCCTGCATGGTTTTTTACTTTGCCACAGTTATCTTGGAATGCAATGTTGAAATACACGAAAATAAAATTAGATGTAATAAAAGATATTGATATGGTTCAGTTTTTTGAAAAGGGAATAAGGGGAGGCATTTGCCAAGTTGTTTCTCGGTATGCGAAAGCTAACAATAAATATCTAAATGAATATGACTCGACTAAACCCAGTAATTATTTACTTTACGTAGATGTCAACAATCTTTACGGTTATGCCATGAACCTTCCCTTGCCGTATACAGATTTTGAGTGGGTTGATGAAAAATTAAATGTATTAGATGTTGAAAATGAATCAGAAACCGGTTATGTGCTAGACGTTGATGTTGAATACCCCAAAGAAATTCATGATAATCTTTCTCAATTACCTTTTTTACCCGAAAAAAATAATCCACCTAATACTAAAACAGTTAAACTATTGACGACTTTGATGCCCAAAACACGTTACATAGTACATTATGTGAATTTAAAACAAGCCCTACAACTCGGGGTAAAGATTTCAAAAATTCATAGAGTGTTGAAGTTTAAACAAAAAAAATGGTTGGCTCCATACATAGAAATTAATTCAATGATGAGAGCATCAGCAAAAAATACATTCGAGTCAGATTTTTACAAATTGATGAATAACAGCTGCTTCGGCAAATTTATGGAAAACGTGCGGAACAGAATCGATTTAAAAATAGTAACAAATGAAAAATCATTATTTCGTCAAGTCAATAAACCAAATTTTAAAGGCAGGATTATATTTGCAGATAATGTTACAGCGGTTCAGCTGGAAAAAGAAAGCATTATTTTTGATAAACCCTTGTACGTGGGATTTGCAGTGTTGGACTTGAGCAAAGTTTTGATGTATCATTACCACTACAATGTGTTTTTGAAAAAATATGGTGTAGAAAATGTTACTTTATGTTATACCGACACCGATTCATTTTTATACAATATTAGGACTGAAGATATTTATTCCGATATTTCTGGAGAGTTAAATAAATATTTTGATACAAGCAATTTTCCCACTTCTCATTTCTGTTATTCTGAAAAAAATAAAAAAGTCGTAGGTTTGTTGAAAGATGAAACTTTTGGAGATCCTATAGTAGAGTTTGTCGGATTGAGGCCCAAAATGTATTCGTACATAACAAAGAATGATATAACGGTTAAAAAGTCAAAGGGAATAAAAAATCGGCAGTTAACGATTTTACTTTTAGCGATTACCTAAACACATTTAAAGACAGCAAAAGTCTATATTCTTCATTTTATACAATTCAATCTAAAAAGCATAACGTTCAAACCACACTGATAAATAAAAAGTCATTATGCTCATTTGATAATAAAAGATATACATTACACGATGAAACCACTCTCCCTTATGGCCACTATAGCCTCAATGAAACAACGAATCTAACATTGTAAATGTATAAGAACCAATTAATGATTGTATACTAGTATTATTATTGTTTACTTAAATTTATATTTAGTTAGTAAAGACCTGTAATTAGAGTACTATGAAACCACTCTCCCTTATGGCCACTATAGCCTCAATGAAACAACGAATCTAACATTGTAAATGTATAAGAACCAATTAATGATTGTATACTAGTATTATTATTGTTTACTTAAATTTATATTTAGTTAGTAAAGACCTGTAATTAGAGTACTAGATTTATTTCAAGAATGTCTACTTGTAGTATTATTATTGTTTACTTAAATGAGAAAATTAGAGTACAAGAAAAGTAACAAAAAATATGTTTAAGAATATGATGTATAAAATAAATGTTTTGTACAACTGTATTTTTTTTTCTTTCACATATCCTTTTCCAGCTCCTTCAAAAAAATTTCCTATATATTACTAAAGTTCAGGAGGAACACATACGTCATCCAAGCTCATAAAAAGCTAAATAATCTAAATCAATGAAACGTCATCCAATAGCCTATCTCAAAAGCAAGCCTAATCCCATTCATAAAAGCAACTTCCGTCTCAGTCATAATCTCAAAAGCATCCCATTCATAACTCATTCATAAAGACAAATTACGTCACGCTCCCATTCAATTCATCCATTCATAAGATGACGTCACACGCCCATTCAACTATTCCATTCATAAAATGATCAACATCCATTCAGAACAAACCATGACCTAGTTTCTACTGCGCTGTTGCCACATCTCATCTGCGACGTTGCCAAATCTTAATTTGCACACCTGGACCTACCTCAAGGTCAACACCCCCTCGCCCTGCCTTACACCCCTCCCACCCTCAAGGTCATCTCAAGGTCACGACCACGACCCTGCTACAGCAGACAATGACCTCAAGGTCACGGCTCCGGCTCAACCCGCCTATTTGTACTACTAAAGTATAACGGTTTTTACATTTTTGATTACTCATTCTTTTTGATACCCATATGTATTTTGTTATTTACCATTTATCATTTAAATTTGTCCGTATCTTGTGTATTTAGCCCTAATAAGTTATTCTTACATTATCAACATATTTTTTTTATTTATTTCTTGTTTAATTTTCTACAATTCACAAAATTACAAGCTGTACCAAATAGACCAGTCTCAAATTAAAAACAATTATACAAAATTTAAATGTATCTGTGCGGAATCATAATTTACAATGAAAGAAAAAAAGGTATAAAAAAAACTTCCAACAGAGAAAAAAAATTATTAATAATAAAATAAGCAAAAATTTTAACAACGCATTCTCAGTAACTTATATACATTTATATATAAACAATAACAGAAATTGGTATTTTACAATAATAAATGTTTTGTTCTTTTATGTACATTTTGTTCTTTGTAAGTTTTGTTCTTTTTTGTACTATTTTTTGTATAGTTCCCATAATTTTTTATAAGTGGGTTTTGATTGTTTTTACACTTAAAAAAAATTGTTTACATAGTTTGTTGATTAATACATTTATGTAAGGTATACTTAATTTTTTATGCACAATTTTATAGTGTAATATGCATAATTTCCAGCAATTCTAAGGTATTTGTTTTGGAATATTTGCAATTTAAAAAAAAAAAAGCTTATCAGTTATGAAGGATGTCATTTCCAGTTGAATTACAACGAGTTTTAACTGTTTATTCGTTTCATTTCGGTAATAATTCCATCAAGAAATAAAAATTTCAAGTTTCGAAGAATAGATGCTAGATATTTGCTGAAACGTTCATTTCTAGATGAAATGATTATAGAAGTATAGTGCCCCCAAGTGTGCTGAAATGATTATAGAAGTAGTGCCAGTGCCCCAAGTGGCAGTTTCGTTAACTCTACCTCCTACTCTTAGCGAAACCTTCCTTAGCCCTTTGTTATTGTTTGTGTCTAGTGGACGTTTATTTATTTTCATGTTAATTATACAATATGAGTTGGAATTTGATGAAGATTTTTCGCGAGGTGATTGATGAAAAGTCAGCTGTGGTATTTCTACAGGAGCGGAACGTCATTCCCCGGAAAATGTGTTGTAGAAAGGGACATAATATGAAACTGCAACTGAATATTGTTCTTTTTAATGAAGATTGTTTATAATTTTTGTAACATATTGTTCTTTTTAATTAATATTGTTTACAATTGTTGCTAGATATCATTGTGTTTAATCAATATTGTTTATAGTAAATGTTTATCAGATGTTAATTTGTATTTTGTAATTTAAATATTTAAATATTGAACATAAATAATTAGATTTAACTACAATGTGATGTTTTATGGTTAATTGTTTTGATTGTTCTGTATATACGACACTGTTTGATGTGATATTCTTATTTGTAATGAATATTGTTTATAGTAAATGTTTTTTTTTACGTTCTTATTTATTCAGTATTATTTATATATTTTAAATTTTAAGAGAAAATATGATATACAGCTAAAATATGATTTTTTTTTTGGTTTCTTTCATTTTTACCTATTTTTCTTTGAAAGAAAACCAAAAAAAAAAATCATATTTTAGCTGTATATCATCTCCTTGTCTGTTTACTATTTCAAATATATTTCAGGCATCATAACCTGACAGCTGCCAAATAGTTGAGGTAAGTGCCAGAGGAGCGTGCTGGGGTAGGTGGGCTTTAGATTGGAAAAGTACCAATATTATACAGTTAAAACTTGTAACTCAACTCCAAGAGACAACCTGCGGAACACATACCGAAACCGAACCCGAGGATATTACCTGTAATGTGGTTAGTGGTTCTGGCCACGCCTTTCTAGGTGGGCGTGGTACACTCGACTCAGCAAATAAAGGCTCACTCCGAATGGCGGACGTCTTTTCTCGAATATTTTTATTTTTCATTTATAAATAGAATAACTCAGTTTCTTTGATCTTTTACTATTCCGTCCAACTGGAACAAACATAGGCAGGCAAAATTATTTTTTGAAATATTTTCTATTGACGGATCAATAATACTATTAAGAAGCGTTTTTATTAAAAATAAACTATACTAGTGAGGATTGGAAATAAAGCAAAAATTATCAGTTCCGCAGGTTGTAGCTTCGAGTTGTCACAAGTTTTAACTTTTTATTCGTTCCTTTTTCCAGTTCACCAAAAACAAACTATTCTGAGGCTTGGAGTAGAAAACAGAATGGAATAGAAACTAACTTTATTCTGGAATTAAGTCCCTTTAGAATAACAAATATGAACAGAAAAAGAAACATAATATATAACTGACCAGAAGACTTCATGGTACAAATCATAAAGCTTATAAAAAGTGACAGAACATATTAAAGTAATAATAATATTCGGAAAAAAGTCTAATTATGGGAAATGTGTATAATTCGGTAATCGTTTCTAGAAGAAATGAACGCTTCAACAAACGTATATCATCTATTCGTAATGTTAGTTGAAAATTTTATTTCTTCATGAAATGATTACTGAAATCTACTCATTACCCATAACAACATACCCTTTCTTTCTGTTCCCAGTAAAGCTCATGATAACTTGGACTTTTGGAAAATATTAAAAATAAAAAGAATAAACAGTTAAAACTTGTAAATTAACTCGATAAGACAACTTGCGGAACAGATAAAGTTTCTTAGATGTTTTACTATTCCATCCAACTATAACCATTATACTGATTTGGAAGTGGTTGAGTGGATATATCTTGGAAGAATGTGAAATGGTCGGGATGTTGCAATCAATAAATTAGACAAAATAAGTTACTTTATTTGAGCCAACGTTTCGGCCCAATTTTTAGGCCATCTTCAGGGCTGAGAGAAAAGAAGAAGAACAGGATAACTATATGTTAGGTAATAAACTGCGCAAAAAATGAATAGGGATACCACTATTTTTGTTGTAACTACTTTGCCTATAATTTTAATATTAGTTTTATTATAAAAAGCATTAATATTTATTAGAAGTTATACTACATTATATAGTAATGCTAGGTAAAGTATATATAACAAAATTAGCAATATCCCCATTCATTTTTGCGCAGTATATATACAGAAATGATGGAAATGACAAGTAAGAAATATAAATTATGACATAATTAATGAGAAATAATAATAATGGAAGGTATTTAGAAGATAATAAAACATAGTTCAATTATAAGGGAATTTTTATAATTTCTAAATATTTTTATTTTGAAGAGAAAAGATTTGTCCAGGACGGGATTCGAACCCGGGTCGCCCACATTTCTAGCGTGGTGCTCTAACCAACTGAGCTAACCTGGCTCGTAACACGGGCAGAATAATTCATTTTCATCACCGGCCAGATTATAACATAGATAAATAAATTATACCAATTAATTAAAAATAAAATACAGTAATGGTTTTTTTTTTATTTCAGGTTTGTTATATAGAGAAAAAAAGTTATAAGTTCTTATTTCACTTCATGCTTATTAAAATAACAGTCCTAAGTGTAACTTGTTTTATTTTTAAAATCAATACATTCCATTTTTTTCCCATTTAAATTAAAAAAGCAGTGTTATATATATTTCGGGTAACGGCTTAAAGAAATCTGTAATTCGCCATTTTTGTGATTTGTTAATTTTTGGAAATTTTTATAATTTAGTGCTGATCGAGAACGACGAAAGACAGCATAAAAAATAGTTTCTCGATCCGTTGCTAAGCAACATTGATAAAATATTACATCACTAAAAACATGTTCGATGTAATAGTATATTAATACTGTCGATACTATATATATCGATATTTACATATTGCAATCGATATATTCCTATTGCAAAGAAAACGTAAACTTTGCTTGTAAGTATTTATTGTTTACATAAACATACCACAAAACAGAAATGTCAGCAAAATATGATTATACAATTATAATCAAAATAATAAATAAGTTGTTTAATATTGTGACCGTTACTGAATAACGCTCAACAAAAATAATTTAGTGCGCCTTTAGGGAAAAAAACTACGGAGTCAGCTCACGGGCCGATTTATAAAAACGGTAATAAACAAACCGTTTAGGCTAGGTCTAGCCTTTTTTGTTTGTGTCATATTTTATCTCACTATCCTCTCATTTTTTTAAAAAATCATAGCTTTGGTTTAATTTTAGATTTATTTCTTCGATTCGTAAAATGCAGGTTTGGTTTTTAATAACAAAAAACAAATAATTATTATTTTAGACATCAACATATTTTTGATTAGCATACGCAAACATTTTTGGCTATAATTTCGCAAATAAAGTGCGAATAATTTCGGACTACAATACTTCTAATACGCCTCATATTGTCTAATTACCGGTTATCTGAAAGCAGTTAACTCTTTCTGGACAAAATCCGTTTTAACCACTTATTCACCGGAGCATTTAATTTTGTGCACACCTGTTATTCTTAAGGAACCTGGTCACAGAATAAAATTATTTTTCTATTGTATTTCAGTTTTACGATAATTATTAAAAACATTTGATGGATGAATGATGCGTTTATATATTAGATTTCTTAATTCGATATTTATAAAATTTGACAGTATTCTACAAACAATAGATATATTCCTTTTAAAATTTCCACATTTTAGTACATATCTACATGCTTTTAAAAGACGAACATAAAAACACTAACGTGATTGATAAATCTAATGTATTATATAGTAAATTAAAGCTATATATAAATTAATATGATATTAATGGTTATAGTTCCTTGATCCGTTGCTACGCAACGCCGATAATATATATATATTTATAATTATTTTTTTCTAATTTTGCCAGTTGTATCGTTAAAAAATCAGTAAGTATAGTTGTTATTGGATTGTTCGTCTTTCATTATTTTATCTTCGTAAAATTTGTGCATGCGTAAATATTAATTGCTTTCTTTTCTTGGTTTCTTCTTTACATTTTTTTTTTCTTTTAATTTGTAAATGGGAGCTAACTCAATGTTTATTTTCATTTAGTTAATTAATTAAATTGTAATTTGATTTTACTCTGAGACATTATTGCTCGTATTGTTTTTTATTTTTTGTAAACGAAAATAAAACTGTTGGTTTGTATATGGGGGGAAAGGAAGACGGCGAAAAATCCTAGTGTCGGCAAGGATATTGAGTAGCCAATTTTGCGAAAATGCAGAAATTTCAATTACCTTCATGTCTTTGGGTGACGAGATAAAAAAAAAACCCGGAGATGTTTTTTTTTTTGTTTTTTTGAGAATCGCTCATACATAGGCATTAAAGTGTATTTTATTTTATTTTTTTTTTAAGTTTTATTTTCCTTTAATTTGCTAATTTACAATATTGTAACAATTATTTAATACATGTTGAGGTATAACTATTTACACTGCAAGTTGAATAACATAATAAATAAAAGCTGTAATATATTTATAGCAGTAGGAAAAAGAAGAAAAAACCTACACAAAATAGAAAAATAAATAAAATAAGTACAATATTTGTAGTAAACATAAACAATTTTTGTACAAAACAATCTTAGTACAATTTTTTTTTCTGATGATTTATGATTGATAACTTATTATAATGTATTAAATTAATTATATTTATTCTAATAGTATATGTCTAGTTCGTCTATGTATGTATCGTCTTAAGGTTTGTTTGTTATAATTGCCTATTGATTGCATTAAGGGATTTCCTGAGTTTTTTGTTAAGTTGAAAAAGTTCCAAGTCTGAGAGTGAATAAACTGTTTAATTGTGTTTTAATTTTTTTTTTTTTTTTTAATTTTTATATATTGTTCTTTTGATGGTGATTATTTTTAAATATTTTTATTTTGAAGAGAAAAGATTCGTCCTGGCTGGGATTCGAACCTTTTTCTCTTCAAAATAAAAATATGTATTTTTAAAATTTGTATTTCAGGATGAATAATTGAGTGATGAAATAGAACTGTTCATGGTTCAGAGGGTAAGCAGAAATAGTTATATGTCGATTTAAATATAACAATTTCTGCTTCCTCTTTTAATCATGGTATCATCATCGTCGGCAAGACATCTCAACCTTTAGAATTAAGAACCAAGTATTTTCTATTATTGTATTATTGAACCCAGTAAATATATTTTTAGGTATATAGACTTAGTGGAGATCGGGGTAGTTCAGTATGTATGTGGGGGATGTGTTGCTATGTTGAAGGTCATTGCTTCAAATCAGGCTGTGGGAGATAAGTTATATAATCTGTTACCAGCCACGGATGGACACTGTGGGACCTGAAGATTCTCTTAGGGCTCAACCAGTCTCTATAAATTGGGGGATACGCTTGGTATTCCCAATCTCCCTCGATCAAGCCTCTTGCTGCCATCACTTCTTCAACTACTTGCAGCCAAGTTTTCCTTAGGTGGCTCTTTTTTGTCTCTCCTCTGGGATAATAGTCCAATATTATTTTTGGCCATATCTCGGGGCCCATTCTTCTCAAATGAACATATCATTGCAGCAGCTTGGACCAAATTTTGTGCACTATCGTTTCCGCTTTAACGATCTCTCTTATGGCAGGGTTTTTCAATCGCTCAATTCTGGAAATGCGACAACTTCTCCAAAAATTCACTTCTGCAGCTTGCAGCCTTTGTGCATCTCTTGGTCCAACTACCCACATTTCCGAACGAGAAAGGAAGGATTTTTGCACCTTCAAAAAAGGATTGAAAAATCCTCTTTTTGGTTTTTAACGAAACCCTTGGGCTCCACATAACGGAGTTTATCATGCCGTTAACCTTCTATCCTTTGGCGATTTTTTCCTTTATATCAGTCGAATTGACTCAAGTGTCCCCTTTCTATCTATGTACACTCCCAAATACTTGAAGATGGCACTCCGATCTAGGGATCAATTTTCTAATGGGAGAGAAGATGTAGAAGCTATGAAGGCTATGTATTCAGTCTTCTCTTTGCTGATGTCTAGACCCCATTTAGAGTATTCCTCTTCTAGTTTCTTGCATATAACTAAGATCATCTTCCTCGGAAGGTATCACCACTAGATCGTCAGCAAAATCCAAACTGTATAACATTTCCTCCCCTATTCTTACACCCATGCCCCGATATTTCCTTTTCCATTCCTTCAAAACTTCCTCCAGATACACCCTTGTTTTAGGCCTTAGTTTATAAATTTTAATTTTCTATATAATTAGTTTTCATTTTAGCAAGATTAGGTTTAATCCTGAATTTAGCACGCTAATCATTTACTGTGCTAAATATGATTGAGAGAATTTAATTTTTATTTTTTCGAAAGTTCTATTAGAAATCGAGAGGACAGCCTTATTTTTGTAAGGGTAACAGAAAATGATAATTTGTTATTGGTTATCATCATTTTCTGCTGCTTTTAGAAACTTAAGACAATTACAACTTTTGTGAATAAGAAATGTTTTGATATTATTATAATTAATATAATATTAATAGACTTTTCTCATTTTATTTGTTCATTTTATTATAGATTATATATTTTCCATTTTATCGTTATATTCTTATAAAAAAAAAGAATCCCATTTATTAAATATTTTGAATTGTTTAAATGTATAAATTATTATTGATAAGTTTAATTGCTTTTATTAATTTAAGTTGTCATAACCAACAAAATATTATATTTCATATTTTCTGTCCAACCATATATGAAGAGGATTGTGTCTCCCACATATTCATATATTTATTTTTAATTTGATGTTTTTCTAAGCTTAAATATGAATATTGCTTTTTTTTTTTAAATTGTGTGAAGGAAAACCTTAAAATTGGAATGCTGTCTATATATCAAATTAATTGATTGCACTTATTATTTGAATTAATACATGTATTTTATTACTTTTTTATTCATGATAAATTAAAAAGTATAATCAATAAAATTAACCAAAAGTTCAAGAAGATACATAACATAATTACTAGATGTAATAAGAAAAAAAGTCTCTAAAATATTGGAAAATAAATAACCAGTCAAATGTTCGCCATTTTTGGCACCATCAGGACATACATAAAAAAAAATACAATCAAAGAAAATAAAATCCAGCAAATCTCACACATAAATAATATAATATTCAATTGAGTGTTTAATTGAATGTTGAAATTTTTGAATTCGCAAAAAATCTAAAGTCAGATTGTTATCTCTATATTGATGTCTGTTAAAACTGATGATGTGACGTGCTTCATTTGGTTTTCTTTGATATTATTTTGGTATATATCCTTGAGATGCTTGCAATATTTTGAAAATATGTAGTATCATTCTAAAGCTCATGATAACTTGCACTTTTGTAAAATATTAAAAGAAAAACGATTGAAAAGTCAAAAGCCTGTAGTGAATCTACTCAAAGCGACAATAATCACTGCAGAATAATTACTGAATTTCAATACCATCATTACAATAAAAATATTTTGCTTTACCAATACCCAAATTTTTTAACTCACATTGAAGTTAGCTGTTCTACTTGGTGAAGAACGAATCCCTAATAAACGCTCAGGCGATTAGTAATCGTCCGAGGAGTAAACCAAAGCGTAGGCGGGAGGATTCCGATCTTACGGATTTGGGTGCGGATAGTAGTTCATTAACAGAAATTTTTAAACTGATTTTAAATTCCAACAAACCTTACGGTGAGCCTATTTTTTTTTTTAAGACAACCAGTAAGGCCTTTTTTTTTTCAGCTGTTCTTTTTTTTATTTCATTTTCTTCCATATGCTTTCTTTCTTCTGTCCAAATTTTTTTCTCCTGTCTTTTGTCTTTCTTGAAATCCTTTTCTTCATGGAAAAACATTTCTATTACCTCTTTGCAACTTATTTATTTCAGAAAGAAAATCTTCAAAGAAATTTCTTAAGTTTTTCTAGGTTATCCCTGGATGTGAAACAGTTCATTGTATCGCAGCTTGGGATGACCTGGTAAAACGTAAGGATAAATCAACAGAAGAATATATTTTTAAGATAATAAAGTACATTTTTTTAATATGTTGACTTTTAGTCTGGTGATTAATTTTTTTTCTACGTTATGTATATTTAAACGTAGTTTAAAAAAAATTAGTTATTGTTTGTACTAATAGTTTTAGTTATACTTTTTGATAGCGTTAATTGTTAAGTACATTTTATTGTCTTGTTTTTTTAAATTCTATTATTCAATGAAATTTACAACTGTATTATACTAATACAACAAGTAAATAGGATAAATGGTACATATTAGCATGAATAAAGACAAGCAGAGAAACTACCCGGTGGTAGTACTCAAATAAAAAGTTCAACTTAGAAGGTCACGAGGCCATCTTCTTTTCAGGCGCCTCGGAGGATTATCAGGAATTGAAGGGGTTGAGAGGTTTGAAACTAGTGGGTTTGAGTGGAAATGAAGTTTGTCTTGAAAATATTGATATTGGATTCGTGCCAAATCAGGAAGAAATGGAACATTAAGGTCATTATGGATTTCTTAGTTTGGACAGGAAGGGCGAGGCAGGAAGCTAACCGAATTGCTCAAGAAACCAATGAACTCGAAAAAATGAAATTGCGGAAGGCCAACGCGCAAGACATCAGGAGGGAAATTTCTGATTTGGATAAGTTCAACGGCGATGTCGGGGAACTCGACCATTTTATCAAAGGTGGAGACGGAATCATGGCAGGCATTCAATCACAGGTGGCAGCGGATTTTCTGGAAGAGCTGGATGCCAAAAGGTTACGAGTAGCCCTGGCACGGCGTGTCCGCCGAAGCGTGTTGAATTATATTCAGGCCGACGAGGAGACCGAATGGGCTGTGATTAAAGAAAGGTTGAAGAGGGAGGAGGGAGATGGACGATCGAGGAGGACATTTTCCAAATGTTCTGTGAACGGAGGCAGAGCCGGCAGACGCCGGGCCAATACGCTGCAGTCATGTTGGAGCGGTACCAGAAACTCAACGCGAAAATGAGAGAGATCGTCTCAGCAGAAGAGACAGACGCACGAATGTTATTTCTGTCCACGATTTGGAAGGTGCAGTTGGCAAGGCAGTTGGGGAAAAAGGAAGGATTCCCTGCCGAGAAAACTTTCCTAGAATGCGCCCAGAACCTTGTGGATACAGGGGCCCGAGAAGAGGAGAGTTACAGGATGGAGGTAGATGAGCCTGAGTGGACAAGGGTCTCAGTGAATCGACCAAGAATCTCCGCGACTCCAGGAAGAAGAACAAGCGCCAGAGAAAAACCGTTTACGGCCGAAAAAAGAAATTGGCAGCCGAAGTCAATGAATGGGCCCAGGAAGGATGAAAGGAAGTGCCACGGGTGTGGCAAGGCGGGCCATCTGGTAGCAAAATGCCCACGGTCCAGATGTTACGAGTGCGGGATGGAAGGACATTTTGCCAGGCAATGCCCGTACATCTTTCGCAGGAAGGAAGGACAGCAAGTAGAACCGATGGAGGTGAATGCACAAGAGGTACGGAAAAGGAGGTACGCGGCCCGACGAGGTGGGTCCCCAAGGGACACATCTAGTGTCTCGGGATCATCAGAGACGGAAGAGGAACCAGGCAGCAGTGGCGAGGGCAGCGTGAGCAGCGGCTGGAATCGGCAACAAAAGGCGAGTCAGCGGCGGATGGCAACAACGAGACGGAAGCAGGCGGCCGTATGAGGAGGGTGCTCGCAGAGTGGCGACAACTAAGTGATAAACAATTAGAAGGTAAGCTGAAAAATTGGTTGCCTATTATTAAGACGTACGGTGAAGTGAAGTGCCTTGTTGACACAGGGAGTTCGAGTACCTTGTTGTCAAAACAAGCAGCGGAGAAGTTGTGTGGTAAAGGGGAGGCACTTCAGATCAGGAGATGCAAATATAGGCTGTTAACCTTGGGAGGGCCATGTAGAGTGATGGGCGAAACGGATATGGGATTGAGCGAGTGGGGGGAAACGGGAGCGCCCCTGCAAGTACATGTAGTATAGAGTTTGCCCAGGGAGTACCAGGCCATAGTTGGGTGCGACCTATTGGAGAGGGTGGGCGCGAAGGTGGAAAATAAACGAGGTAGGTGGTTCGTTACGTTAGGGGGTAAGTCATACACGGGGCATCGGGCGGTGCGAGGTTCTCGGGTGGGAGCTGTGACTAGGGTAGTTGAGTGGAGGAGTTTATTACTGAAAGAATTCCGGGACATCTTTTATAAGGAAGGGGGAGTATTAGGTGTCACGGGAAGGACGGTCCACGAAATTCCTCTAAAACAGGAGAAGACCACGTACGTGAAGGAGAAGCGGTATCCCCAGGCGCTGAGACAGCACATCCGGGCAGAATTAGAGGAGTTAAAACGTCAGGGGATCATTGTCGACAGCTCGTCCCCGTTCAATAGCCCTCTGTGGGCGGTAAGGAAGAAAAGTGTGGCAGGGGAAGAGAAATATAAGGTGGTCGTGGACTTCCGTCAGCTCAACGAGAATACAAAGGACGAAGCTTATCCAATTCCCCGATTTGACGATATCATAGATCGACTGAGCGGTGCGGTAATATTTAGCACATTAGATTTGAAAGCAGGGTATCACCAAATCAGACTGCATCCCCGGGATCAGGCGAAAACAGCCTTCACATTCGAACGGGGACATTATGAATTCACGAGAATGCCGTTTGGCCTTAAGAATGCGCCCCTCACGTTCCAGCGGCTGATGGACGAATTCCTCAGGGGGTTAGATGAGGGGATTTGCCAGGTTTATATGGATGACCTTCTAGTGTTTAGCAAATCGGAGGACGAACACGTGCAACACCTTCGGCAGGTCTTCAAGAGGGTTCGCGAATTCGGGCTGAAACTGTCTCCAGAGAAGTCCGTGTTGGGTCGAACTGAGATCAATTTTTTAGGGCACACGGTGTCTCGGGAAGGAGTTAGGCCGGACAAGTCCAAGGTGGAAGCGATCACCAAGATGGCGATACCCCGGGACGTGAAAGGCATCAGAAGGCTTCTGGGGGCCCTTAATTATTATAGGCGTTTTGTTCCGGGCATGGCGCGGTACCTGGTGCCCATCAATAACTTGTTGAAAAGGGGAACGCGAGTAGTTGTCACGCCGGTCATGGAGGACAACCTGCAGAAATGTCTGGAGCATCTGACGGGGGAACCGGTGCTAGCGTTCCCAGATTTTGCTAAGCAGTTCATTGTGACTACCGATGCCAGCGAGTACGCCTTAGGGGCGGTCTTGTCTCAGGGACATGACCAGGGGGACCGGCCTATAGCATACGCGAGCAGGAGATTGTCCGAGGCCGAAGCCAGATATAGTGCGTTGGAGAGGGAGCTACTAGGCATTGTTTGGGCGGTCGACCATTTCAGACCATATTTGTTTGGCAGAAGATTCCGGGTCCAGACGGATCACCGGCCGTTACAGTGGGTGGGCCAGCTAAAGGAGTCATCCGCTCGAGTAGCTCGCTGGAAGGAGAAGCTCAGCCAGTACTCCATGGATGTCGTCTACAAACCAGGGAAGGAAAATGTAGTCGCCGATTGGCTGTCGCGGGCACTCATGGTGAATGCTATCGAAGAGGATGTCGCAGGCCCATCAGGAGATATCCGGCAGTTTCTGCAGGACTGGTCGCCGGGGAGCGAAGGAGAACGGTCCATCACGGAAGCGGGAAGAGATGAGGTATCGTCGGACAGAGAGAGCTCTACGGACGAGAGACCGGGGGATTTGGAAGAAATTGATGAAATCGTGAACGACAAACCGACGCAGATCATCTGGAAGATAAAGACGTCAGGCATGCTGTCCATAGAGTATCTGCGTTACGGGCGGTCGCGCATCAATGTCATCTCGTCGCAACCAGGGGTGCGATTGGACCTCGTCTGTAAAGCCCTCAAGGACGCTTCTAAGCCGGGACACACACACCATCTTTACGTGGGTAACGCGGTAATCTGGGACAAAATCCGACAGGTGTGGAAAACGGATCAAATCCCGGATCGCGTTTTCATCCGGTGCAGGATCATGGTCGAGACTATCAGGGACGGCGGCCGACAGAAGGAAGTAATCGGGGCCTATCACGTGGGCAAAACCAATCACAGAGGGGTTAATGAGACGCTACAGGCGCTGAGGAGGCGATATTATTGGTCGGGAATGCGGCGGACAATCCAGGAAGTTATAGGGACATGCGAGGTCTGCATGGTTACGAAGTATGACCGCCACCCACCGCAGGCCGTACAGGAAGAAACACCCACGGGGGATCGACCACTCCGAGATCTGCAAGTGGACACGTTCACCTGGAAGGGTTTTACGTGGCTCACGACCATCGACGTTTTCAGCAAGATCGCCATGGCTCACCTGATCCACTCCAAGGAAGCAGAGTCGGTGCTATTAGCCCTCCGGACATGGTTTATGTTTTATGGGGTACCTGATACCATAACGTCCGATAAAGGGAGGGAGTTCGACAACGCGGTGGTGAGCGAGAAAGCGCGTAAGTTGGAGGTCGCGTGGCGGTTCAACACTCCGGGACACCCGAAGGGTAGGGGAGGGGTAGAGCGGTTGCATAGCACGCTTAGCGACCACCTCAGGGTCTACCATGTCGAGCAGGGGTTGACGCCGGACGTAGCAATGCGGAAAGCGGTTGCGGCGTACAACCATTCTGTCCATTCTGTAACGGGGTTCTCTCCGTTTGAAGTGTTGTTTGGGGTTCGCGGGCCTAGTCGGGATCCCGAGGGTACGGTTGGAAGTACCGCCGCAGCGCGCGACATCGTCGCGAACCACGTGCGGGTTCGAGAGGCGTGGGAAAAGGCGCGAAGGCTGATCGTGAGGGAAAAACGGACCAGAGTTGCTAGGGAAAACGCGAGAGTCCGAGATTGCTCGGGAGAACTCAAAATTGGGGCTATAGTCTACAGGCGAATTGGATCTAATAGGGGTAAGGAGCCACGGCGATACGAGGGGCCATTCCGTGTTGTAGTCATTCGGGAACACAACACAGTCACCATCGAAAGTGTAGGGGACCCCAGGAGGCGGCGGACGGTCCATATTGAACAGCTGAAATTTCCTCTGGGGTCTGGAGTGCCTTCGCCTACTCCAGTGGAGTGTTAAATTGTGAGGAACAAGAAAGTGTTTGTACTTCTATCAGTGTAAAATTTTGTTTTGTATTATTATTGGTAGCTACTTTTTTCCCCTTTTTCTCCTATCTGTTGTGGAGGACATCAACCAGTAGGGAGTAGTGCTGGTTGTTTTATTATTCCTTGTTGCTGTATCTTACTTTTGTTATTGTACAATTGTATGGTGTTTATTTGTATATATTGAAATTGTGTGTGTCTGGGAGCTGTAGTGTGTACAGGAGCCAGCTCTGCTACTCACCTGGACTGGTCCTTCCTTTAGTTTCCAAAAGTGTCTGGAAACTGGAGGGGGGGGGAGTTAAGTGCCATAGCCGGGTAATAGTGGAGCTTAATCCTACTGAGAATATAAACAACTCCCAGATCTTATATAAGAAGGATTAAGTTATCAATAAAGTCAGTTATAACCGATCTCTCTGTGCGTTATCATTCTAAACCTTTCCTTTTTTTTTAGTTAAAGTGTCTCGAACTCGTTAAGTTATATATATATATATATATATATATATATATATATATATATATATATATATATATTGATATTTGGGATGCCAAAGTCTCATTTAGTATGCGTACTCAAATTATTATTTATATGTCTTTATCTTAATTGGGTTCCTTTCCAAAGGTCTATTCTTGTGTTTACCAATTTATTATACCTATTATACCTTCAATATATTATTTATAACTAAATAGTGTATCTTGGGTATGTAAGCACCAAAAGAATTACAATAAGGATCGTTTATTTATTCAATTTCAAACAAGGTTATGATTCAGATTTTAAATATATAAAAAGGATTGCCATAAAATACATTACAGGAAATAAATTAAACTTATCTGTGGACAGGGGTAGATTGGGTTACAGGTCGGTCTTCTTCCTTGAAATCTCCGTCCGCTTCGTTCGGCCGCTCGTCTCTCTCGGGGTACCCGTCCTTCTTCTTTCCGACCTCGTCTCCCGAGTACCTTCCTGCTCCGCCTTCATCTCAAGAGCACCTTCCTTCTCTGCCTCTATCTCTCCCGAGTGCCTTCTTCAGCCTCCTTTTTCAAGAGTTTTCTTCTGTCCCCCTCTCCTTCCTTCTCCACCATCTTGGACCATAAAACTCCATAAGGGACCCAAAAGGTCTGTTCTTTGCCCCAAACATATTCCCTTTCATATCCCCGCTCCGCATCCCTTTCATGGTGCCGCCCGCATCAGTACATAGCAAAGGACATATCCACGTGATTTTGTAGGTTACCGTAGGATGTGCGATGATATTTGATTGTATCGCAGCTTAGGATGGCCTGGGGAAACATGAGGACGAATTGCAGCTGATCTGATGAAGTGTTATATTATTATTAAGTTGTTTAAATGTATAAAAACTTGTTTTCGTATTTGGAATAAGATGCAGCTTGTCCGTACTTGTATTTTTTAAAACATGCATTCCATTTGAATTTTAAAAAAACAATGCTATTTTTTGTTTGATTTAAAGAAGTCAGGAATAGTGGCTTAGTGAATTGCCTATTTTAAAAATATTTATAATTTAACTGATCGACAAACGACAACAAAAGGAAGAATTGCAGTTGATTGAACAAACAACAACCTGAGGAATAAATACCACTTCTGCTGTGATGCGTGGTTGACTATATAATAATATTTCTAATAATAATAAGGTTTCTTTGATTTAAAAAAGAATTATTGAATTCAGAACTGTATAACAACAATACATCAATTAAATAGAATGAAAGATATTCAATGACATGAGATAAAGGCAGGAAGAGAAACTGTCCACTGGTAGTACTGGAATAACGAATTCAACTTAAAAAATCTCGAGGCCAACTTTTTTTCAGACACCTCGTCAGTCTTTTACTTTAATTTCAGTAAAATTTATTTAAAAAGATATTTATAAAAAAAATTGTAGTATCTTAACCAATGGAGAGTAGTAGTTATTACAGTATGGTAGGAATCGTAATGCTTTTAAGCTTACGGTTGGGCAGGAAGGTAAAAATCACGCCCAACAGCCACGTTTTATTCCATTTGAGTTTATTTATCCTTTTAACTAAACATTATATCATAAATGGCGGTACTTAGGACTTAGCCGGTCTCGAGGAACTGTTATCCACTATTATTTCTTAGCCCCTTGGCTTTTATTATGCATTGATAATAACATATTAATATGGTATATGGGACCTCTTTTAGTGCATCAGGTGCATTTTAAGAGAGGAGTATGGATAGGATTTTCTTGTTGCCAATTGCATGGTAGGAGATGGGGGTCTAGTCATGGGGCTCACTAGTCCTTTCTATTTGGAAACCTGAAAACTGATAATTCTGATATTGATAACACCTACCTCATTCATATCAATGGCAATTAAAATATACAAAATGTAATAATAAAATGCTAATTCTAGCCTCCCCTAGCCACGCCCCTCTTCTTATATAAATGTTTTTCCAACACTATAGACGAAGAAATCTCCATTTCTATCCTTGTCAAAATCTATTTGATGGACTTTTTTCAAGTAATTTCTCCATTCTCTCAGCATTTCTGGTGAAAAATTTAGCGACACAGTCTAAACCAGAAGATACCACTGAAGTCTTTTGTATGAATAGTGGCCGTGAAAACCTAAAAGAGTATTTAAGTAATTTCTTATTTGAAATTATTCCGAACTTTTGGAAGTATATCAAACTTTCTTCCTTTAAAGGCAGATCTTCCTAAACTGTTATTCTGTTCATTTTAAATAGGCGATAATAAAAGGAAGAAGAAAAAAACACAATATTAAATTTAAGAAATACTACAGAAATTTAAAAAGACAATAAACTCCCAAAATTCAGTTTGTCGCTACGAGTTCAGTTACAACAAGTTTCAACAGTTTATTTTATATTTCCCCAAAGTACAAGTTATCCTGAGCTTTAGTATGGAACCAGAATGTAGTTTTGGGTAATGAGTAGATTTAGATAATCATTTCATAAAGAAATAAACGTTTCAACTAATATTTCGAAGCATTTATCATATAAATTTGTAGAAACTTTCATTGCTAGGTGAAATTAATGCTGAAGTATACACATTTCCCATAATTACATTCTCTTTTCCTTGCTAAAGCTCATAATAACGTTTGTTTTTGGAAATTATTAAAAGGGGTATAAATAAAAAGTTAAAAGCCTGCTGTGTATCTACTCCAAGCGACAATCTGCGGAATAATTACTAATTTTCAAAACCATCATTACAATAAAAATATTTTGCTTTACCAATACCCAAATTTTTAACGAATAAAAGTTAAAAACTTGTTGTGGCTCAACTCGAAGCGACAACTTGCCTATAATTACCAACAAAATTAAGAAGACAATGAAACATTCGGAAAAAATTTTAATAACGCATATACGAGTAACTCAAATCAGATGAGTGATAAGAAGAGCTTACACGAGATAAGGAGGTAGGTTTCATAGAGACCGGCTAAGTCACAAGTAGCTAAATATTTATCATGTTTGTTTTTAAGTATTTCAGATTTAAAGTTGAACTATTATGAATTCATTTGATTTTCCTAGTTTCCTTTGCGGTAGGAGGGGATGTACAATGTGTATAAAGTTGTGGTCTACCCTATCGCGGAGGAACTAAAGAGAACTTAACAACCAAGATCTGGAGGCATTAAGGAAGTGATAAATCATATCATATTATATCAGCAATAATACATTATATAGCATTAGTTATATTTCTAAGAAAAGTGTAAAATGGTCAGTTGAGAGGGTGAAGTCAATGATTACACAAAATAAGAATGACTTATTATGTTGTCCCAACGTTTCGGCCTGAGTTGGAGCTTAACTCTCGCCTCTGCACCTTGTTGCCGTGAAGATGGCCTTCATCTTAAGCCCACAGTATCTTTTCGTCTTTCCCGCCACTCTTTGCAAGTACCTCATTTCCGACGCGGTAACTCTGCTTTCCTGTCTCTCCGTCAATACCCAGCATTCAGCTCCATATAGCAGTATCGGCAGAATTCGGCAACGAGAGAATTCGTCAGGAACTGCCGATTGCCCCGCTAAAAGAGCTTCTGGAAATCCGACAACTGAAATGGTTTGGCCATGTGGTCAGGATAAATGATCACCGGGACTCTCTCAAGACGATGGACTACATGCCGGATGGAAAAAGACCTCGAGGACGCCCAAGGATATCTTATCTCGGGTACATCGAACGCCTCAGCAGAAAAAGAGGAAAAGATCTCCGACAGGCCAGAAACCTAGCAAGAGACCGGGATTGATTCGGCTCCTGGCTGGACGCTCCCATACGCTGAAAGGCACTATCGGGGGAAGTGAAAGAAGAAGAAATTAGTAACGAATTACTTCTTAAAACGTTAATAAGCGCTATAGCGATTCATTTTGTCATTGCCTATTTAAAATGAAGATAATGACACTTAAGGAGTAGCCGTCTTTAAAAAGAAGACGCTGTGAAATACTTACAGAAGTTCGGAATGATTCCAATGTTGAAATTGTGTGAAAAAGGTCATCAAATAGATTTTTACAATTATAGAGTTGTTTTCGTCGATAGTGTTGGGAAAACAAGAATAGGAATGTAGCTAGGGGGCTCTAGGATTAGCCTTTTATTATTAAATTTTGTTTATTTCAATTTCTATTAATAAGAATAAGATGGTGGATGTTATCAGTATCTGAATTATCAGTGTTCAGGTTATAACGGATAACAGTCCCAGTGAAGGCTAATACACAAGTATCCATCACTGAAAAGATTAATAACTAGCGACAAAAAGTGGATAGTTAATAACAACGTTAATCAGATGAAATCGTGAGTGACGCTATTGGATCTTCTCAACAAGAATAGAATATGTTCATGTTCATGATTTATGAATGAATGTTTCGATATCACGAGAAATCGTCTTATCATTTCCCATTCATAAAAAGAACCCGGATGGTGTAACTATTGACAAGTACTATTATTCTGATAACTATCTGAAAACCATGAAATTTAATGCGCAAAATTGAAAAAGTTAATAATAGTTTTTAGTAATACTTCACTATTTTTTACTATAATTTATAATTTTTTACTTTTGTTTATCATTTATTAGCTTTTTTTCAACACTTAGAAAGCGTATTTCTACGTATCTATATATGTAGTGGTAGAGTGGCTCAGTGGTAGAACACTCCTTCAGAAACGTTATCAATGAAACAGTACAGTCTCTACCATGTACTGAACCCCGAACCCGTTCACGGGTAGTATTGGTACAGGTTTAATATCGGGGTACCTCTACTAAAACGTTACGTACCTACTGTATTAAATTTAACAGTTGCATAATTAGTAAAATAGGGATTGGTCTGCCGTTGGGCAGATTATGGCCTCTGGTATACCTTTATTTAATTTTTTTTTTTTGTGTCTTCATGCATTTCATTAATATATGCTTATTTTGATTTATTTTCAATTCTTATTCGTATGGTTGCTCTTGAAGAGTACATACATGACCTGTACATGGGCGAATCCTTGACATAAATTCAATTAACCAGTTAACTTACTCCTTTTTTTTTTTTTTAATCTTAAAGCTTTTTCATAGAACTACACTAAAATTAAACAGGACGACATATTCCGAAATCCCGGAGGCCCATAAATATCCTTAAGGAAGAAATATTAATCCTGCATTGATTATTTTTGTTGTTATCAGAGAACATGACGTAGCACTGATCCATTTATCACTTCCAGCTGTCTCATGTTTCAGAGTCTGCGATTGCTTTCTTATTACATAACGTCTTAATCATCTCATAGCAACAGCGATCTCTATTATCGACTTTTTTTATTTATATGTTAATGTTGACACAGGTGTTTGATTATCAATAATTTGCAGGTGTTGGTTCAACAATGTACAACGCAAACTATTGAAAATGTCATAATCGATCGTCTGGTTGGGTCTTTTCTACTAGACCCCCACTAGTTACTTTTATTGAAAACTGTTATAATCTAATAGAAATAAAAGAACATATGTTTGTATTTATATGTAATTTAAAACACTACAAATAACCAAGACAATTATAAATATGCGTTTTCAATTTGGAGGACTAAAAGACACAATATTCTTCAGGATCTGTTCAAATTAATCCCTGTTTTCGTACCTCCTTCTTCAAATATATTCACACAGGTACGATTCTATCATTGTCCGGTGGGTACCGCATTCTCCTATGATTTCGGGATGAACCAATAGGTCATGAGCAAATACTTCCCTCAGGAAGTTTCTCCAGTCTGTAATTGTACTATTGGACATATTTAATTCACGTTTGCAGAATTTTTTAGAAGTGTATTCATGACACCAAGAGTATAAAATAGATGATGTTAGAGGAAGTTTACTTCCACTCAAACCAAGTACCTGCTCTCATGCCCTTCTCTGCATTCTCGTCTACTGCATTTTCATCTTGAATAACGATTTTCACTAATACTGCGGTTCATTCATGTCCCTTCGAATAGAGTATTTTTTTATGTATAATACCCATATCTTGAGCATATTTTATGCTTGATTTTTAACTATTTTCGCCAATTCTAAGAAATTCATTTTAATGACTGAATAAATCATATTTTAAGTAAATCATATTGTAATTTCATAGTTTTCGTTCATAGCAGTTGCTGTAGGATTAATAATTATATAAAATTCATATAGAGGGATCTATCAGTCACAAAACAATGTAAAACGAATGTCATTGGTTTGACTATAGTCACTAATTTTTATTGAACCTTGAAACTGCTTTTTTTTAATTCTCCTCAAAAGTACCGATTTTCACATTGGATAGTTGGAAATGGCAGGGACGATGTGTACTACATATAAATAAACTACATGGTTTTATCTTTCTTTACATTTTTATTATTATTAGATTATTACAGTCATCAATAAAATTAACTGGTACTAAAAGTAACCGGTGGGTGTCTTCTAGAAAAGACCCTTTGATTTTTTCACCAACATAACTACTATTTATTTTTGTAATTGTTATATGTATTTATTCCTTATGGTAATTTATGTCTTTAACACTCTGTTCTAACTATAGCATGATATGGTTAAGGGTGGAACAAGATGTTCATATACAATATTAATTGTTTTCAAACCATTTTAGGGTTTTTAAATTATTTAAATATTTGTTATTTAAATATTAATATTAATGCAACTAATCGATTAGTTGCATTGGAGCCTTCGAGGTGGTGTGATGTTTCTTGGGTGCATTATTCATGTTTTGTTTTTCTTTTATTCTCTTTCTACCCTGAGGATGCCTGAATGGGCGAAATATTGGACAGATAATTTCTATTTCTGTTTTAGTTTGGAGACTTAAGGCTTTTCGTTGGAATTTTTCCATGGTCTTAACATTTATGTAAGGTCTCTTTTTACTTTTCAGTATTAATTTAGTAAATATTAAATATTAATATTAAATAAATATTTGTTAAATTAGTTAAATACTTGGTTGATCTCTAGCTGCTTTTACACGATGAGGACTAATGTTTTAGCTACGGCCCACGTTAAGGGAGCAGAGTATTGCAGTGTTGTATGTTTTACATGATGCGCTGCTCTCTTATTGTGGGCCAGGGCATATGTCAGCTCACCAATGGTAGAGCATCGCTAATATCATCGACTATAACACCACTAAATGCAACAATATACGGTATTAATAAGATAATAGAATTAATTGAAATAAATAAGGTAATAGAATATGATTCTGCAAATTTTACTAATCAGGTTTTGAGATGATTTTTATGTTGCAGGAGAAAGTCTAAATACTACAAAGAAGCTATTAAAGAAATATTTTGCTATGTATAAACTAAATTACTAAGATAATTTGGAGATTTGGTAAAGCATAGTAGAAAAATATACAACAAGAACACACAAAAATGGTAAATTTTCAAATAAATGTCTTGAAGTCTGAAATTTCATTATTACAACTTTTTTAGGATAAAAACAAGTTATTGGCACACTGTCAGCTACTTATGCATTTGTAATAATTAATTTACTAAATAAAAAAGGTGATTATATATTTATTTTAAATGACCATTAGTTTTAATTATATACATATATGGATTTAACTTTTTTTCTAGTTTTAATTAATTCAATCCTAGATTTTTTAAGTAGATATTAAGATGTTTAAGTTTATTTCAATTTTATTGATCATTATTACATTTCCAATTGAACAGAAGTATAATTTTATGTACTATAATAAAACTGAAGGATGAGGCATAAAACTTCAATGCTTGTTATTATAAAATATAATAAAAAGTATACACAAGCATTGAAAATATATATTGAAGTATTATATTACCTGTACCACTACAACCCATGGAGGGTCTTGGGGATACAGGGTCTAACTTCGGCTGCTAACAGCTTAAATAAAAGTCTGCCAGCGAGCAGGATATGAACCCAGGACCTTCGGCATGATAACTAAGTGCTCTAACTGCTGAACTACTCCACTCCCTGAAGTATCATATTAATTTATTAAATTTTTGCATATTTAAAAATATAAACTTTTTAAAATCAACTTGTTAAAAACTGTTAAAATTGTTGAACAGTTTCCTGATTATATTTGTAACTATTAATTTTTCTGTGTTCCTTTTTTATAAGCAAAATCATTTTCATATTTGTAAGCTTATCTTTATCATCTAGTATGAACTTTCTTACCTAATTTATGCTTTTCAGTTTATGAAAAATTAAGATTGAATATTAGTATTTTTTAAATAAAAATAAATGTTGTATAACAACTTGTTGTATATATATTGTTTAAAAACACTAAAAGGTGTATTGGTTGAAGCAGGACAGGTAATTTTTGAATATGTTATCGACAGCACTGCAGCTACAGGATGTCGTCGTGGTGGCCAGTAAGGAAGCTGGGAATATGAGAGTTATTAGCAGTTCATATCCTGCTTCCTTGCAGGCTACCATCGATTAGTTTACTTCTTTCCGCTGTAAATGATAGAAAAAAAATATATTTATAGAATAAAATACAAATATATAAGTTATTATGTGGTTAAAATATTTATTAAGAATGTATTACCAGCCAAACAGGTAGCTCGACGATGTGGAGGGTAATCTAAAGGCAATGGGTATAAACCACTGGCAGCACATTGTGGCAGAGGTGAATGCATTACAAATTAGCAGAGGCCATGATTCTTCAAGGACTCTAGAGCCTAGTAATAAATAAATATTACAAGCCATAATCAGTTTCATAATATTATAAAATTAAATTCATAATATTTAAAAAAAGAACTAAATTTTTGAAGATATGATAAACTTAAGTTTTCAGAAGATTGATATATCTTGAACCCTGGTTCTTTGAAGAAACACTCTTCTTGCAGACTTATTCCAGGTAATTTTATTATTATTATTTTTAGTTATTAATTTTTTCTTTTATTATTGTTTTCCTGCTTCCTCCTCCTTTACTTTCAACAATTTTTTCCTAAAAATATCTTTCTCTATTGCATCTTTTCTTACATTATTTCTTTCAAATCTTTCTCAACTTCTTGAATCCAGGTTGTTGATTTCTTGTTCCAAAGATATTAGAAAATATGTTTGGTTAACCTGTTGTCATTCATTCTGCATAAATGTTCAAAAAATATCAATAACTTAAATTTTCTTGTATCTATTATGTACTAGAAATTTAGAAATTTATATATAATTTATTCATTATTATGAATTGATAATGAATAAATTATATTGATTATTATGAATTAATAATGAATAAATTAAATTAATTTGGCTATGTTTTCAAAGTTACGATATATTTCACTATTACTTCTAAATGCCCAGGGTTCTTTAGTTTTTAACGGACTAGGATTTTTCTGAATTATTCTTCTTTTCTAATACCTCTTCTATAATTCATTACTAAACATCACTTGATTACTTTCTTGTTTTAGATGTAAACTTTTTATCGTGTTAATTCTTGGTTATACCATATGTTCTTTCCATTTTGTGTATCCTTTCTACTATAGAAATTTTTTTTAAACACCATTTTCCTGAATAACTACTCCCAAATATTTAAACTTCTTTACACTCTGAATTTGAACATTCTCTGATATTATTATTTAGTTATTTGGTAGAGTTTGAAGTTATAACAGATTAACTCCAGGTATAACTCAACACAAAAGACATTAGGAAGCTTACTATTACTAAATTTACTAATTACTAAAGACATTACGAGGAGGCATTATAAATTATATTAGATCTCTATAAGAAAAATCATAGGTGTACACTTTTTAATAAATAAAAACTGTTTATTCTAAACTTTCTATTTAGAATAAATTATTTTTTTTTTAAAATAAGATCAATTGAATCATATAAAATAGAATCTCTAATTTCATTTTTCATTTTGTTTCATGCTTTCTGAGGAATCTCCAAAAAAATACAAGACTGCTGTAATTACTATGAAAAAAGATGCAGCTTGGAGTTTCATTGGCACATGATGGTAAAACACCACTAAGCCTTTATATGAATTGGTTATTGAAATATTTATTTCCAAATTACAAAAACAAAACAAAGCATATATTATCATATGTGTTACTCTGAAGAACAAAATGTCTTAACACTTATACTTATAATTGTTATTATACTTATAATAACACTTATACTTAAAATTGTTATGGATCAATTATATTTTTCAGTATTTTTTACTTATCTTTTGTTTAAAACATTATGTTTCAGAAATTAACTGTATAGCGATTATTTGATATAATAAAAAAATTGCAAAGAAGAGAGAAAAACTTGATAGTTTCTAAATTCCTTTGAGGGAGCATTAAGCTATGAATTATAATGCAATTGGGAAAAACCACAATGCAAAGCCTTATGTTTCAAAAAATACACCTACTTACCAGTCGACGTTTCGCCTATTCAGGCATTATCAAGACACCAAAATCAAAAAGGGGTTATGTGAATCGCATCTCGAAGAAAAAAGTGCAACACATCCCAACGATCAACAGCCCAAACAGGCTCCAAACATGAGATGTGTTGGGTTGATCGTTGGGATGTGTTGCACTTTTTTCTTCGAGATGCGATTCACATAACCCCTTTTTGATTTTGGTGTCTTGATAATGCCTGAATAGGCGAAACGTCGACTGGTAAGTAGGTGTATTTTTTGAAACATAAGGCTTTGCATTGTGGTTTTTCCCAATTGCATTATAATAAATAATAGTGTTTCTTTTTGAGTTTTTGGCTCTATTTTAGTGATTAAGCTATGAAGTTGATCAACACTCCATCTTTAGTGTTCCTTCTGAGGAATTTGGTTTAAACTGCAACAACTTTTTAAATTATATTCCAATAATATTTATTATAGCAAGTATTAATAATTATTTAGAGATTTACAATAGAATTGATGTAAATAAATTATGATAGACTTTTATTCTGAAACTTTGAATTTTTTTTATTTTAATGTATCGCTGTCCCCTTGATCTTGCAAGGCTAAACAAAAAAATTATGACACCCTTTCTCCAAGTGGTTGATTTGATTATAGAATAGCAAATATTTTACTATTTTTTTTTTGTTGTAAATATTGTGTATTTTAAAGTCGGTATTAGAAATATGTTTTCATTATAATACTATTGTTAAACTTTATTGTAATATGATTATAAATTTTGAGAAGTTTTGTAAAAACATGATAATAAGGATTTTAACCAATTTATTTATTTTTTGTAAATGTTTCTAGATTTATTTTTATTATTATTTTATTTAAGTTGAAAGTTATTGATTCAATTTAATTCAACTAAATTGAAGAGTTGAAAATGACTCATCTTCCTCAAGAAACAGCTAGTGGAATTGAAAAATTCTAAAATGGAACAATTTTAAAGAAAGTAAAGAAAAAATTGAGGATTGTTCTTGCGAAAAAACTGAAGAAAATATCCTTATGAAGAACACTTGTCTATTTTCTAGAAATACAAATGAGCAGAATTGTTTTTATTCAATATTGCTTTTCTGTATTTCATGAGAATGAACTTGTAATGCTCGTTAAATCAACGATTAAGTTATTGTGATTTTATTATTATAAGCAGGTATTATAAAGTAGTATATATATTTATGAAATATGCACAATTGATTAACTATTGCTGTGTTTTCAGGTACTGTAAAGTAAGCAGGGTTTAACTATAGTTTAGGAAGGCGATTTGTTTAGCCTGATTATTAGTTGGTAAGTAATAATTTTTTATCAATTTCGAAACTTGTGTGAATCCCTTGAAACATTCTGAGTTTATATACTACTGAAGAAATGGTGTATGAGATGTTTGCAGATATATCTACAACCCTGGTAGTCATGTCAACTTTTGTCCAAAATAAGTTAATTGTAATGAGGGAAGTAAAATCGTGCCTATGTAATTGGCTAAGTAAGCCCTAGGCTTCAAATGGAGTTATTGTTTATATTATAACTCCATTTCAACTCAAAAACTACGAGAGTGCCATCATTCCGCTTCCTTCACTACAATAAACCCATTATGGATAAAATTTATAAATAATATAATAAAAATATTTATCTACTAATTCTAATAAAATCTGCATTTTCATTCTAGGAAAAATTTTAATCATTAATCGTCTGTGGTATTATAATATGTATAACACTAGAACTATGAAGATTTACCATATACCTATTTCTACCAACCAGTTAAAATAAAACTATAAATTCATAAGATCATTTAATTTTAAATAAAATAAAATATATTTCATTCAATATATTCGTCACAATTATTTACAAAAAAAATATTCAATGTTTCTTTTATGCGTGTTGCAACTTGCAACTATACACGACAAGCAAGAATACTATATTGAAATTTTATAAATTAGATATACACAAATTTATGCATAATAAATTGAAAACGTAGAATTTGAATTTTTTTTACTTTAATGTATCGCTATCCCCTTGATCTTGATCGGGAATTTTCCGGAATTATAGATGTATAAAAATTCTGGAAATACACAACATGTATTCATGATATTTTCATGACCGGTTCATATATTTAGGTATATCACATAGACATCTCTGAAAATTAAAAGCATAAGGACAAAATAATTTATAGTATTATTGTATATACAAATTTAATAAAAATCATGACATTATTGTAAAATATTAAATAAGACTTAAATTTTGTTTGTGATATTAAACTGCTTAGGATTCTTTGATATAATGAATAAATTGTGATGAAGACAGAAAAAATTGAATTTTCTTAATTGCTGTGAGGGAGCATTAAGTGGTGCAGTTGATCAACACTTCATCGTATAATGTTCCTTCAGAGGAATTTAATGAAAACTAAGACAATTTTTTAAATTATATTTCATTAATATTTAGTATAGCAGCTGTTAATGACTATTTAGAGTCCTAGAACTGATTTAAATAAATGAATGAAAACATTTATTCTGAACCCTTTATTATTTTAAAAATATTAGGAAGAATCACTTGATGAATTAAGATTTGAAGACAACTTAAGTGCTGAAATCATTATCTATTCTGAAGAAAAATTCTAATATTTGAATCAATATATCAATCATTGGGACTTTTTCGTTCAATCCCACAGTTATAATTTATGGTTAGAAATAAAACACATGTTATGAAAAAAATAACTACGTTTAATAACAGTTATTCCAAAGACCAAAATGATACTTAATTCTTCTTTACAAAATAAGGTGGTTGTATATTTTTAAGTTCAAACATAAATGAATGTCTTAAGCCCTATTTAATGGAACTTTAAAACCAATGGGTCTTTTCGTTTAATCCCACTACAAAAAGTTATGCAACAGTGGGTTTTCAGTGGGATATGCCGGGAAAAAAAATAATGCTTCATTTATAGCAGTGTCAAACAGGAATGAAAACACACTGCTAGCATGGATTAAAGAATGCATTCATCCTCAAACAATTATTATGTCTGACTCAAAAATATAAAAATTCGTGAATTTATGTGGAGGCTGAGATATAAAGACAAAAATATTTTTGAGGTTATTATAAATCACATATCTACATTTTGGTCTTTAGAATAAAATTAAATGTAGCTATTTTTTTCATAACATGTGTTTTATTTTTCAGATTTTTATTTTTAGATGAAGAGTTATCTATCACAAAAAAAAAACCAAAAAAAAAACCGAATATTTATAGAACAGAGTATTTTACATTATTTTAAAATAGACAAACCTTTGATTTTAATTTATCGCTGTTCAAAGAAAATTGTTTTCCAATTGTAGCACTCTTTTTCAAAGCAATTTATATGATTATAGAAAATCTAATATTTCATTTATTTATTTATTTTTATAAATATTGTATATTGTAAAGTCAATATTAGAAAGATTTTCTCATTACAATACTACTACAGTAGAGCATTGATTATCTGAAATCGATCGTGTGGTCCGGTTTAGATAATCAAAAGCTTGGATAATCGGAACTTGCTTAAAAAAAGTAAAATACCAAACAAAATCATCATATTTTTATGAAAAAACTCCTTGTTTCATTGTTTAGTACATTTATAGTAAACATGTAAGGCCATTAGGTATGTAAATACAAATAAATGTAAGTTGAAAAAATATAGTTAAAAGATAAACGTCAATAATGAGTATTTAATTATTAATAAGTATTATGAGTATTTAAATAGCAAGATTTATCAATGTTTTGAAACAAAGAAAGTTCTGATAATATTTGATTCAATCTTGACTTCCTCACCTAATGGCTGCTAAGATTATAATTTTTCATGCAGATTAGTAAATAAGAACTAACATTTCTAGGAATAAATACATTGTTGAGAATATACTCTTGAAACATATTTTCTAAGGATGGCAATTCAACACCTCCTTGTAACTTTTCTGTAAAGTCAGATCGGATAATTGAACGTTTAAATAACTGATTATCGGATAATCAATGCTCTAATGTATTGATATGATTATAAATTTAAGTAGTTTTGTAAGATCATGTTTATAAGAATTGAGCAACAGTTAAAGATGATATTAACTTCGTTAAAATTCTTAGTTTTATTTATAATGTTTCGAGATTTATTCAAGTAGAAAATCATTAAGCAATTCAACTTATCTACATTCAAGAACTGAAAAGGAATCATCTTCTTCAAGAAACAGTAAATACAAGAATGGAACAATTCGAAAAGAAGTAAAAGAAAAAGTGATGACTATTTTTGTGACAAAATGATTCATATGAAGAAATCTTGTCCATTTTCTAGAAATACAAATAAGCAGAATTGTGTTCATTCATTATTGCTAATCTGTATTTCATGAGAATGAACTTGCAATGCTCCTTAAATCAGCGAATTTATTATTGTATTATTAATTGTAAAGAAGACTAAAAAATTTGAAATTTCTAGATTCTTTTGAGGGAGCATTAAGTGGTGTAATTGTCAGCACTTCATCGTTTAATGTTCCTTCAGAGGAATTTAATTATTCCTAAAATTATATTCATACTAAATATTATATTGTTATATTATACAGGGTGTTTCAAAAAGAATCATCCGATTTCATAAAATCATAACTATTCTGTTATTTGGGCTAAATGCGGCAACAACATACTGTTGAAAAGAGGAAACTCTCAAGTTTTACATGGTCCCCTCTAGGTAGCAGCAGCGAGCTTGAGAGACCGCCCATTTCAGTTCTAGTGAAAATGGCGGCAGGTTGTCTGTGTCAGAGTATCCAAGGGAGATATGGAGCGCAACAATGGATGATCTGAGGTGTCGCATAACAGCAGCAGTGGCATCAGTAACTCAGGACATGCTCGCTAAAGTGTGGGACGAATTTGAATACCGCATAGACATATGCCGTGCATCTACAGGTGGACATATTGAACACCTTTAAACATTTTTTGTGAGTTTCCCTTTCAGACAAAAAAATCTGTAACTGCATAAGTTTATTAGTGTTAGAAATATAAACATGTCAAATCTTTAATATATACATGTCATTCTTTTTTATACACCCTGTATAATATTTCATATAAAATTAAATATTATTATACTTGTATTAAATTTACAAGGGGCGGATTGGCTCAGTGGTAGAGCACTGAATTGCCATGTTGAATATCCTGGTTCAAATCCCACTGCAGGCAAGACTTTTATTTAGTCTGTTTGCAGTTGGAAATGGATCATATAGGATAGAGGACCCTCCTGGGGCTCACTCAGCCTCAATAAAATGTTATAAAAATAGGGTACCCAAAATAAGTGGGAAAACCTGGCGGTTGAGTATGATCTAGGACATAACACCTATCTGTAGAACCGTTGTCCATGAAACAGTACAGTCTCTATTGTAGAAAGTATATGGTGTGCTGAACCCTAGACCCGTTCATGGGTTGTAATGGCAATTAATGATTATTTAGAGATTCAGAACTGATGAAAATGAATGAATAAAAATATTTATTCTGAAAACTTTAAAATATTTTTAAAATATTAGAAAGAATCACTTCACATCATGAGTTGAAGACATTTAAAGAGCTGAAAGCAGTATTCTCTATAATGAAGGTAAAGGTATGTAATAGTATTATATATACTTATGATATCAAATTATGCTGTTTCTAACTTGACTGTTTGGAGGTATGCTACAATTTTTTGACAAATTTTGAAGATTGTGTGAATTGTTTGAGCCTAAAATACTAAAGAAGATGTTTTAAATTAGTTTAATGTGTTTGTTTGAGAATAGAAAATGACTTTTTGAATGAATGGTTTGACATATCGTATTATTTAATCTAAGAATTTCTTAGTTATAAATGAAATATTTGAACCTTCAGAAGAAATTAAGGGAACTTCATGAAGAGACAGACTGTAAGTATAATTGGAAATTCCTTCAACTATTATATATTATTATTATAATAGTTATTATAAAATATATTGTTACTTATCAGCTTGTTGCAGAAAAGATATTTTAAAGTTCTTTTTTAGGAAATAGAGAACCAAAAATGCTGTCACAAACAAGAAAAAGAACATGAGAGAGTAAAGATAAAAAAAAGAGGGTCACTTGGGAAAACAAAACAAAAAAAATTAACTAGTAAAATTTTCAGCTATATGTAAATAATATAAAATAAAAAAATAAGAAAAAGAAAAGAAATTTCTTATTAAACTAGACTGGTTCTAAAAGGTAAAGACTGTACTTTGGCTGTTTCATAAAAGATAGCAGCACCATCTTGATAACTACAACTTTGTTTTTGTTTTTTTGTAGCCTGGCATTTGTATTAAATTAATAATTTTTTTCTTCATTTATTTACAAATTTATAATGCAACTAGTTTCTTAACGTAATAAAATTAAAAACTTTTTAAAAATTTATATTTGGTTTAATATTTGTTTAGTTGCTCTTTGACTCCATATAGGAGTGCCCTAACCACGCAGTTTTTTCACATTTGAGGTACATATTACTAGGATCACATAAACAACATGGGAAGCACCATCTTCTAATATCAACAGGTAGAATAGGGTGGTAATACCATAACTACATATTCATTTTAATAGTAACTAGTTTCAAATTCATTTTAACTTTCATCAATATCATGTTATTTATTTATTATATATTGTAAAATTATTTGTCTTCATTTATAGTTAAATGAAAGTAATAATTACAAAAGACTGTTGGTTTCTTCTGGTTTAGACAGTATTGATAAATTTTTGCCAACGTCTTGCTAGCCATGCTGCTGACTTCTTCAGGGCTGAAATGAGAATGAATAAATACCCTAGCTCATTCTCATTTCAGCCCTGAAGAAGTCAGCAGCATGGCTGGCGAAACGTTGGTGAAAAATTTCTCAACACTGTCTTAACAAGAAGAAACCAACAAAGTCTTGTTTAGACTTTGTTTAGTATGAAAGTAATAATGTTTTAAAATTATTTTTTAAGGATATGGAGAAGCAGCAATGTTGTCACCAACATGAAAGAGAACCTGAAAGAATGAGCAAGTAAATATAAACTTGGGAAAACAGAACAAAAAAAATTAACAAGTATAATTTTCAGGAATATGTAAAGAATAGCATTAAGTATTAAAAAAAAAAAAGAAAAAGAAAAGAAATATTACAATAAAATAATGTATTCAAATAAAGATTATTGAAATGAGGTTTTATTAATTCTTTAGCAAACATAGCTATTTTTAAAACACTAATAGGTCAATAAAAGTTACCCAATACTCTATCAACCTTGATTGTACTTCTTATAAATTTAAATAAATATAATATATAAATAAAACCTGTACTACTATAACTCATGAAGGGTCAGTATGGTTTTGGTTCAGTATGTGGTAGAGACTGTACTGTTTCATGGACAAAGGTTTTGCAGGGAGGTGATTTAGCCTAGATCACACTCAATGAGAAGATTCGAGATTTGAACCAACAATCTTCGGCACAGCAACTCAATGCTCTACCACTGAGCCAATCCGCTCACTAAATAAATAAAATATAAAAATCAATAAATATTTAAAGTGATAATAACTATTCTGCATTCCATAACAAATATGAAATACGGATAATTATGATGTGTATTTAAATTTTATTAAAGGCAAAAAATTAATAAGAAAGAATTTTCATCATAAATGAAATTGCACTTATAAAATTAAAATAATTTATGATATTAATATTGAACATTAAGAAAATAAAAGAATTAAATAGAAGAAAATAAATAGTATAAATGCATAAAATATACTAAAAAAATATATAATTGTGATTTATACACACACCTCCATACATAGAATAAATATATTTTAAAAACATTAGAACAGTATGGTATTGTAATATTGGAATGAGTAATTATAAAAATTATTAATGTAAAATCAAACATTCACAAACCCACATTTCCATGAAATTAATACCTATCTTCAAATTTGGCACTGCCCAATTTTAAATCCATAATTTAAGTTTTTATCACGCATATATTATGGCTATATTAAACAGCTTTTGAATATTGAAAGATGTTATTGAAAAACATCTTCATATCCAGGAACTAGTTATGACTCGCTCAACACTTGTACCTTTTTTTTTTTGTATCTTTGAGCAGTAAACTTTTCAAAGTTCATGGTTTTCGGTCGTTAATCGAAATAAAATATAGCCTTTATTTTAAGTTAGACAATGTTACGTATCTGGGCCAAATTTCATTAAAATCAGTCCAGTAGTTTCGGAGATTTGTCCGGACAGACAGGAGACTCGTGACAGATTTTTGTACATATCGGTAAGATTCCGGTCATTTTATACATAATAGGACTTAACTCTGGTTCTATTAGACTTACAGAGCTGTGGTTGGGCTCAAAATGTAGCAACTTAAATCTTATTTAACAAAGGTCTATTACGTTTAAAGATAACGTAAAAAAATTGAAAAAATTTCATGGTTTTCGGACGTTAATCGAAATAAAATATAGCCTTTATTTTAAGTTGGACAAAGTTATATATCTGGGCCAAATTTCATTAAAATCGGTCCAGTAGTTTCGGAGATTTGCCCGGACAAACATCGTGACAGGAGATTTTTGTACATATCGATAAGATTCCGGTCATTTTATACATAATAGGGCTTAACTCTGACAACTCAGTTTTTGACTTTATCTTCATACGTAAAATACCTTTGTTGAAGAAGATTTAATTTGCTACAATTTGAGCCCAACCGCAGATCTGTAGGTCTAATAGAACCAGAGTAAAGTCCTATTATATATAAAATGAACTAATGTTTGTCTAGTCTATTGCCTAGCAAATATATCATAATATTGACGTAGTTTTAGTCCGTTGCTGAGACGGACTAAGGTTTGCCTAGCCATACTTAAGCTTATTGTACGCCTTGTTTTTTGAAAATATTAAAAGGGAAATGAATGAAAAGTTAAAACTTGTTGTGACTCAACTCAAAGCACAAATCATCTGCAGAATAATCATCATTTTAATAATTGTATGCAATTTATGGGGAGAAAAAAACAACCCATTCAATTTCAATTGTTTTATGTTCTAAATTACAAATTAACTTAATAACTAACGAATTTCACAATTATAGTTCATAACAATTACAATGTAAAATACAAATAAATACAATTACAAAACTTGTGTCTTGATTTTCGAACGTACATCACTTTTTACTAAATCTATCACAGCGTCTTATATTCAAATTACATGTTCAGTCTTACAGTTTACGTATGGCACATTAAAAGAAAAAGTAGTTCAATTATACAAAGCTGTGAAAACAGTTAACATTTTAAAATGAGAAGAAAAATTAATCGATACTATACTTTAGAATCATTTTTTCTCTATAAAATGTTACTTTAATAGAAATTTCAAGATATTTTCAACACTACTTTTTCTTCTAATGATGAATAATATTTCATTTAGACTGGCATTTCCGTTATATTCTTAATAATCGTAAGTTAGTGCTAAACTATGATAAATAATATTTTTACAAATTATTAAATACAAATTTTTACACTCTTACTAATATGTTGTTTGGTAAAACTAATTATATCTTTACAAATAATAAATATCTCATCCAAAGTTGTTTGGCCACTATTTGAGCAATTTAATTATTATCCATTTTCATTTTATACAGAGGAGTCGTTGAAAAGGAAAAGTCTAAAACAGTGGCATTTTGAATTCAATTTTAAATTCCTTCAGTTCTTGAGATTCACCTGTCTTATCCATAATAAAATCTTCTTTTGTCTTCTTCTTCACATCTGTAATAAAATAAACAATAATGTAAGAGATTAAAGTAAATAAATTTTGAGTAATTAATTGTTTTGTCTATATATTTTATTATCAGTTTACGTTGCTTCACTGGTATAATCTTGTGGAGTTTGTTGTAACGAACTATTTTGAACTTGACTTTAAAATTTATATTCATTTGAATTTAAAAAAATACTATTTAGCTTTAATTTGATATTATTTATTGAAGTGGTAGTGTAAGTAATAATAATTAAAATTACAATTTTATTCAAGGCCCCAATCTTTGCTTAAAAATATCTGTTGTGTTATTATCTGTTAAGTGATCATAATGAGAAGTATTGTGAAATGGTAGTGGAAATATTTTTGTATATTTATTCAGTTAGAATCTGAATTGTATAGTTTATTATTTAGAATCTAATTGTTTTCATTTTGAAAATTACACACACCTAAAAATGTGCACCATTTTAAACCCCCAAAAGCACTACAACATCAGAACTGTACACGTTTCTAAATTTTGGATTTTTAAACCTGATGTATTCAATAAATTATAATGGGGAACTATCATACATATTAAAAAAAATTATTTATTGAAATTTATACCTGTATTGTAAAACTAAAAATCAATGATATATGATGGCATGTCAGTAAGGCAAGTAAAGAAACTAGCCACTGATAGGAATCTAATAACAGATTTAAAATGTCCCAAGACCATCTTCTTTTCAGGTGCCAAAACTGTTTTATTCCTCTCACTTCAGAAATCATAAACTTTTAGCTGTTTTAATTTATCGTACACTATTTATATTTTAAATCTATCAATGAATGTTTCTATTATGATAAAAAAATTAAATATCCATACTATTGTTAATGCACCCTGATTTATTACAAAAAATATGTTGATGACGTAAATCTGATATCTACTGTTATCAATAGTGCATACATGACGAGTAATGGACATTTTTTTCTTCGACTCAAAATTAGTATTAAAAGATTCGTTAATGGGCTAAGTAAGCAATGGCCAGGAGATCTTATTCTATATCATCACAAATTAGAAAATAAATAATGACAGTCTTAAAAACCGTGTTATAATAAAAATTTTCTATCTGTAGTATAGAACTGTAGCATAGCACTGTAGTATTAATTAATAAACAAGTCATACGATTACTCTGTGGTGTTAATAAATATGTAATAAAATTAGTAAATTATAAATAGGTGATTAGTGATTTACCTGAATGCCATACTGAATGGTCCATCATCGCCAGGAAGAACTCTGCAAACTGTTTTAATTCCACAGCAATCGTAGTGATTTAGGCACTGTAACAAATATAATGAAAAATTATATATTTAAAAGAATTATTAAAAAGTTTTCATATTATTATGTAATGGCTTATTATTATCAATAGTTATTTTTTTTAAAAATTAATATTTAAAAAAAAAAAATATTTGAAAAAAAAATTAACAGGAGAATAATGGCGGGAAGTAGAGTCAATAACATAATCCTGAAACTAATAGTGTTTGCTGTCCTTTAAAGGAAAGAAATTTAATTTATATAAATCTACTTCTTTTTTTTTTTCTTTTTTTTAAACACTTTATTGAAACATTACAATCTGCCACTTGTGGGCAATAAGTAATGGTGCTATGTAGCTTACAATCATTCCATAACAAAACAATGATATAAACAAATTAAAATAAATAAATGTATTAATAAATATATCCATGCGGAAAAATACATACATGCGGTAATAAAAATAAGTTAATGCAAAAATGATAATAAAATAAAGTAAAAAAAAATAGAATAATAATTAATAAAAAAATATAATGTACACATTTGTACACTATTTACAATTTGCCTGGGGTCCCCGAACTGAGCTTCATCTCCAGGAATGAGGGCAAGGCAGGGGTCCAAGAGGCCCCAGCCCCCTTCCCCAGCCGCGCCACTGGCATTAAACGCCAATGGAAGCTAGTTAAGGGCGCATCACACAGATAGGTCCTGAGTGGAGGATCTGGCCTGTGTCAGTACTCCAAATAACATTATTATGTCTGGTCTTGGGGCCATTGTCGGTTTAGACGGCGGGATGGGTTATATGGATGTGTGGAACTGGATAATGACTGAGCCAGGGGTTTGGGATGACAGGCAAGGTTTTGGTGAAAATTTAGTAAGGATGAGGTTGAGGACGAAAGGAATGTTGAGATCATTATAAATCTACTTCTAAGACTAGTAATCTGTAGCAATACAAACAATGAAGAGTCTTAAGTTCAGTATATGGTGGAGATTTTACTGTTTCTGAAACAACAGTGTACAGGAAAGTGATTAGGTTGAAATCACCCTGAACCATCAGGTTTTTATCCTAATTAAGGGTACCCACTTTATAGAGGCTGGGTGAGTCCCCAGAGGGTCTGTAGATCCCATAGGGTTCATCTGTGGCTGTGAATAGGCTATATAAGTTTTATGTTAAAGAAGAAATTAGTTGACTGGAACTTCTAATGTAAGGATATAGATAGTTGGGGATGCAGTCAAATGTATCACCAAATAAGTGAATACTTATTTGGTGTTTCATTTGACTGCATCCCCAACTATCTCTATCCTTACATATATAAGTTTTACTTTTAATTTTTGATATTCAATCTATTCATTAAACTTTATCTTTGTTATGTTTCGAGACTATAGTGTCCTCATATTCATGCCCTAACAATGAAAAAATAGACTTTTAGTAAATTATATTAAATAACAGTGTATTCTAAATATAATCCATCAACTCTCAACAACTGGCCTATATATACAGTCTTCTTTAATTGAAATCCTTAATCCATCAACAGGAAACAAGATCGTGTCTTTCCGATCTTAATAACCATTCTCACAGAACCATTATTAAATATTTTAAATAAGTAAGTCAATTTTTTTTGTCGATTGAAAAAAAAATACGTTGTTTTAAAAATATTGAAACAAAGTAATTGATGATAGTGACACTTTTTTTCAAAAAAAATTTTGTTTAATGATAAAATTTTTGTAGTTTGAGGTTCATCATTGTTAAATTGCTAGCTTTTCTGTTCAATTTTGTTAAGCTTTTCATAAAAGTATCTTGCAGGTGTAGTAAAAAAACAAAAAAACTGTAGCAATATTATAGGTTCATTACATGTTAGGGATTGTACTGTTTCTTAGCCAACGGTTGTGCAAGCAGGTAACCCGGACGAAATCATGCTCGGGTTATAGAGCTAAAAACCCACGCACCGGACTACTCGCTTCCGTGTTTTTATGAAACGTATATATATATATATATATATATATATATATATATATATATATATATATATATATATATTAAATTTTGTGCGTAGAACTACTTTAAATATGAACTGTTGGTTATTCAGGATGCGTCAACAGGGATATTTGTCTTTCAAGGTCCTGAAATGGTACTTGAGATGTTATCATCAAGATCCATCTTTAAGAATCTCTTCTACGAGGACTAACTATACCTGGTTTCTCTTTTGTTCTTGTTGGTCACGTCTTTACTATATCAGTAGTCTAGCTTGGAACAATTTTGACATTGAAGAAGATTCACTGTTTTTTTACCCAAAAAAACATTTTTGGTTGAATAATGATTGGAGGAAATAAACTCTGTTGCATGATAAAACATATTTATTGAATTATTTCTGATAAAAACGTAAAAGACGTACACGAATCGGCATTCTTTTGAATGCAACTGATACGGTTACCATGGTAACAGCTGTGAAATAAAAACCAGGAGGTTATTCTGAGTTGTGTTTTTTTCGTTTTATAATGATTGAATTAATATTAAATTATTGTATCGAAATAAAAACTAAACTCAGCTCCTGTAAAATAAGAAACTATAATTTAAAGCTCATATTTCTCACAGTAATAACAAAACCCTCTACTTTAAACTGTTCATTAAAAAAAAACACAACTCAGAATAGCCTCCCTGGTTTTTATCTCATAGCTGTTACTATGGTAACCGTATTAGTAAAATTCGAGAATGACATAATATGTTTGCTGTATGTCTTTATATATATAAACTCATTAATCGCAAAATTCATGAACCGCTGATTGAAGAAACCAGACTTACTTTACTCCACTTACAAAAAGCAGGATACAACATCAACTTCAGGTGGGTGAGAGGGCACTCTGGCAACGTCGGTAACGAATTAGCTGACAAGGCTGCTAAGTCAGCTGCCAAAGACGGCTCACTTTTAATACTCTACAGTAAATTGACTAAGACTTACTTGAAACACAGACAAACAGTTACAAATATGGATCAGTGGCAAAACACATGGGATACGACAACTAAAGGACAACATCTTAAACAATACATAAATGACTTACATGAATATTTTAGGAATAACAAAATAACAACTGACTTCTACCTCACACAAATGCTGACACGACATGGACCCACAAAATCCTACTTGTATAAATTTAAACTTACAGATAATAAGACATGCCCTTGTGACTTTGCTATCGAACAAACTTACTTACATCTAATATATGACTGCAGACTAACCGACGAACCAAGGACTACACTTATCAAACATGTGACGCAGAAGGACAGCTGGCCAATCAGTGTTAAGGACTTGTACTGGAAGTATTTTCAGCAATTCAAGGTGTTTGCTAGAGCAGTGTGGCTAATCATCACTACACAAAATCAATATTATAGGTGAACAAGAATTTTAGTTTTGTTTTCAATTACTTTGTTGTAATTTTGTGCTTTTCCTAATTCTTTTTTTTTATTTGTTCAAATGGCTTAATATGTACTATGAACAATATTTTTATGTTTAAGTTTTTTTTTTTTTTAATGATGTGTTTTCAATTTAGCCTTTAGCTTTGTATATAAATAATAAAAAAAAAAAAAAAATGTAAACAACATGTAAGTACAATTGTATGTAATGTACTATAAATGTACGGAACATGCAGAACAATAAACGTCCTTCGCGTAGGGGTACTGCGTGAAGGGAAAAAAAAAAAATATATATATATATATATATATATATATATATATATATATATATATATATATATATATACATATGCCAGCTTATGCTTATAAGTGCTTATGCTGTTTGGTTAGATGTGGTTTATTGACTATCACAAACTGTCTGTCCATTCATATAATATTATTATATCACAGTATAATTATTAATAGACTATTGTATACCAGGTCTGCAAGTTTAAAATGTCGTTTATTTCTTAAAATATAATTTAATTTACAAAAAAAAGTATAATATATTTTATTCAAAGTACTGGCCCTCGCTTTCTACACATTTTGTCCATCTCTCGGGCAATTTATGGATACCATTCCAAAAGAATGCTTCATCTTTATTTGAAATCCATTCATCGAGCCATTTTCTTACATCCTCCAAATTGTTAAAGTGTTGCTCAGCCAATGAGTGTCCCATCGATGAGAATAGGTGATAATCAGAAGGCGCCAGGTCAGGTGAATACGGCGGGTGGGGTAGAAGTTCCCAACCAAGCGAAGAAATCGTTTCCTTAGTCAATCTGGCTGAATGTGCAGGAGCGTTATCATGCTGAAGAATGACTTTGGCGTGCCTGTGAGCCCATTCTGGGCGTTTTTCGATCAATGCGTGACTCAAATTGATCATTTGTTGTCGGTAGCGGTCGGTATTGACTGTTTCGCCGGGTTTGAGAAGCTCGTAGTAGACTACTCCCTTCTGATCCCACCACACACACAGCATTGTCTTCTTCCCAAAACGATCCGGTCTTGCAATCGATGTGGATGGTTGTCCTGGCGTTACCCATGATTTTATTCGTTTGGGATTCTGAAAATAAATCCATTTTTCATCGCCAGTTACATCTCGATGCAAAAAACCCTTTCTTTCGTGGCGTAAAAGCAGCATTTCGCACACAATTTTTCGTTTTTCCATCTGTCGTTCGTCCAATTCATGTGGAACCCATTTTCCAACCTTTTGAATTTTTCCCATAGCTCTCAGGCGATCGGAAATGGCTTGTCTAGTGACATTCAACTGTTCTGCCATCATTTGTTGGGTTTGGGTATTGTCTTCGTCTAATAAAGATTGCAATTCGACGTCCTCAAACTTTTTTGGTCGATTTTCTCGTTTTTTATCAGTAACATCAAAATCACCACGTTTGAAACTTTGAAACCAACGTTCACATGTCTTGACGGTTGGAGCAAGATCGCCATAAGTCTCAACAAGAATTCGATGACATTCAGATGCCTTTTTCTTTTGATTGAATAAGAAAATCATGACATGCCGCAAATGCTCTTTATTTGGCTTAAAATTAGACATTTTTAACACCAAAGAAAGGTATGATACGTCCACGTAAACGACTTAAAAACAACTGACTTTTGTAAACAAATGACTAACAAACAAAATAGCGTTTAGAGATAAGCAAATCCTTCAATAGGCTAAGAGCGCATTCTATTGGAATTAAAACGACATTTTAAACTTGCAGACCTGGTAATAGATAATTATTCCGCAGGTTATCGCTTCGACAAGAGTCACAAGAACTTAAAACTTTTAATTCTTTTCCCTTTTAATATTTTCCAAAAATACAAGGTATCATGAGCTAAAATATGGAAAAGAGAATGTAATTATGGATAATGTGTATACTTCGGTAATCATTTCATCTATAAATAAACGTTTCAACAAACATATATCATCTATGCTTCCAAATGTAAGTTGAAACTATCACCGAAATCTACTCATTACCAATAATTACATTATCTATTCTATCCTAAAGCTCAAGATAATTTGAATTTTAGGTAAATAAAAGGATGAAACGAATAAACAGTTAAAACTTGTTGTGACTCAACTCGAAGGGACAACCTGCGGATCAGATTCCTTAATTTTCAATTCAATTCAACTTGGGTTCTGTAATATTTTTTTTCTCGAATCTAATTGCTTTCTTCACGGTCCAGATTTAATAGCATTTAAACTCGGAGGTTTCTACGGAAATGGTCGATTGAGTTGGTTCCAATAATGAGCTAGCTAGTTAATTCAACGTCTTTTTATTTAAAAAACCTTCCTTTTTTTTTTATTTTGAACATTTCAAAAGGATCATATTTCGTAAAACGTAAACTATGAACAGGTTCGTTTTTTTATTTTTTATTTTAAGTATTATTAAGTTACTAGAACGGGTTATTAACCTCTGAGATGGTTTCACACATCCTGTTTGGAAATTCGTAAATATACTGGTGTCCTGAAAGAATGGGGTAGTTTAGTGGTAGAGTGCAGAGTTGCTGTGCTGTAGGTCCCATGTTCAAATCCAGCTGCGGTAGATAAATTATTTAAACAGTCACGAATGGACCTTTTGGATCTACATACCCTCTTAGGGTTCACCCAGCCTCTATAAAGTTTTTTTTAACGATTTTTAACAACTTGGTTGTTTTACGTCTCTAAAAGGTCTCGCCACAGATCTCGATTCAGTCAGCTTCCTCCCCTAAGATCCCTCACTGTCATGCTCTCCTCCACATCCTGCAACCATCTTTTTTTGGGTCGTCCTCTTTTCCTCCTTTCCGTAGAGTAATATTCGAAGATTATTTTTGGCCATACCGTTTCAATCTTCTTGTTTCTATTGCGAAGAGGATCGTTGTTTCCTGATCAACCAATTGCCTAATTGTTCTATTAGGAACGTGCTGAATTGTGGAAATAGCACCTATAAATTGGATCCCTTTAATAGAGAAAAAACTTGACAGTTGATAATGATTTCGAACAAATCACCTCCCTGCACAACCGTTGTCTTAGAAACAGTACAGTCTCTACCTTGTACTGAATCAAAGACCCTTGCCAGATTATAGTGGTATAGATTATATAATACCGAGATAGTTATTTATAGTATCAATATAGTACATTGAAACGTGTATCACGAGGGAAAGGCTTTTCACATTGGCGGTATGGCTTATCAATGAATGATAAGAAATCCTTTATTTCGCCTATATAATCTGTAACTACGATTATTTTTATCTCTACTTATCTTTATACGATTAATTTTCTATCTATAAAATTAAAAACTAAAAAAATGCAGGAATTAGCGATATACATTTTCTGTAGTAATCGTTGAGAGAGAGAAACACACACTTTATTGAAATATTACAATCTGCCACTTGTGGGCAATAAGTAACAGTGCTAAGTAGCTTACAATCATTCCATAAAACAGGTAAAAAATAAAATAAATAAATGAATGTAATAAAAATATGTACGTGCGGTAATAAAAACAAAATAAATGCGAAAATTATAATAAAAATAAAGTTTAAAAATAAAATTACAGCTTAAAATTCATACCATAATTACATTATTTACAATTTGCCTGGGGTCCCCTAACTAAGCTTCTTCCTCAGGAATGAGGGCAAAGCAGGAGTCAGGGAGGCCCCTGTCCCCCTTCCCCAGCCGCGTCACTGGCATTAAACGCCAATGGAAGCTGGTTAAGGGCGCATGATATCACACACATCCTGGTCCTGACTGGAGAATCTGGCCAGTGCCAGTACTTCAAATAGCAATATTCAGTAGTAATCAAATTTATATTTTTAAATATTGTTTAACGTCCTACAACAATTATAATTAAGGAAATAGTGCCGGTTATCCTTCAAACGTATACCAACTCTAATCATTAACGTATACGTAACCATAAACTCTAATCATTAATACTTTACGGGTTTTATTTTTGGATAGAATGGAAATACAATAAAGCCTCGATTATCCGAACTGGCATCGTGGAAAAGATACATGGAGATGCCGACGTTGCCATACCAGAAAAATAAGTTTGAAGAGTATTTTTCTAAAATTTGGTTTGCTAGAAATATTACTTAATTCTTGCTACTATACTTAAGATATTAGAGACTTATCTGCCATGAAGAGGAAGTCAAAATTTAATGACAAAGTTGAATAACGGTTACTACAGAAGTAAATAGCTTGTCTGGCTAGAAAATATCTATTCAGTTTTACAATTAAGAAATATGCATTATTTTCTATGATTATTAAAGTGAAACTTTTATTCTATCGCCCCAAAATTATTGATTCCTCTATCGCATGTCGTTACATCTGGAGAAGGGGTAAAGTAAAAGGCGCATGACAGGGCAGCCAAGGTCAATATGGCGGCGCCCAGTCAGCTGACCGTTAAACATTAATGTTTAATATTAACAAATCTCTTCAAAGACTATCAAATCCTTTTATCAGTGTGTATTCATTTTAACTTTAAGTGCTTGAATTTACTTTAACTTATTTCATATGAATATTTGATGAAGTATTTTAATTTTTATCCCGTTGATTAAATATATTTAATTGTATTTGGGCCTTCAGTCATCTTCACAATATTTAAATATATGTTATAAATTATAAATATAACGTCAGAAATGTAAGAACGTAGAAATGCAAGCGGCTAAAATCGGGCGCCAGTTCTAATCAAGGCACGAGCGGCACTGATACAAGCGCGAGTCTAGATACAAGCATTTACTTATTTTAGTTACCATAAAATGTTAATTACATTTATAAACTGTGAGACTCGAGGCGAAGATGAAGTTATTGATAGAATAATTGAAGTTGACAACGATTCAACGGTTTAAATAAATATTGCTCATACTTTTTAATATGCGATTGTCATCTAAATGATTATATTAACCAGGTATTCCGTACTCTAATACGCAAATTGAAAAGAAATTTTATAATTGAATATTTGGTCTACTATTAATTAAGTTACGGTTATAAAAGCAATTTTAATACCCTAAATCGAATAATTTTTCAACTTTTTTAAGTTAAATGCCTACAAACCGAAAAAGAGTTTTACTTGCATCGTGGTTTCATAAAACCATTATTTATATTTAACTACAATTTCACACTTAATGAAAAGTGTCTCTGACTAGAAAGCTAGCTTGCCTGTATAGAAAATATCTATTCAGTTTTACAATTTAGAAATAACAACTATTTTATATGATCAATATTTATATTTAACTATAATTTCACACTTAAAGAAAAGTTTATTTATATATTTAATAGGTACTCAGTTGTCTTAGCAATGACACGTACGCAAGATATCAGAGGGGCCCTCGACTATATATAGTGCTTTATTTCGTAAACAAAACTAAATGAGTTGTTTTTTTTCTCTTCCCTGACGTGTTTCTAACAGAGTGGAAAAATCGAGATTCGCTACGTGGGGGTATCTCATCCCGTGGAAGTCACATGTTCAAAGTTCGACTTGATTCGATCCTACTTCATTTTAGACTCGAGGACCCCTATATAACGCATTGTTACATTCAGGCCCTAGAATAAAGTGTTAGAAATAGCTACCATTTATCAATATAGGACACGAGAAACAGTTTTTTTTTCTTAATTTATTAGATAAATGAAACTATAAATATGATTGCATACGCTATGGAATTTTTCCACAGACTATATAACCTATTAGGGTATAGATAGGCTCGAGAGGTCACTTACTGTGATTAGGAAGAGGATCGAGAGGTTTTGCCTAACAAAAATATGCTTCTGCTATATTGATATCAGTAAGAAATTTTAAAAATGCAGTTTTTCACTATATAAGTAAATGTGATGGTCGCGATATGAACGAAAACAGAACAGATTATCACAAAAAAAAGGCCTCTCATGTGGAATGGAAGTCTCTCAAAAATGGGAGCTTGGTAAGAAATGTACAATAAAAACGATTGTTGAAATAATAGGAATACATTTTATTTGTTACTAGCTTTTGCCCGCGGCTTCTCTCGCGTGGAATTTGGTGTGCCACATGAAGTTTCGTGACAGATCATTTTATAAATAAATTTAATATTTTTTAAACTATAAGTTACTCCTACATCCTAAATTTTAGATGTCTAACTTCAAAACTGACGGATTCCATACAATCTTGGAACCCCTATTATATTAAAAGGGAAACCCTTGAGGGAGGGATTATCCAAATTTCTTTCTTAAATTATACAAAGAACCTATCTGAAAATTTCAAAATGCTAAGTTCCTGGTTTCCCTTTAATTATGTACTATAGTGGATTCTCCATAGAACACAAAAACCTATCTGGCACGTGCCCCCGTGCCCCCCTAAATCTTTCGCATATATAATATTAGTAGGAAAAGTAGATTAGATTTGCCTTTAATTATGTACTATAATGGATTCTCCACAGTAACTAAAAAACTGTCTGGGGGCGTATATAGGAGGGGCACGTGCCCCCCCTAAATACGCCCTTGCTGTAACCTGTGTTATTCTGATGTATAACCTATATTACTGTAAAGTTTCATCCAAATCCGTTCTGTAGTTTTTGCGTGAAAGAGAGGCAAACATACAAACTTTTACATTTATAATATTAGTACTTGGATTTTTCAAATGTAAAATTTAAAATTTTTAATATTAAACAATTATATTATATATAAAATTAAAAAATAATTAATTAAATATATAATTATATTATATATATATATATATATATATATATATATATATATATATATATATATATATATATATATATAAATAAAATAAATTATAATAATATTAATGACTTAAAGTCAACTAGATCCAAAACTAAAAATAATGTTTAATTAACATTCTCCCCGTGTATACATCGCAAATTGCGAGAACACGGAGATATAGGATCAGTGAAAGAAGAAATGTGACTGGTCTGGAAACGAGCCAGGATGGCCGAGATGGTTAGGGTGCCACTACGGGGAAGTGGGAAACTTGAGTTCGAGTCCCGGTGCTGGTTGTATCTTTTCTTTTCAAATAAAATATTTAAAAAATTATATCATATAAAAATAAAATAAATGATAGCAAAATTTAAATTATTTAAATATTTTTGTTTTGAAGAGAAATATTTGCCCTGGCTGGGATTCAAACCCGGGTCGTCTTTTGCGTACGTCTCCCTCGCAGTGTTCTAAGCTCTGAATTGGATATGACCTCTGGTAACTCAGTAGTTTAGAGCACTGCGACGGAGATGCATACGACCCGGGTTCGAGTTCTGGTCAGGGAAAATCTTTTCTCTTCAAAACAAAAATATTTATTTACCATAAAAATAACATTTAATAAAAATAAATCATAAAATTCAAATGATTTCATTGTGAACTTCTCTATTGCAAGTATTATTCAACAAATCAGTAGTTAAACAAACTTATTCTAAATCTACTAGAAATGCTCGTTTTTTATCTTGTTAAGAAATACTGCAGATTTTGACAAAATTAGTAGAACATAACCTACTTTATAGAGGCTGGGTGAGCCCCAAGAAGGTGTGCATGTCCCACAGGGGCCATCCCAGGCTGTTAATAGATTAATGAATTTATCTACCACAGCCAAATTTTAACGCAGAACCTTTAGTATAGTAACTCAGCGCTCTACTTACTCTCTGAGGAACGCTGCACACCCTCCCTTCACAACTGTTGTCCTAGAAACAATATTCTCTACGATGTACTGAACCCAAGGCCCTACATGGGTTATAGTGGTTCAAATTACTAGTCTTGGTAATAGATGTTCATAGTTTTAATTTCTTTCTTTTAAACGACTGTTTTATGTGGCTAACAGTTTTTGAGTAATGCTAGAGACCAATGAATATAAGAATGTATTTAGATGGCGAAAATAGTCTAAATTGTTTGACATAGCCAATATGGAGGTATCATAAATTTGATAACTTCCGCGATCACAATACTTCTTAACGTTAACATTGTTAATTGTATATTTTTTATCCTGACATCAACCTAAGGTGTTTAGAAAATTAAATTCTGTGCTGTGAGGAGCTTACATCTCTAAGCCATGAACACGCTCGTTTAAAAGAATTCTTGGTTGTCAATGTAGTCTATTTCGTAGTTATAGATAATTCTATGGAAAAAAACTGTTATTTAAGTCGAGCTTATCTTCCCAAAGAATTTTTAATTTTAACTCGGTTGTAAAAAGAAAGATAAAAAAAAATGCGATTACCGCAGACATCAAATTTTTAAGGTTTCCAGAGTACCGCAAGGATATCTTAAAATAGTATATAAGTTAGTAGTTGGTTATAAATAAAATTTTGGAGGATGAAAAAAAAAATCAAATAGATAGTAGTTTATAGGATTTATTGGGTTGTAATATATGAAATGTCAGTGAACGTGTAAATTTAAATTATTAGCAAAAGAATTATTAAACAATACTTATGTTAATCAAAATAGGATTCTTCACTTTAAATACACTTCTCCCAACCTGAAACAAGCATTTCTATCCCCGCTCTGTAGAAATTAGGTGTCAAGGAAGAAGCCAAGTCTTGAAAGGCCGATTTCAGGGCATTTTTGTTGTCAATTTTTTTATTTCTTAAAAAATTATCCAAACAACGGAAAAAGTAAAAGAAAAGTTGGAGAAAGGTTCGGAGAATATGGTGGGACCCAAGACTTGGCTTCTTCCTTGACACCTAATTTCTACAGAGCGGGGATAGAAATGATTTTTTCACGTTGGGAGAAGTGTATTGAAAGTGAAGGATCCTATTTTGATTAATAAAAGTATTGTTTAATATTTTTTTTGCTAATAATTTAAATTTACACCTTCGCTGACATTTCATATGTCACTACAACCCAACCAATAGATAGTTATAGGATCCCCCTTAATTAAATGAAGAACCATGGCACACTAGTATTCAGACTGCAAAATTCATTAATTTATTTATTAGGATATATCAGATACTTGAAAAATCAAAAAAAAAATATACTTGTTATTGTGATTTAAATAATAGCAACGTGGAAGTATGTGTAAGAAGTGCTGTGTAGACTAGTAACCGTTCGAGGAGTAGAGCAAGGCATAGATGGGGGAATTACGTAAAGGCTGACCTAACGAAATTCGGTTTGTACATTAATATGTTACACCTATCATTCGGTTTCTATTTTATTATTGTTATTACACACAGGCGAGAATATAATAAAAACCTTCAAAAATAATTTATATTAATTTATAATAAAAAACAGTTTGGTATAAAATCGAACAATAGACTTGATCGAATTCGAGAAATTGGTTGTCCATGACCGATTTCAAGTTATTATCTACTCACGTCTTTTGTTTACATTTTAGGATCTAAAAATAATTATTTTTTTTGTTAAAATTTTTTTATACAGGCGGATAACAGTACTAGTCTAATCTTGCCGAAGGAGTGACGTATCCAAGTGATAAGAGATTATATAAATAGGGCTGCAAGTTAAAAGATGGAACAGATACCTACCAGCTCTCCGATCATCCTGCACTGCCTCAGGCCCCGGATGTTCCAGACGTGTTCGCTGCTGTAGTGTCCCCTGGGGATGGCGTGGGTGGCCACAATGAGGAGAAATATGGACAGGTTCAGAATGAGCCTCATCGCTGGTCAGTGTCGGGATATCTGACCTCTCTTCGAACTCTGGCTTATTTTATAGCGAGGGAAGCATTTCGTTCGGGTCCGTGATCTTTCGCTTTATCTCATTGATATGAGTCCTATCAGGACGACAATTAACAGAGTTTTTTTCTTTCGGATTGAGAAAAAATTCTAAATCTTACGATTATTCGCAATATTACGCGTCGAGTTAGGTAACCACTACGTCAGTTATCATTGCATCACTTAAGGACATGACCAATGCTCGACTTGAATCCAATGTTATAATTTTGTAAACTGCATTCCTTATTTACATTTCTCAATCATAAAGGTCTTGTTATGATTGTACGATGTAAGAGAGGGGAAACTGTGACAGCGATAGTTTACTGGCTGGAGGTAAACTATCGCGGTAGTTGGAATAATCGCGGATATGAAACATCTGATTGGAATTTTGAAGTAATATCATCCTTCTAGGATGACTTTTAAAATCTCTGCTATCCCTTCTATGATGTCCGTTTACATTGCTCAGCTAGACTTAATTTAGTTGAGAACTTGGGCCTTCTTTATTTCATTAATAACTAAGTCCATGTTACATAGTTACTGTCCTTTTATGTATTTCTTGTAGTTACTTAGGCCTTATGTATTTCTTCTGAAACCTGAGACCATGTTACATGATGATATAAGCTGTGCTGGTAGTATTTTTATGAGAGCTGCTCAAAATTAGTTAGAGCTGTGAAAATATACTGTTACGAGCTACTGGTATTAAAATGAATTAAACTACTCCTAAATTAAAGATACTAATGTTTATTAACAAAGTGACAAAAAGGATACAATTAAATTATTAAACTGATATAAATTTACAATAACAATATTTTAAATATTTATTATCTAGGCCTAACTCCTATTTAATTATTACAATAATATAAAATATTACTGATACTAAATAGCTTAACTATTCACATAAATTTGTACAAATACAATAAAATTACGCTAGAGCTTATAGAGCTATGAAATTACACTACAATTTATAACTACTAATTAGCACTTACAGTTCACTAACTGAAGTCCACCGACCGTAGGAATCTCCAAATATAATAGACTGACACACAGTAATAAACAGAAACGGTTTATTACACTCACAAATCTGTCACAGTCCACTGATACACTTATTACACGGGCCGGTTCAACACTGAATAGTTTATCACACTGACACTTATTACAGTTCATCACATTGCCTGGTCAATTCTCTGACTGACTCACTCGAGGTGAGGGGGGTATTTAAATAGGCAAGGCCGAACATTCTAGAACACGGAGAAGGTTCTAATCCAATCTTAACTTCTCCCGCCGACGGCTTAAGACGCTAATCCCTCCCTTCCGTCCTTCTCTCTGTGACCGTAACAATACGTTTAGACGCTGAAGGTAAACTATCGTCATGGTTGGAAAAACGGTAGATGTTGATATATGGAATTTAGAAATTAGATCATCTTCAACATTTCTTCTGCGATGTTCTATTATAAGATTATACTTAAAAAAAAAAACACTTTGAATTCAATTTGTAAGAAGTTGAGTCTGAGATGAAAATTTTCTATCTTTCTCAACAAAATATTTTTTCTATCTTTCTCGACAAATATTTTTGTCCTTATGCTCTTTTTCTGGGATGGACCGTGTGGTGTTGGTTTTGTTTGCCAAGCTTTCGCTCATCGTGTTGTTAGCTTCCTCAGGGCTAGTCACAACACGACCGTGAAAGCCTATGTGATCAAATATTTTTGTATTTTTATGTTTTATTTCAATCCATATTTTATCTTGAATTTACTTTCAAGTGAATCGAGCTACTTTAGTACCTTTTAAGTGCTAATATGAAAAAAAGATTATTTAAAAAAAATGTAGTAATGTATTTATAAACCTTTGTTTCGATATATAATTGCTGGTTAGGCTCTTAAGGGAGCGCTCATTGAGTACTAGTCTAGCAGCACTGTAATCGCTCGCACAAGATGAATTTTGGCCCTTCTAAATTTTGAAATACTCTGAGGATCTCTTCATGAGTGTGTCATGAGATCTACAAACCCTACTTGGCTCACTCAGTCTCTATAGAATTAAATATTAAGTTTGAATACTATCTGCTAATTTTGGATTAAATCAATTTAGTCCGATGTTTGATACATTCTGACGAGCCTGTATTGTAAAAAAAATTGGCAACACTGGCACACCAATAAAAGTATTAATTCATTAATTGTTTTAGTAATTTAAGTTATATTACTTTATAAATGTATATTAATGCATAATATATATTCGTTCTCATAGATCATTGCTTATTAGACTTTCAGAAGCATGCCTAGTACTAGTCTATCGGCACTGCTATCATTAACTAAGGATGAGTTTTGGTTCTAATTAATTCTGCAACTCTCTGAGGATCGGACCTGCGGGATCTTCAGACCCTCTTTGGGCTCACCCATCCTCTATAGTGTGGTTTCTCATTTATAACAAGATCACGGTCAAATCACCACACACTTATTTTCCACTAGTTGTATTAATGAACTAGCAGATTTTATGTTCATAACAACTGTTATGTCTTAGGAAAGTTTAAATACTATCTGTGACCTCTCGAAGGTTTGGTTTAGGGACAGTCTGCTTCAGGGATACATAGGTTCTCATGTGCCTGCTTACTCCGAACTGCCATAATCCTTGGATTTGGACCGATCTGTTAATGTGCTTGAACTTGAATGTGCATCAATGGGAACAATACTGTTGAATCGGGCCCAAAGAGGCTGGTTATGGAACCATGGACATCCTTTCGGTTCAACATGAAAACCATGGTTTACAGCCACGTGAGGTTAGATGACCTCTACAACCATATAAGAAAAATTTATAAATATAAGATATTAAGTTTAACGTTATTTAGACCATAAGGACGTCAAGAAAATAAAATTCGTCTGAAATAAAAAAGTCAAATTTCTTCATAAATTTGAAAAGCAAAAAGTACCTGGATTCCTTAAATATAGAAGCTAATGTCCGTTTACAAATTTCCTTCCATAGATTACTGCAATTTACGTAAGAAAAAAGAAATCAGTGTGATCATCCTTAACGCAAACCTCTCACCTGCGCTTCGTGGTAATCCACGTACATTTACCAGTAGTCTCTTCCCTTAATATCATGGAATTTACTTTTTATGTACATAATCATTACACCAAATCACATAATGCACAAACCTATTACACTTTACTACACCAGTGCTACACTCGACCAAGTTAGTTCATCAAGTCTTTCACATTTCTTCATCTCATATATGTTGTGGGCGACATCAAGTGCATTTCCTTTCTGTTCAGTACAATTCCACAATTTTCCTTGATCCATCCTTCATAACCTGTTATTATACTCGCATGCCCTGCTGATTTCCATTCCATATGATGATACGCTGAATGATGTCAGGGAAATCCTTTCTTTCTTATCCATACGCTAGTCCTGTTTTTCCTTGTTGTCATTCCTATCATTCTTAACAAGGCTAAGATATCAGGTTCATCTAATTATAAAATATTTTGAAGACAATGGTTTCTTTTATAAAAAATACATTTAAAAAATAATTGGCCGATATAGTGAGGTGACTATTGGTTTCTCAATGCCAGACATTGTTTATATTTCGATCAGACAAAGATGAGTAATGGTTACGTAACGCTCTGGCCTAGTGAATTACTAGTCTTTTCGTAAATCAACGCCTCAATTCATTCATGTTTTCCTTTATAAATATATAGGCACGATTCATTGATAAGTTACTATTAGTTAAATATCCTAATATTTTATTTAAATTTACATTTACAATTATATTTTAATGAGGTACAATTTTTCATATACATACAAGTATTGGAAGGTTTTTACAGAGGGAAACCCTTGGGGCGGAATTATCCAAATTTCTTTCTTAAATTATACAAAGAATTTATCAAATTTCAAGATGCTAAGTTCCTGATTTGCCTTTAATGATGTCCTACAATGGATTCTCCACAGAACACAAAAAACTGTCTGGGGCATGTGCCCTCGACCCCGCAAAATCTGCCTATGTTTCTATGTGTTATTCTGATGTATAACCCATATTACTGTAAAGTTTCATTCAAATCCGTTCAGTAGTTTTTGCGTGAAAGAAAGACAAACTTTCGCATTTATAACAGTAGTAGGATGATATTCTGTGAGTCATTTTATAAACATCCGAGGCGTAGGAGGGATGAATGCACCAATCTAATATGCCAATGTAGGTTTGTAAAAAGCAATTTATGATACAAGACATGTAACGTTTGGGTTTCCTTAAGAATTTATTATAGTAGAATTAAATAAAAGCCTTCCTTAAGTCGTCCCTAAAGTACTAGAAAAAACTAAACATTCAACGATTCGTCAATTCAGTCATCACCAAACATACAACAATAGAAAAACCACATAAAAAAATATGTTCAGTACATATAAAATCAATAGTCCTAACAGAGGCAGTTCCGCACTCAAAGTGTTACCCTTTCATGCCCAATGTAGCCGTTTCGCTACAATATCTGTCATGTACTCCTGTTAGTGTTTTTATGCTCAGTGTAGCCAGTATTCTAAATGAATAGTTCCAGAATATATCACAGATTGCAGGGGAAGCAAGCTTTTCTTTCTAACCTCAGTATGGACGGGTTATTGGATTATTTAAAAAAAAAAATGGTTGGGCGAAAAATTGAAAAAAAATGATGGTTATGAGAGTTTCGCAAGGTCATATTGTGGTATTATTAATATATTTTTTAGCATAGCCATGCATCCAAGATATTCTCTTGATAGGGGAAAAAAAAATAAGGCTTCTTGTTCGGGAATTTTCCATTGATGCCCTAACAATTATCTTCTTTGTTGCTATTCTAAATAAACAAACTTATATATATTACATATTATTTTATATTATATTACTCATGACTTTAGCCTTTTCTTTCTGAATAGTACTATTTTAAATTATTATATCAATATTTATTTATATCGTTTTAATTATTATAAATCGGAATGGCACAATTAAAAACAACCAATAACTGAACTATTCCGAATTATGTAATGGTTATATAATACAGTTACAAGAATAACATCCTTATTTCTGCATAAAATAAAAAATCTAATCTGAATACGTTGAATATCTTTCGCTAAATTCGTCTCGTGGAGAGAATTCGGTACTGTATGTTGTATGTAATGGTATCACCATATTAGAATTTAAAATAATTTATTTAACTTGAAACAAATAATAAACCAATGTTTTTATTAAAATAATTTTAATTGTTTACACCAATCCAAAAATCTCTAATATATAATAAAATTTCTTTTCTCTTAAGTTGTGTAAATGAACTAACGAGTAAAGACTTGACACATAAACATAGCAAGATAGGAAGTCAAAAAAGTGCAGTTTGTTCCTCGTCTTCCTTTGTTACCCCACTTGGCAGATTCCCATAATCGTTTTGCCCATTTGCCAACGTTATTGGTTCAACATAATTGTAACTATGGCTTACAGTTTTATGTTCATAACCCAACTTGTTCAGATTCATGTATCCCTTCGCCCACACTTTTCTTGCGGCTTCGTTGTAATACCTCCAATATATTTTTGTATCAAAATATATAGCCTATATTATATATATATATAGTGTTTCAGTTCTCGAGTTTCAGTCTTTCTTGAACTTCTTAGGCGACGTTTCTAGACAAGGTTAGTATAATACTCATGCCCTGACATTGAACAAATGATCTTTTAGTAAAAACATTAAATATCACACTAAAATAAATATAAAATGACATGTGTAAGTTGTAATAGATAGGGTGTACTTACAAGTTCCAAAGAATGGATCAGTTTTTCATTAATCAGTTACATCGCAAAACAGCATAAAATGTTTGCATTGCAATAGCTAAGATCAATGAGTAAGTAATCCATTTTTAGGAACAGCAGTTAATTTAATTGTTGAATCATATTAGATTATTATTATTTTTATATATTATGAATTAATTAAATTTGCATAACACGAGCTTAGACATGGAACATCCGATTTTTTGTTTTATTTGTTGTAAACATAACCACTACTACTACTATATATAATATATTATATATGTACTATATATAACCATAATATATAGCCTATATATAATATACTAGCTTTAGCCCGCGGCTTTGCTCGAGTGGAATTTGGTCTACCACATAAAATTTCGTGAAAGATCATTTTAATTAAACAATTTAATTTTTTTTAACTATAAGTTACTCGTACATCGAAAGTTTCAGATGTCTAACTTCAAAACTGAAGGATTCCTTACAATCTTTGAACCCCTATTATATTAAAGGGGGAATCCTTGGGGGGTGGAATTGTCCGAATTTCTATCTTAATCTGCAAATTTCAAGATGCTGAATTCCTGCTTGCCTTTAACTATGTACTATAATGCATTCTCCACAGTATCTAAAAAAACTGGTGGGGGGGGGGGGGTGGCACGTACCCCCATGCCCCCATTAATCCGCTCTTGCTATAGCCTATGTGTTATTCTGATATATAACCTACATTACTGTAATGTTTCACCCAAATCCGTCCAGTAGTTTTTGCGTGAAAAAGAGACAAACATACAAACATTCGCATTTATAATATTAGTATGATATAATACATGAATAGTAATAATAAATAATAAATCTTTAACCTTTGATATCTGTTTAATAAATGAGATTAAGATATATGTTAATATGAACTTTTTTGATTATTTTGTGCTAGATAACACATACATAAAATAGTGCCGCGCAATTCCGAAACACTCTGTATATGTGTGTAAATAAATTCTAAAAATTTAGTTTAAAACGTTATTTCGTTTGGTAGCTCAGTTTGTTGAGGGCTGACTTTTGTTTGTTGAAGGTTCGAGCTACCGGGTTCAAATCCGGCTGTGACAGAAAAATTGTTTGATGTTTTAACAGCCAAAGCACTGAGTTGCCATGCCGAAAATCCTTGTTCATATCCCACCGCGGGCAAGATTTTTATTTAGTCTGTTTGCAGCGGAAGATGGATCATATGGGACCTAGAACTCTCCTGGGGTTTACCCAGCCTCATCAAAGTGGGTACCCAAAATAAGGAGAAAAATCTGGCGGTTGAGCGTGTTCTCGGACAAACCCACTCCCTTCACAACCGTTTTCCATGAAACAGTACTGTCTCTACTCTTCAAGGGTTGTAGTGGTACAGTTTTGTCTGGCTTAGATACGACCCCTGGTAGCTCAGTGGTTAAGAGCACATTGTAATAGAGATACAGACGACCCGGATTCGAATCCCGGCCAGGTCTAATCTTTTCTTTTCAAAATAAAAATATTTAAAAATGATAACCATCAAAAGAACAATAAATAAAAATAAATTATGCAAATATAATTTAATATGTTATTTTACAGACTATAAAGTTGATACCCTTATTGGGAGAAAACCTGACGGTTGATGGCGATCGCCTAGAAAGAGTAGAGTCTCTAATATAATATGAATAATAGTAGGGATGTGTAATGTACCTTTACTTTTTTTCTGCATTGAAGCTTAACAAGCCGAGTCGGATTATTAAAGCAAGCTAGAAATAAAAAATGCAGTTCCATTTTCTATTGAATATACTGAAAAAAAAATGGCTCATCATGTCACAATATATTTCTTATTGCGACGTTAAACTAATAGGAACTTTGTTTATTTATCTCTGACACTGCATGTCAATTATAATCTTGAATTATGATCTTCAAGATCCGTGTGGCATTATAACCTTGGGGTATTTTTGTTAATGATCAGGGCCTGTGGTAGAAGAGAGTGAACTTGCGGTTTCAAGGCGATTGTATGAGAGGCATTTACTAAGTACGGATGTGAGTATTGACTGAAAATATCGATTTACAAATAAAAATTGATATCGATATTTATTTTTATCGGTTTATGAGGTTCAGTTAATAACTGGACTTGGATAATTAATATTGACTAAACTCAAAGAGCCTTGAATCTATAATTATGTAGAAAATAAAAATATAACCTGATAGAAAGAGACGAATAAAATGAAAAATTAAATATAGCCCATCCCAACCTTACAAAGATTAGCATCCCACCACCACCAAGGCATAAATTTAGCCACTGAATAATTAGGAAAGATGTAGGATCGTTAAATAGATCTAAAAAAAATTATATATAAAAAAAGTGTTGGGCCTGACATCAGAAAACTTTTAAAAACTTTCACCTTTGTCACTAAAAAAGAAAACAATTACTGGAATTCATTTAAACTTTTTGTAACAGGCTTTCTTGGAAAGAAAAAATACCCAAACTACAAAGCTTTGGTTGCTGAATTGTTACAACTACAAAATGTTGGGTTGCAAAATGAGTATCAAAGTTCATTTCCATCACTCGCATAAATTTAATTTATTGATATTTACTACTATAATAGTGTTACAATAAGTAAATCTGCTAATATGTACAATATGACATGAAAAACACTTGTGGAGAAACTACCCAAAAAAGATCTATAGTAGATGGTCTCAAGACCATCTTCTTTTGAGACGCCTCGGAGGGTTATCAGGAATAGTATGGGAAGCAAGTTGAGAGACTAGTGGATTCAAGTGTGTATGGAGCTTGTCGTGGAAGGATAGGTTTGGGCTTGGTCTAGTTTGGGCCAAATCAGTAACATATGGGATATTAAGATCATGATAGATGAGTTTGTTTGTGACATAATAAGGAGCTTTGAGGATTTTACGAAGGATTTTGGATTGCAAGGATTGGATACGAGATGAATTGGATGGTTTAGTAGAGCCCCAAAGCTCAACTCCGTATGTCCAAATAGGCCTGATGACTGTCATGTAAATGAGTCTTTTGTTCATTTCCATCACTCGCATATATATATCAAAGTTCATTTCCATCACTCGCATATATATATATATATATATATATATATTGTTACGGGCTACTTGGTATTAAAATGAATTAAACACTTCCTTAATTAAAAATACTAATATTTATTAACAAAATGATAAAAAGGATACAATTAAACTATTAACAATTAAATTATTGAACTAATATAAATTTATAATAACAGTATTCTAAATATTTATTATCTAGGCCTAACTCCTATTTAATTATTACAATATTATAAGGTATAAATAATTCTAGATATCTTAACTAGTTACAATAGTTCTTATGAATATATTACACTACAATTTATAACTAATAATTAACACTTACAGTTCACTAGTCCACCGACCGTAAGATTCTCCAAGTATCACAAACTGACACACAGTAACAAACAGAAACAGTTTATTACACTCGCGAGACTGTTACAGTTCACTGATACACTTAGCACACGGGCCGGTTCAACACTGACTAGTTTATCACACTGACACTCACTTATTACACTTATCACAGATCTTCACTGGTCTACTCTCAGGCTAAGACTGACTGACTCGAGGTGAGGAAAGTCTTTTTATAGGCAAAGGCCGAACATTCTAGAACACGGAGGGGGCCAGACAATTCCGGAATATTCTTAATCCTTTGCCGACAAAAGGAGACGATCTAGAACCGTCCTAATCCTATTTTAACTTCTCCCGCCGACGGATTTAAGCCGCTAATCCTCTTGCTCCCGTCTTCCTGCCGGCGTCCGTAACACTGCCCCCTCCTTAAAAGTGCTCTGCCCCAGAGCAAGTCCGGAGAAATCGGGCATTTATGAGCTTCTTCTGATGGAGACGCACTTTCTTTCCAGGGGTTGAACGTGCACACCAATATGGCAACTCCAGAGGTGGCGAATGTCTGTTCGATCATGTCCCTGACAATCTTCCACTCCAAGCCGTCGTATCCACAGCCCAACTTCGGAATAGCGAGCTTAGTGACACGCAGTCGCAGAAGCTTTCTCCGAAGGTCGTCGAGGCTTCGCCGCAGTGCGTCATATGTCGGCTTCTGATCAGTGGCACGCTTGGTAACCAAGTAAAACAGGTGCCGTCCTTCGTGCGGCTGGTGGAGTGCCTTCCCGACAGTTGGTCCTTGGCGTTCCAGCTCCTCAGTTCCGCCGAACTTCTTCCTGAAGACCGTTGCAATCCCTCGAGAAGTCCTCAGTTCTTCGGCAACGCAATGGGCCAGAGAATACTCCACTGGTAACGAGAAGATATCCCTGTAGATTACCTGAGTTACTCCACGGGTCCCTGGTACCTTCGTATTTGCAACTGGGTCATTATTTGTCTCCACGTTGTTTAGGTACCTAACCTGCTGAACTTCTGCCGGGCCATGATCTCCTTTGTACGGTGCCAGTCTATTGAAATGGACTACCTTGGGTTTTCCTTTATGCTGCTTCCTGATCCTATATATGACGTCGTTGATCCTCTTGACGATCTCAAACGGGCCGTCCCAGGAGTTCTGAAGTTTAGGTGAGTAGCCTCGCCTTCTTCGAGGATCATGTAGCCAGACCAAGTCTCCAGGTTGGTAGCCACCCTTCTCAGCCCTGATGTCGTAACGCTCCTTCATTCTGTCACTGGCTCCCTGGATGTTTGTGCGAACCTTCTCGTGGATATTATCCAGTCGGTTCCGTAGATCCGAGACGTACTCCTCTCCGGCAATTTCCTCATCAGGCTTGAAACCGAATTTCAGATCACAAGGCAACCGAAGTTCTCTGCCGAACACCACATTTGCGGGAGTCTGCCCCGTTGCCTCACTGACTGAACTGCGGTAGGCCAGCAGGAACAGGTGAAGATACTGGTCCCAGTCTCGCTGGTGGTCGGAGACCACTTTGGACAAATATCGACCCATGCGCTGACAAAGTCCTGTTCATGCGCTCCACCATGCCATCGGATTGAGGGTGAAGAGGTGTCGTCCTGGTCTTCCGTATTCTCAGTGCTTCGCACATCCCGGAGAAGACTGCAGACTCGAAGTTTCGTCCCTGGTCAGTGTGAAGTTCCATGGGTACTCCAAACCTACTGACGAGCTGCTTCACCAGTACGTCCGCAACCGTGACTGCCTCCTGATTCGGAAGGGCGTAAGCTTCCACCCACTTGGAAAAGTAGTCCATGGCCACGAGAATATACCGGTTACCTTCATCCGTCACAGGGAAAGGGCCAGCGATGTCAATTGCTATTCTCTCAAACGGTGCTCCCACGTTGTACTTCCTCATTGGGGCCTTCTTTCTTCTTATGGGTCCGTTAGAAGCCGCACAAGTCGCACAACGCCTGCACCAGTCCAACACATCGTCCTTGAGGTTCGCCCAGTAAAAGCGTTCACGTACCTTTTCCAATGTACGGTGAACTCCAAGGTGGCCGCCAGATACTCCGTCATGAAGTTCCCTGAGTACTTCGGGCACTTTACTCTTTGGGACGATGAGCTGTAGTCTGCGCTGATCTCCTTCTGTGTTCTCCAATGCCCGTTTCAGCAGCCCGTTGTCCACTAGAATGGAGTCCCATTGGGCCCAATAAGTCTTTACATTCTTCGACATCGGAGCAACATCCTGCCAGGTTGGTCTTCCTTGCCCCGATAGTTTCCATTGTTTTATTTGCTTCAAGTCCGGGTCCTCGTCCTGTTCCTTTGACACCTCTGCATCCTGCCAACTGTCCATGACCACCGTTGTCCTCAACACTGCTGCCTGCTTCTCTTCTTGTCGAGAACAATGCCCACAGTCTTCGCCACAAGGCCTCCTTGAGAGCGCATCCGCATTTCTGTGACTCGTTCCAGCACGATGAGCAGATTCAAAGTCATATTCTTGAAGGCGCTCTATCCACCTCGCCACTTGTCCTTCTGGAGACTTGAATCGTAGCAGCCACATTAGAGCCGCGTGGTCCGTTCTCAGGAGAAATCTTCCGAGGAGAAATCCGTATAGATATTTGTGAAAATGTTCTATAGATTTCACCACTGCCAGAAGCTCCTTCCTTGTGACACAGTAGTTGCGTTCCGGAGCTGAGAGCGCTTTACTGAAATATCCAATAACCCTTTCTTCTCCATCTTGGAGCTGAGAGAGGACGCTTCCAATAGCGGTGTTGCTAGCGTCTGAGTCAAGTATGAACTTGCCCTCGGGACGTGGATAGCTCAGAATAGGAGCACTACTCAACTTCTCCTTCAACTCCTCAAAGGATGCCTGACATACGTGATCCCAAAGGAAAGTCCGTTTTTCCTCGGTGAGCCTGGTAAGAGGTTTTGCAATGTTTGCAAATCCTTTCACGTACCTCCTGTAGTAGGTGCAGAGGCCGAGAAAACTTCTTACTTGGTGCTTATCTCGAGGTACTGGCCAGTCGGTGATCGCTGCAATCTTCTCTGGGTCAACGGCAACTCCGTTGTCTGACACAACATGCCCCAGATAGTTGACTTGCCTTCGGAAGAGATGACACTTCTTCGGGTTCAATTTTAGGTTCGCTGCACGCAGTCGTTCGAAGACCTTCTGCAGATTGTTCAGATGGTGAGCGAAGGACTTTCCCAGCACAATGATGTCATCTAGGTATACCAGGCAAATTTCCCAAGAGAGACCTCTTAACACGCTTTCCATCAGCCTCTCAAATGTTGCAGGAGCATTGCAAAGTCCGAATGGCATTACCGTAAATTGCCAGAGTCCAGTCCCAATCGAGAACGCTGTCTTTTCTTTATCTTCAGGTTTCAATCCAACCTGCCAATATCCACTGCGGAGATCCAAGGTAGAGAAAAGTTCACACCCCTCTAGGGTGTCCAGCGTATCATCAATCCTGGGGAGCGGATAACTGTCTTTCTTTGTGACGTTGTTCAGAAGGCGGTAGTCTACGCAGAATCTCGTTGTGCCGTCCTTCTTCTTCACCAATACAACAGGAGACATCCAGGGGCTACTCGAAGGCTCAATGACACCATCAGTCGCCATCTCCTTGATGATCTTCTCGGCGTCCTCCCGTTTGGCTAACGGCAGCCTCCGCGGGACCTGTCGGATGGGCTTAGCATCCCCGGTATCAATCCTATGCTGGACGATATCCGTTCTACCCCGTGGCCCTGGGCTGATCTCGAAAACGTCCTGCCATCGGGTAATCATCTTCTTCACTTCCTCGCTTTGTTCAGGCGAGAGGTCCCGGCATGATTCGTCCACAGATCCAGTTAGTTCTTCCGGCAGTCCTTGCAGCTCGGTGGGATGATGTTGCAGCTGACGTACCACTGAGGTTGCGGTTGCACATTCCCCGACCGGTGTTCTTTTGTTCAGCGTTACTGGGAAGCTGTTCAGGTTCATTAGCCGAATCGGAGTGGTACGTCCGACCTTGAAGAGAGACCTTGCAACCATTACGCCGCGCCCGATCTCCTGATCTTCTTGCCTTCCCGGTTCAAGTAGCACACATTGACCCTCAGGTAGAGGCCCTTCGATCGTCCCATGCGCTATGATTTGGCTCCGTGCAGGTAAAGTGGTGTCTTCCAGTAAGCGCACTCGTGCGTAGATGTCCTTTCCCTGCCGCAGGATGACTTCTTCGTCTCCCAGCGTCATCACCCCGTATGCGATCATCAAGTCCGTGCCCAATATGACATCTTCATCAATATCTGCCACGAGAGCGCGGTGCTTCAGATATTGACCCCCGATGATGAAGGTGGCAACTGTCTCCCCGTAGACCTTGGCTGGCTCTCCTGTGGCAGTCCGTAATGTCCAAGTCGTTGGTAAGATCTTATCAGCCGAAACTGTCTTCAAGTTCAAGATAGTCATGGTTGCGCCGGTATCCAGACTTCGCAGCTGCCCATTCACCATCCCATCTACGTAGAAACTGTTCGTTCTGCTCCCTAATGACGCCACTCTGATGGTCTTCCCGGGGCCTTTGACTTTACGGGTTGACAGTTGCCCCTTCCCATCAACCCTACTTAGTTTTCCTGTGGCTTTTCTTGCTTCTGATGGACACTTGCTTCTAGGGTGTCCAAGTTGGCCGCAGCTCCAACAGCGTATCTCTTTCTTACGGGTCCTGAGAGCCTCCAAAACCTTTGTCACTATGTCTTCGACGCTAGGGACCACAGTAGGCTCCGCTTCAGCTGCTCGAACCCGCGCATGGCCCCGTACTGACTGCCTGACAGCCTCGAACTCCATGGCCTGAGATAATGCGTCGCCTAGAGTTTTTGGCCGGGCGAGCTTCACTGCTTGTTGCGTCTCGGGGTCCCGAAGTCCATCCAGGAATTTGTCGACAGCCAGGCTCTCGTACACATCATCGGTGACCGAGGGGTAGGCATTCCTCACCAGCCGGGTGATATCCGCTTCAAATTCCTGCAGCGTCTCGTTGGTCTTCTGGATCCTGTTTCTCAGCTGTGAGCGATAAAGCTGGTCCATGTGTCGGTGGCCGAAACGCATCTCCAGTCTTCTAATCAGCTCCCCGTAGTTAGACCGCTCTGACAGTGGCATCCCCTGCAGTACTCCCAAGGCGTCTCCACGCAAGGCCAGGCACAAAGCTGAAGCTTGGGTCTCTTTTGACCACCCGTGGATCGAAACCGCAGTCTCGAAGAGAGTCATGTAGTCCTCCCACGGCGTCTTTCCGTCGAACACTGGAATAGTGTTGTGATTTGGTGGCATCCCAGCATTGGCGGGCATAATGGTCCTATGAAGGCTGCCCTCGGAGGAACAGTCGGTGTCGTTCGTCGGTGGGTTGCTCATACGTCCCTCGAGAGCTTCTACTCTTAGTCTAAGTTCGTTTTCAATAGAATTCAATTTTTCTCCTAACCTAGATTCTACATTAGCTACCTTATCATTTACATCGGCTAATTTATTATCTACATTAGCTACTTTACTATTTACATCGGCTAACTTATTATCTACATTTTCCATTAGCTTAGTTCTAATGTGCCTAACTTAGACTCTAATGTATCCAATAAATCACTTTTTACAGTACCTAATTCATTGCCTAGCTCATTTTTAACATTGCTTAATTCATTACCTAGCTTATTTTCTACATTACTTAACTCATTTTTAACAGTACCTAATTCATTTTTAAAAGTTGCAGACAACCTGCTTAAATCAGTTTCAAACAGAACGTCATCTGGATTTTCCCCTAAATCTACAAAAAATTTACGCAAGCGCTCTTGCAGTACACTTTTAGTGGAACAATCAAGATCACGTTCCTCCAATTCACGTTTCAAATCCGCAACTTTTAAATCAATTAATTTAACACTTTTAGAAGCCATTCTTCATACAGTAGCCCAATAATTACAAAATACAAGACCAAATGCAAAATAATAGCAATTACACAATTATCCCACTTCTGACACCAATTTGTTACGGGCTACTGGGTATTAAAATGAATTAAACAATTCCTTAATTAAAAATATTAATATTTATTAACAAAATGATAAAAAGGATACAATTAAACTATTAACAATTAAATTATTGAACTAATATAAATTTATAATAACAGTATTCTAAATATTTATTATCTAGGCCTAACTCCTATTTAATTATTACAATATTATAAGGTATAAATAATTCTAGATATCTTAACTAGTTACAATAGTTCTTATGAATGTATTACACTACAATTTATAACTAATAATTAACACTTACAGTTCACTAGTCCACCGACCGTAAGATTCTCCAAGTATCACAAACTGACACACAGTAACAAACAGAAACAGTTTATTACACTCGCGAGACTGTTACCGTTCACTGATACACTTAGCACACGGGCCGGTTCAACACTGACTAGTTTATCACACTGACACTCACTTATTACACTTATCACAGATCTTCACTGGTCTACTCTCAGGCTAAGACTGACTGACTCGAGGTGAGGGAAGTCTTTTTATAGGCAAAGGCCGAACATTCTAGAACACGGAGAAGGCCAGACAATTCCGGAATATTCTTAATCCTTTGCCGACAAAAGGAGACGATCTAGAACCGTCCTAATCCTATTTTAACTTCTCCCGCCGACGGATTTAAGCCGCTAATCCTCTTGCTCCCGTCTTCCTGCCGGCGCCCCTAACAATATATATATATATATATATATATATATATATATATATATATATATATATAAATAATTATTGTAAAATTGTTTATAAAGTTTTCATTTTTGGAATAATTTAGAATAGTTATTGAAGGCATCGCGAAATAAAAGATACCAAGCCTTACTTTTTTTTGTTTTTAACTCCACTCATATCCTCAAGGTAGTATCCTTGGTCCAATCCTTACAGTTTATACAACTGAGATCCCAACTCATCCTAATATTATCCTTCAAATCACTTTTACCGTCGTAAACGAATGACTTCCTGCCCTTCAGTATCCTTCAATAATATCCCACTGGTGCCTGTAGAACAGATCCGATACTTAGAGTTGCATCTCGACAAACGATTAACTTGGAACGTTTCAGGCTACTTCAACACTTACCGGACAAACGCTCTAAGCTCTCAATTAACTACAAAAGACTCATCTACAGCTTTGGGGCTCCACTAAGCCATCGAATTCCTCTCGTATCCAATCCCTACAATCCAAAATCCTTCGTAAAATCCTCAATACTCCTTATTTTGTTAAGAATAAAGTCATCCATAACGACCTTAATGTCCCATTTGTTTCTGATTTGGCCCGAACCCGCTATCTATCCGTTCATAGCAAACTTCATTCCCACTCAAACCCTCTAGTTTCAAACTTAGCTTCCTCTTCAATTCCCGATAATCCTCCCAGGCTTCTGAAAAGAAGATGGTCACGTGACCTTCTTAGTTAACGGCAATGTCGAGGCCTCCTTGAATATTTTCCCCGTTGTTTGTTCCTTTGACGTCACTTTATGCAGATATGGCTAATCGGACGATGCTACAGTGGGAGCTCTCAATTTTGCCTATCCAGGTTTAATTAGGACAGGGATTTTTAACGCCCCGTTTAACGTCCCGAAACTAAGGATTTTGCTCCCTTAAAAAAATCCTAGGGCCACCTGCCGGGCTACGATCCCGCGATACGAACTATTTTCTTTAGAAATAGCAGTATTATAATAAAACTATTTTTTTATTTTTCACTGACTTGTACATGATTTTCTATGACATAAATGTTACAATATAATTCTCATCGGATCTGAAAGATTTTGCAAATATTGTCTCGTAATTTTGTTCTACAGTTGAACCTCTATTAACGGACACCCCTATATAGCGGTCACTCCCCATTACCGGACGATTTTTTTTGCACCAACATTTTAATACAATGTTTAAGGCATTTGAACCTCTATTTAACGAAACCTCTCATTAACGGTCACGGACAGGCTGTGTTGGTTATAAATCGATTAAAAAAACCTCTAAAAGACGGACAGTATGACTTTATCCCTTTCCCGTTTCTCGGAAACAATTAGTTGTTTCCGGTCTAAGAAAACAGGGACAGCTGTGTTTACTTTTGAGTAAAGGTTTTCCACATAAATACTTTTTTTTTTATTCTCGAACTTGCTTTATTAAAATTTAGTTCTGTTCTAACCCTCGTGGCAGGCGGCTGAAAATGTCTCCCTCACGTAAGAGACTCACTTTAGAACAAAAAATAAATGTAATCGACGTTTATGACAGTGAAAAGTTAAGTGTACTTGCGCTAGCGGAAAGACTCAATATCGGTAGGACACAAGTTTCGGGACCACTCAAAAACCGTGCGGTGTTTTTTTTTTGTATTCTACTTACCTTTTAAACACATGGGAAATTAAATAAGAGAGAATTAATTTGTACAAATACATATTTATAAAAAAATAAAACCTCCCTTTAAAGGACACCTTTAAATAACGGACAAAAATATTTGCACCAGGGCTGTCCGTTAATTCGAGGTTTTACTGTATTACTCTTCGTGAGACCCGGGTGGACAATTTCGACTCGTGATATAATTGTCCACTTGGAAGAGAGAACACTCTAAGTGTGCAGTGTCTGGTCGTGTAACCGGTTATGTTATCATTACTGTTGATAACGAAATAACAGTAACTATGTAACTAAGTCGTTGACTGGGAGTAACTAGTTATTTATAACTGAGCTTAAATACAGTTTTTAATCCTACAATAACTATTGTTCATGTAATCTCCTAGTAATATATTTATATATATATGAAATATTTTTTTTTTAAACTTGAAAATTCACAACTTTATTATAATGATGCAACAAGTTATTATCATTAATGATGTATAATGACATGACATTTAGGCAGGTAGAGTAGTACTCAAATAACAGATTCTATTTAAAGAAGGTCAAGAAGCATCTTCTTTTCAGAAGCCTCGGTAATCGAAGAGGAAGCTAAGTTTGAAACTAGTGGGTTTGAGTGGGAATAAAGTTTGTCATGAAGAAGAATATCGGGTTCGGGTCATATCAGTAACAAATGGGACCATTAAGGTCATTATGGATGAATTTATTCGTAATAAAGTAAGGTGCATTAGAGATTTACGAACGATTTTGGATTGTAAGGATTGGATACGAGTGGAATTGGATGGCTTAGTGGACCTGCCAAGCTCTACTCCGTAAGTCTGAATAGATCTTATAATAGTCATGTATATGAGTCTTTTGTAATTAATTGGAAGCTTTAGTACAATTGGTGAACAGCTGTATAATTTGAACAATGGAGATCGGTCCGCCGTTAGGCCTCCTACGAGAGACCGAAAGATTTCTCTTGTATTACGTCGCTTGCTTACTCAGGCACAACACGACCAAGACTGAAGATTTAATAGCCCTATCTATAAGTTTCTGAAAGTAAAAGAAAAAAAATCAGTTAGAAAAGTGACAGTAATCCAATAATTGCATAAAATAAAAATAGTCAAACGATATAATGCCTTGTCTGCAATAAATAAATGAAGAAAAGGCTCTCAGAACCCAAAGGTTCAATGCTGAAAGCACTGAACTTTATTAATTGTCTACAAACCGTCATCTTCTGAAATAATATGTCGCCATAAAATAAAATAAAATAATTAACGTTAACCAGTGCAACCCATGAAGAGAATTGGGTTCAATACATTGTAGAGACTGTACTCACTACACCTAGTTGAACAAAATAACAAGTAACTAGAACATTCGAACTAAAGATGGACATTTTAGTAACTTACATTTTCCTTATTTTCCACTTTTTCTATTCTAATATTTAGCAAAATGAATTTTCATTATTTAACAGCATATTCTTGAATTTCACGTTAAATTTTGGAATCTGACTGAAATATGTGCTCAAAAAATTAAAAATGATACTTTACCAATTGAAACTATGAAGGGTTCTGGGTTCGATACATTATAATGACTGTTGTGCAGGGAAGTTATTGGCATAGCTCACGCTCAATCACTAGGTTTATCCCTTAATTAGGGGCAAGTTGTTTTTACATATTGCCCCAAAATTATAGTAGAATATTATAACCCTTCTGGCAAAAACGATATATATTTTTAAATTTAATAATACATTTAATGGTATTATATGATCGTATATAGTATATCATGTATTGTGTGTAGTTGATATTTAAGAACTCGTTGCTTTAAGGAGCTCCTGTGGAGTAGTAGTTAGCATAACAAACTACTACGAAGAAGGTCGTGAGTTTACAGCCCCTCAGGTGGCCTTAAGAGTTTTTAAACGGATTAAAAACACCTTAGTTATGTCCTCCTTCAACGGGGACTTAAAATGGCGATCCCGAGTATGTGCGATGTCAGATACTTGTTAAAAATCCATATCCTAATTATACCTGATAGACAAAATTTAGTACTTTCATTGCAGTATCGTCCATCAGCCATAGCAGCATATAGTGAGGTTAAATAATTGAACAACAAACAAGCAAAATTATAAATAATTTTATGAGATGAAAATAGTTGACTGGATGATCTAATGTAAAGGAGATAGTTTTAATTTTATTTATATTAATTTTATCCATTTATTCACTTTCCCCATCTTTTCCTATACTCCAGTATGGTTACCTTCTATAGTTAACTTTTTGGCCACTAGAGATCCCTCCTATCCCTTCCCCCTGTCTTAACGGCCGTGTACTATAATCGCCGTTATATCTAACGGCATCGCTCTCCAAAATCGGTATGTCTCTTCTTTTATTTTATTTATTTTAAACTTTTCTCTTTATCCTTTCTCCAATTTCAATTTCCCTATTATTTCCCCCTTATCATTTTGGCATCCATCATATGTTGGTAATCAAGAGTTCATATTTTTAAGCACCAATTTTAATTTTTTCAAATTCATTTATCCTATCTACTTTTTTTCAAACAGACATTGTACACTATTGTTACTGTACAAGAGTTTTCACGTATTTTAACTTTTCAAATTCATTAATCCTATCAACTTTTTTTCAAAACAGGCATTGTACACTGTTGTTACTGTACAATAGTATTTCTATTATTCACATTTGTTATTGTACATATAGTTCCATACTTTTCTGTAACATGTAACATCATCAAGTCCATTATCATACATTTTATACTTTTATTTTACTAGTTTTTCTTTATTCTTCATATTCCAACCTTTCTGTATATGTAAATATCCTCATTTTGGTTTCTTTTGTTTAACTCCTCTTTTTGATTTTCCTTTATATTATTATTTTGTACTGTACTATCCATTCTGTACATTTATTTTCTATTTTTTATTTTATATGCGTTATTTATAATTTATCATTTCTGCTCATTTTCTTTAATTTTATTAAATCTGTCTTACTTTATTATATCTGTCATTATTTTCATTTGCTTTTCATTATCAATAATTTGTTATATCTGTCTTTATCTTAATTTCATTATATCTGTCACTATTTCAATAATTATATCTGTCACTATTTCAATAATTTTGTTATATTTGTCTTTATCTTAATTTTATTATATCTGTCACTATTTCAATTCCTTTTCATTATCATTAATTTTTTTTAAATCTGTCTATATCTTTATTTTATTATAATCTGGCTCTTTTTTAATATTCGTTATCTTCTATCTTCATATCTGCCACTATTTTATTTTTCTACATTACTTGTCACCATATTATTGTTACTGTACATTTTTTATATTTTTTGTTCTGTTTGTTTCTCTGTTAGCCCTGAAGATGACCTACCCTGTAGGTCGAAACGTCGGCACATAATATAAGTTCATTACTTATCTGTGTTCTTATTGACTGCACCCCCCAACTATCTCCTTTACATTACATAAATAATTTTATTTTATTTTTTTATGAATTGTTACAATTTTAAATATTTATGTTTTAAAGAGAAAAGACTCGAACCCGGGTCGTCTGCGTGTCCGTCGCAGTGCTCTAAACCACTGAGCTACCAGGGGTAATATCCCAGTCAGGCAATTCCGTTCTCTTCACGGATCCTATATCCCCTCGTACTCACAATTTTTACGATGTATACACGAGGAAGAACGTTCATTGAACATTACTTTAATTAGGATCTTGTTGACTTACGTCAATATATTATTTATAATTAATTTTATTTGTTTTTTTTTTATTAATTTTTATAATTTTAAATATTTTTGTTTTCAAGAGAAAAGATTTGCCCTAGCAGGAATTCGAACCCGGGTCTTCCACGTCTCCGTCGTGGTGCTTTGTCAACTGAGCTAGCCTGGCTCGTACCACGGTCAGACAAATCCATTCTCTTCTCCGATCCCATATCCCCCGCAATTTTGCGATGTAACGTATACAAGGGGAAGAACGTTCATTCAACATTACTTTAATTAGGATATTTTTGACTTACGCCAATATATTATTTGTAATTTAGTTTTTTATTAATTGTTATAATTTTACATAATCTTTTTCACATTAGGCTACGAAAAAATTAAAATCCTGAAGCCTGATAGATCAAGAGAATATGCATTAAGTGTGGGGAAATTCAAGGACTTCAAAGCGTAAAAGGAATTTTAAACGACCTGAATATTTTTTTCTATTTCATATTCTAAAAAAAGTTTGAGTCGTTTTGTTATTTTTGTTGGTCAAAACAAAATGCATTTTTAATGCCTGGATTAAATTAGTGAGCAATCGCCTGCGCTTTAAGCTGTCTTAGCTAAGAAAAAATCCTGATGATAATGACGATACAAGGTTTCCTACTAAGAATAATTAACTAATTAACTAATTAACAATTAGTCTCTGGATTGCGAAAAAATGGTTTATGTAAAAATTAGTTTCCTTGCCGAAGGTCCCGGGATCAAATCTGGATGTGTCAAATTGTATTAAGTCTATTAATAGCCACAGACGGATCTATGGGATCTAGGACCCACCTAAGGCTCACCTAGTCTCTAAAAAGTGGGTACCCAAACTAAGGAGAAAACCTGGCGGTCGAGCGTGATTTAGGACAAATCACCCCACTTTACATCCTTTTGTCCAAGAAACAGTACAGTCTCTAGCACGTACTAAACCCAAAAGTTATAGAGGTATATGTTTTTTTTAAAATATTTTATTATCTACTTTTTGTTTAGTCTTTTGTCGTGATTGATGAGTTAAATCATAAATATCTTAAAATTGGTAAATCTCAAATCCACTGCTACTAAATTTTTTAAGCCCTTTCACAAAATATAATAATAAACAATATATTGATTTGATAAGTCATACCAATTCCATTTGGCGCATATTGTATTTTCGATCTTCGGAAAACTTCCAGCGTTTATGGAGAAACCTCCCATAGAAGGCACTCGTAGCGCGGTTCATCTCACTGTAGTAGATCCCTGCTCCAGAGACGTGTTAGTCTCCTTGTCGGATTCTGAGGTAATGTGTCTGTCAGTAATGATTGTACCAGCAAGTTTGGAAGTCCAGCAAGTGAGTCATGAAATGTTTTGTAGTTGTTGTTGATTGTGTCAGTATTTTTAGTGGTATTTTTAGATCTTTGTGTAATTATTTATTGGTAATATACAAGGGACAATGGTTAATAAAATGAAGGAATTTCGGTTGAAAATTTTGAATGGTCTGTATGTGGGATTTTTTGCATGAGCCCCACACTTGTGAGGCATTGGTTTAATTAGTATGTTGTATATGACACAAAATATAGCACTGTTTTCTAATTTAAATGGAAATGGAAGAATAGAATTCTTCCATTTAAAAAATACAACAAACAACATCTTGATGAAGTGACTTAGTGGTAGAGCACTGAGTTGCCATGCCGTAAATCTTGCATACATTTATATGATAATAATAAATTAAAAAAAGGCTTAGCAAACCCGAAAGTTCGATGCCGATACCTGCAATCTCTGCTTACAAATCTCTATCTACGGATCACAACCCAAACCCGCCAAATCACTCTTAACGAAATCCTCCCACCTACGCCTCGGTCTTCCCATCAGACGCTTCCCAGTCGGACTCATCCTTTTTTGGACCGAATATTCTACATAACACCTTATTTTCAAATACCCGAACACGTTGTTCATCCTTCAGCGTTAGCGGCCATGTTTCACCTCCGTAGAGATGAGATGGAAGGATGATTGTTTTATAAATTCTGATTTTTATATTTCGGGACAAAAGACGCGAGCTTAGTAATGTAGAGACCGAATAATAAAAACCATTTCCCGCCTTTATTTCCTCTTTAATTTCGTTTTTACTAGTTACCATAGACCCTAAGTACTTAAACCTCTCGACATGTTCGAACTTCACTAAAATAATAAAACAACAATATATTATTATTTTATTAAATGGTTCTTCTCTCTATTTTATATAAAGGAGTTGAGCGATATGATGTAATATAGCAACTAATAGAGGGACTACATTTTTTAGCCTTTGTCTCTAGTTCGATCAGTTAAATTATAAATATTTGAAAAAATTGACAAATCTCAAAGCCATTGTTCCTGACTTTTTAACACTTACGTATGAACATCTGTTTTTATGGCGTTTAGAGGGACATCCAACTAGTGGACGGATAGGAATTTGAAACTTCCCTCGGTGCGTCAGTTTTATCATCTGTTTTTTCGGTTGCAAACTTGGATTTACACTACTCAGACATGCCCTTACAACAAGTCAAAACTCCAGCTCTCTTAAATTTTTTGCGACCTTCAAACACCTGGCCGCTAGCCTATAAATTCTAAAGTGGTGTTACCATAACATACAAGTACCGTTATTACGTTATAATACTTATAATAATAAATAGTAATTCAATGTTTGAGTGGAGAAACAGTAATGTTAAAAAAAAATAATTGATCGCACATAATAAAAATTATATCCACATCTGATTGTGCCTCTTACTTTTTTTTTTAAATATAGCTTTTCTCCCACTCAAACAATTATGTTATTAATCATTATTAAGGATGTACAAAAAATACAAATAAAACAATAATTGAATGTATAAATTATGTATTTAGTGTTTCATAATATATTTGCACGTAATAATATTGGTTATTAACAGCCCCGTGTTTGTTTTGACTTTGAGTAATTTATTTTATTTTGATAGAAAAAAAAAATAAACAGTCATTGCACAACTTTTTTGAGCATTCCAGACAAGCTTGTGTTTGGAATTGTATGCATTTGTATGCTCTTCTTCGATTTATTTTTGATTGTTTTGCAGTTAAAAAGTCTCTAATTTATATATATATATATAAAGTGTATTTTAATTTATAAATGTATACAATTTAGGAAAAAAATAACTAGGAATGTACGTCTAAGAAGCGGATACATTAATATAGTGAATGCATTGAATTATCCGTCAGAGAAGCGGGCAAAAATTTGCGCTTATCTAGAATATCCGTCTGTCAAACGTAGTAATTTGGAGTTGAAAGGCTGCAAAGGGCATAATCGTTATAGAGTTTTGTTGACGTTGACTGGACAAAGATGCATTCCCAACTGAAACTCTTTGAGTCGCACAGACTCCGGAGTTGAATTCCATTACTATTAGCTACAAAAAGGTAAAGTGACTCCATCTATTAGACGGATGTTCCGATCTAAGTGTTATAGCTGTTGCATAAAATATTGCACTATTTTTTAATTAAGTGGAAAAATGGAATACCTGGATTTGTTATTATTGGTATATGGATTTATTATTATTATTAATACTAAACAAATATTTTATTTCCATGTAAAATCAACCAAATAGCTAACTTGTTATGGAATATTAATATCATTCAGGATTTCATTTTGATATCTATATACATTTGAAACATTTTTGATTCTAAATAGATACATCTCCGTGTATGCCCAGCTCTGTATTTGGGCAAAATGTAATTTCAAATCGCGATTACTTTCCATGTATGTAATCTTGATTGCCAAACTCTGCATACATCATATATTATATACTCTTACATATCTTCATTGTTATTATTAGATATTTAATAAGAACTTATAAATGATATAAATAATTAAGTATTTAGAATAATTAGGAGTTTGGATAGATCAAATGATTTAATATAAATTATCCTACACACCTTTAACAACAACTAACGTTCGTTCAGCTCGTGGAGGTCTCAGGCATCTGACTTTCTATCATTTACGATATGGTTTAAATTTCTGCAAAAGGTCTTTCGTAACGAGATCTCGCGAAAATTTTTGTCTTCTTTCTTAGCTTCCTGAAGGTCTTGGAGTTTGAGTCTTAAGTTCTCGATTGGAAATTGAGAAGAAGGAAAACACAGAAATCTATGGCAATCATAAGAGCTCGCCTTGCCGAAAGCTTGGATCGTATTCCTTGCTGATCAAGTTCGAATTCATAAAAAAACTGTACAATGAAAAACTTAACCCGTAGCATGAAAATTAATCCGGGGAAGACTAAATGCACGCGAATAGGGAAGAAACCCCGAAGAATAATCAGAAAAGTTGACAGTTTTAAATATCTACGTATTCATCTCAACGAAAGTGGATAATTGACGAAGAAGTGGTGCGAGGAATTGGAATTTTCCTATTGCATTCTAATTAATACTTGATGTCGCTGTTTGAGTTTTTGCGAATTTTGTTTCCTTTTTTTTTCTTTTTATCCCAAGGCTATCAGTTTAAAATAATTAATCCTTTTCGGTTGATTCTAGTTGTCATGGGGAAAACCCTCTTCTGTTTCCACCTTCTCATGCTTCCGGTCTTGCATTAAATTAAAGAAAATATTAGCATAACACAAAAATAAGCTTTCAATACTTGGAAAAGCCGCAACAACACATCATCAATTAAAATTTGCGGTAGATTATTGAACGAAATATATGTGGATAACATAGATGACGTCATTTCAAATCTGATTTCTGGGATATGGCATCTCTCCTGGTGTATGCTCCGATGATGTCTGAATGGGCGAAACATCGACTTGGTTTTTCCAGTTTTTTAAAGACTTAAGTATGAATTTCCCTATCGCATTTTAATTGGAAATTAGAAAATTAAGATGGTTGGTAAATAAAGTTAATGAATGCTGGTAAGAGAATAGGGCTGGAAGTAAATTCGTATAAGACTAAGTATATGGTTAGCAGCAGAAAAGGGAAAAGTTTTGTGATATTGTTGTAGGAGGGAATAAGTTCGAACATGTGGATAAGTTCAAGCACTTAAGGTCAATGGTAACTGGAATAAAAAAACAATTCAAGAAGAAATAATGGCGCCATTTAAGGCGGGAAATGCTTGTTATTATTCGGTCTCGATATTACTAAGCTCGCGTCTTTTGTCCCGAAATCTAAAAATCGGAATGTATATGTTACCTGCTGCTATTCTCTGGGATCCTAGGGCAGCCTAGGAAGAGCTGGGAGGGATGAGGGAGGAGGAAATTTACCTGTACAGAGGGAAACTGGGTGAAGAAATAAACCCCACACATTTATCTATCAACAAACAAACGCTAATATATTGAAATAAAAGTTACATTTAGCATCATGAAAATAACACTCTAATTTAACATAAGAATCACCCTCAATAATAGTATTTAATAATAACATATGAACGAGACTCATACACCTGATTCTCCATCAATACTCATAGTCTCAAAATCCACTAAAATAATAATAAAACGAGTTCCATCCTATATAACAATCATCAAACCCTTTATCTATAACAATAATTCTATGCACTAATAATTACAAAGTCAACATTCCCCATCAGCAATCTTTCCCTCATAACCGCTAATTAATAATAATATAATAAATTTCGATCCATCTCTAGTTGCAACGAATGCAATCATCGAATCTAAAAATGTTCATTCCGAAACCGCTCGTCCATGAAATTGTCTCATTGTTCTCCTACGCTTCACATCCTCCCTTTTTTTCGTATTTTTTTTTTATGTTTTGACGTTTAGCTATTTGTTTTTTTTCTTCTGCTATTCCTTATGGTGGAACATTTTCCTCCTTGTGTTTGGAAATATGTTTCGTCATCGCTGGATTATAGCGGATATATAAATTATTCAAACTAGAAACCGTAGATGGTTTCTAGGTGACCTTGATAGCTACTCAATGTTAAGTGCTTAGTATCGAGCAACAATCTTCATGGTCTGAATGTCTTGTCTTTGTTAAAAACAATTAAAACTGACCATTTGTTCTTCCAGATCTCATCGAAAAAGCTTATCGATTTAAACAATCGAATCTAAATTCTCTCGAACCATGTGAGGTATCAAGTGAGGCGGATTTTTTCAGGAATCACAATCATATGCATAATTTAGGTTATTACGAAATGATTATTTATTTTAGACAAATATTTTTAGAAAAATTAGATTGGCTTTGGCATGTTTTGAATGGTGAACCATGTACCACCGCATATAGGACGCTAAATTTGTGAAAAACATAAAAAAATAAAATAAAAAATTATAAAATATGGATTTATGCCTGTTTGCGTCTCCACGCCTCAAATAACAGTAGCAACTCCGGTTAGCTTTAATGGAAATTACGTTAAATAAAAAAATTATACCATAAATAAAAGTATTATTTGGAATTGCCTTTGCTATTGAAATCAGGTTGTCAATTACTGATTATTGATCCTATTCACAGCTTTTTTTTAATTATCAACCTTTATTTGATTGATAATAACCTTATATGATTTTTTTATTTAGTTCACAATGCAGAATACAAGGTAATTTAATTCACTACGTAAGCCTCAACCCATGTCGCCCAATTATGAGTTGTCACTTGTTAGTCCAAGGAGAATCCCTAAAGAGCCATCTCCGGCCTCTAACAGATTAAATAAAAGTCTGAGTATCAGCGGGATTTGAACCCAGGACCATCGGCTCGTTATTAACTCTACCACTGAGCCACTCCGCTTCCTCAAATGTGTATATGTTAGTATATTTATAAGTATTGTCTGATCGTTAGATACTACGACTAAATATGACTGAAAGTATGCAATTATGTTTACCTTCGGTGGCACACAATGCTAGTAGAAGATTGAGGAATATAGATGTTCGACCAATACAAAGGAGAAGGTCGTTGTGGTAGTAAGGTTTTTTCTGAAGAAGGATAACTATTTTTTGTGGAAACAATCACACCAAAGAAAATTGGATTGAATAGGCTAAGTGAACCACTGGAAACCTGGCCTCTGTCCAGGGCAGATGCCAACAGTTTGCTGCTCTTCGAAAGAAAAATATTAAGAAGAATGTTTGGAGCTGTAAGAGTTGGCGATCAATTTAAACTCAGACAAAATGCAGAGCTGTATCTTTTGTATCAGGAGCCTGACGTGGTGAAGCACATAAGAATAGCTAGATTGAGATGGGCTGGACATGTGGCCAGAATGGAGGACAACGCTATCTTAAAAAGACTTCTGTTTGGATTCGTTGATGGAAAAAGAAAACGTGGGCGTTCACGACTTAGATGGTCAGATGAAGTCGAGAGTGATGCAGGCAGCATCATTGGATCCAGAGCTTGGAAGACCTTGGCGCAGGACAGAGAAGAGTGGAGGCGACGCCTTGATGCGGCCAGGACCCGTGCTGGGTTGTAGAGCCAGTGATAATAATAATAATAAGTGAACCACTGGGGTGTTTCCAGGTGATCTCAATAGAAAAATCGGGTACGGAACAAATTGACTAGTTACGTCCGATATTGATAGTTAGCCTCCTCTAGGAACAGGTGGTTATTCTCAACTCTATACTGTTTCCGCATTTCTAATCCAGTGTATAGATGTAGCATATTTGTTTATTTAACGTCACTGTATGATGCCATGGCTAATCGGATGATGATACTGTGGGAGTCATAAATTTTGCCTTTCCAAGTTTAATTATGATAGGAATTTTTAACAAATATATGACACCGCACAGACTCGGGAATCCCATTTTACATTCCTTCCGAAGGACGGCATATATAAAGATGTTTTACTCCTATAAAAAATTCTATGGAACCTGCCGGGATACGATTCCGCGTTTACGAGTAGGTTGTTATCCTAACAGGTGACCCTAGTTGCAGAATGTTTTTAGCGATCTGTATAATTTATATCTTTAGGAAGGACCGGTCACATAAAAATACAGACATTTCAAGTATGACGACCTTCCAGTTTATTTTGACGACTTAACTGAGAATTGTCTTTTTTTTTATTTAATTATTTTTTAATCGAGAAATCTGTTTTCAATTTCAATCTGTTAGTTACTATTCTGAATATCTTTTTCTACAGATTCCTCATTTACCCAGGGATAGTTTCCTCTTGCCATAACTGATACTACAGTAAAACAGTATGGCAGTGGAAATGATTTATACAATCAAGTGTTAAACAAATGAAAGTAAAATTTAATACAATATTTCAATTTTATTCCTTCTTACTTTATTAATTTAACAAATAAAATGTTTGCACAGGTTTGCCTTTAGTCCTTGTGTTGCATAAATTTATTATGTAATATTATTTTATAATCATAGGTCGCTGGTTCAAATCTAGCAGTAGCAAATAATTTACCATGTACAATATCTACCTTCTACTGAACCCAAAAGCCTTCATAGGCTGTAGAGGTAAAAGTTTTATTTTTCGTATTCAATTAAATTAATAGAAGGAAGAAACTGAGATACTGAAAATAACAGACCAAGACATTCGATAGGGATGACAATGGGAAAAGACTAAAAGAAATTAAGGTCCTTGTGGAAAAGAGAGATGCGAAAAAAGGAATAGCATGGACCGAGGAAAGAATGAGGAAAGGTGGGAAGAAAGAAGGAAGGAGAGAAATTATATGAAAAGAAGTGAAAATTGTGGTGGTCGCGTGGTCTCTAAGGCAGGTCTGTGAAAAAAGTACCATTTACTTTGATCACATACTAACCAATAAGGCATGATCAAGTAAGAAACTTGATTTTATTATAGCATCAAACAGGAAATTTCAGCAATCTGTGCCTAACTATTAAGTTATAAATTGTAGTGTAATTTTATAATATTCATAGAAACTATTGTAACTAGTTAAGCTATCTAGAATTAGTAATATCTTATATTATTGTAATAATTAAATAGGCCTAGGTTATAATAAATATTTAGAATATTGCCATTATAAATTTATATTAGTTTAAAATTTAATTGTTAATAGTTTAATTGTATCCTTTTTATCATTTTGTTAATAAATAATAGTATATTTAATTAAGGAATAGCTTAATTCATTTTTAATACCCAGTAGCCCGTAACATTATCATTGATTGGGGGCGAGGTAGCGCTGTGTTTAGAGTGCTAAGTTGCTATGCTGAAGTCTTCGGGTTCAAAACTGGCTGCGATGGATAAATTATTCAATCGGTTAACAGGCACGGATGGACCCTCCTGGAGCTCACTCAGTCTCTATAAAGTTGTTACTCTTAATTGGGGGAATCCCCTACCTGCACAGCCGTTGTATTTAAAACAGTACACCTTCTACCATGTGTTACCTTTTATGATTTTTATTATGATGCCTTCTGGCCAGATATGAAAGAATAAAGTCTTAGCGAACCTGAATGCTCGATGCCGATATCACTAATCTCCGCTTACATACCTCTGTCCACGGACCACTAACCAAATCCGCCAGATCAATCTTAACGCAATCCTCCCACCTAAGCCTCAGTCTACCCTTCAGACGCTTCCCAGTCGATATAGCTCCTATTAACATCTTAGGAATTCGTTCGTTACTAAGCCCAGCAACTTTCCTGGCCTATCTTAATCTTGGTGACGCTATCACCTGAATAAATTTACCGGATGCATACTAAGCGATTCCGCGTTATGTAATCTTATTTTCGAATACCTGAAAACGTTGTTCATCCTTCAGTGTTAGCGGCCAAGTTTCACATGGGTAGAGAGGAGATTAGGCCAAGTTTCATCCTGCCCCATGAATATCCTAAAGCAGTCCTCACCAGGAGACCCGAACGGGGGACTAGTTTACCTCCGGATAATGAACGTTTTACCTCTGAAAGATCCATGACTATTAGGTGAATTTGGTGAACTAAAAAATAATGTGAGTAGGGCGTTCTAACCTACGTTTCATCCCTCCAGCAACCCTGGGGGGCTGCCCTCATTGTAGGCAGCGAGTCCATAGGGCTTAGCCGGAAGGAACTTACAGAGAATTTCCACCGACCATCCCCACATCCGCCACCCGTGGGATGCTCCTCTAAGCGGTAATGAGATCCGCGCGAGGGGCCAGATATATATATATATATATATATATATGTAAGGAATTTAAATGGAGTGGCGTTTTAGGTTATAGATCAACACTTGTATGATGCAGCATTCAACTGAATTTTTAATAATACATTCCAATTAGCTACCTTTATTATAAATACAAATATTAAAGTAAACTAATAAGCTTAAAACTACCTGAATCAATACAATTGCCGATAGCAAACTATTAATAAACAATAGTGCAGTATTCTCAATCCTAACCGTGCTATTACCTCCTCACTCCCACTCCAAGTCCACATGTGACCAAGACCAGCTTGATAACACACAAGCTTACATATATATATATATATATATATATATATATATATATATATATATATATATATATATATATATATATATATATATATTGCTTTTTCTTTTTTCTGAGAATCGCGCTAAGTCTCATCTTATGGATATCTATTTGGAAGGTAATCTCTGGATAAAGGTTCGTAAACAATGATTAGTTTAACACGTATATTATTTATTATTTTTATTTGCTTAGTATTTCGTAATTAATAATAATAATAATAATAAATTCTTTATTTATTCTGGGAAAAGTCCTTTTAGAATAACAATACGTGTATATAGGGTATTATTACGTCTTAGAGTATATTAATACAGGGTATTATTATATCTTTTAAGTGAGAAAGAATTAATGAGAAAAAAAAAAGTTGTGAATTACCTACAGTGATAACATTTAAAAGAAAAAAGAGTACAGAAATAAAGAAAAACAGAAATAAGATTACAATAATTATATAAAGATAAACAATAGATAATTACATATTTATGCAAATGACAAAGTCAAGTAGAAACTAAGAAAACAGGAAATGAAACAAAAATATGAACAATATCAACTAATATAACTTGTTTTAAAAAATATCTAGCTGGATGAGTGAAGCGTCAATAATATAAATATGTATATATAAATAATGATATTAATATAGTTATACACAAATAAAAACACATCATTCATTTATCAGTTAGAAAATATTAATCTGAAAACTGAGTATGTTATTCCCGATTTTTTGGGGAATTGTAAGGATATAAGGTGATTGAAGGTTGAAAGATTATTGGAACGACGAATGGAAAAGGGTATAGCGTTCCAAAGGGACGAAGATCAGATAAGGAAAGATCTATCAAAAGCAGTTGTTCGGTGGGATGCTGTATATAGGTATGATAATAATCACACTATTTATTATTATTTTTAATAACTTTTTCGGCACTTTTTAAATACTTCATGATCTGTATAATTATGTAGCCTTCTGGGCAGATCCTATTTAGATCTTATTTTGTTTCTTTTTCTGTTCATGTTTGTTAGTCTAAAGGAATAATAATTTTTCTATTCTATTCTATTAAACCCAAGATCCTTCATAAGTTGTAATGGTAGTGGTTTTTTATCTTTGAAATTTCTTGTCCTAGAATATTCTATCACTGAAATTTAAATAGGCTTATATGAATATTAAATATGATAAACATTAATATTTAATACCGTTAATACTATTATTGCTAATAAAGATGAAATAAATATGCATTACTGTAATCATAAACATATGTTAATTAAATAGCGGTATAAAATAAATAAGATCGTCGGTGATTAGTGATAAAAAAACATATTAACATGTAATTATACAATACGTAGATAATGTTCATTATTTCCTTATGATAACGACAATGTTCATGATAATGACGAATAAAAAATATATATAATTCAGGAGGATGGCGATAGGTTTGGGTGGATACAAGAATTTCTTGTATCTGTATCTGAATGCTATTGATACGAATACTTTCTTGGATCTGATACTTTTGTATCTCAACTATCAATTTGTCTGAATAAACTGTTACATATCCGATGTAATCATACCTTCCAAACTTTTGGATTAGTATAACCGTTTCTTATCCTAACCATATACATCAGATATCTCTGTTGCGGTTTGTTTATTTAACGTCATTTTATGCTGCTATGGCTGATCAGACGATACAGAGGCAGCTCTAAATTTTGCCTATCCAGGTTTGATTAGGATAGGGATTTTTAACGAGTAGCTGACATCGTACATGCTTGCGACCGCCGTTTAACGTCCCTTCCGAAGGATGGCATAACCAAGGATGTTTTTTTCCCTTGAAAAAGTCCTAGGGCCACGTGCCGGGCTTCGAACCTGCGATCTTGGGTCTAGCGATCTTTATTACGCTAACCAATAGGTCACAGGTCGCCCCGTAGATATCACTTCAGTTGTATTAAATGGGTGCTTGTTCCAAAAATCTGCGTTGTGTAACCTTGTGATGTTGTCCCGTCATTTTTCGGAATGAAAAGTCCACGTAACGTCTCTTCTCGGAAGAGCAGCGACTAGCCCTTAAAAGTTAGGGAATAAATTTCAGAACCACAACGCTTTAATTTGTTCTTGAATTTTGTTTTTTATTAAGTATAACACTTAGGTAAGTTTAGTACTTTAGATTCGAATACCGTGAGGGATTTTCTTATTTCTTAAACTGTTTTTTAAGAATGTAAAAGTTAACGCTGAAGAATGAACTACCTCTTGAGGAGGAAAAAAGGTGTTACATTGAATATTCAGTTCTAAAAAGAAGGAGATGAGAGGAATACTGAATGGCAAATTACAGAATGGCGGACCATACATCCGGTTAAGTGGGAAGACTGCGTTGTATGTTTTTATTCATTTAATGCCTTTTCATGCTGCTATGGCTAATCGGTGGATGTTATGATAAGAGTCCTAAATTTTGCTTATCCAGGGATAATTACGATAAATATCTTTAAAGAGTACCTGACAGAGTACAGACTCGGGAACCCCCCTGTTAACTTCCCTTCCGAAAGACTCCACAGCCAAGGACTTTTTACTCCCTTTTTAAGAAATCCTAGGACCACCCGCGACCTTGGACATCACTGGGACTCAAATGTGTTGTCTTATAAGAGGTTGTTGAATAGTAACGTAATGAATTTAGATTTGGTTAAAAGTATATGGACGGAATTTCGTAAGCAAAGATTGAAGCTCGAGCTTTCCAGTTCTGAGTCTTATTATTATTAAAAACTGTCACAGTAACAAGAAAATACTATTTAAAGATCAAAATGGATGCATCTGCTAAAAACTGAAAATTGATTATTATCACGACTATACTTCCCTATAAGGGACACAGAAACTTGGAGAGATAATTTTAACCTGTTAACCGAGCGGGATGTATAAATACGTCAAACGTAATCAATAGCTTGTGCGGGTAGGACAGTTGGATACATCCTTGAAATATATGTCTTTTTTATTTGTTTGTATATTGTTACGGGCTACTGGGTATTAAAATGAATTAAACAATTCCTTAATTAAAGATACTAATATTTATTAACAAAAGTGATTAAAAGAATACAATTAAACTATTAACAATTAAATTATTAGACTAAGATAAATTTATAATGACAACATACTAATTATTTATTATCTAGGCCTAACTCCTATTTAATTATTACAATAATATAAGATATTACTAATTCTAAATAGCTTAATTAGTTACAATAGTTTCTATGAATATTATAAAATTACACTACAATTTATAACTACTAATTAACACTTACAGTTCACTAGTCCACCGACCGTAAGATTCTCCAAGTATCACAAACTGACACACAGTAACAAACAGAAACAGTTTATTACACTCGCGAGACTGTTACAGTTCACTGATACACTTATTACACTGGCCGGTTCAACACTGACTAGTTTATCACACTGACACTCACTTATCACAGATCTTCACTGGTCTACTTTCAGACTAACTGGCTCGAGGTGAGGGAAGTATTTAAATAGGCAAGGCCGAACATTCTAGAACACGGAGGGGTCAGACAATTCCGGAATCTTCTTAATCCTTTTCCGACAAAAGGAGACGATCTAGAACGGTCCTAATCCTATTTTAACTTCTCCCGCCGACGGATTTAACCCGCTAATCCCCTTGCTTCCGTCCTCCTGCCGGCGACCGTAACATTATATATAAATAAACGAAAACGTATATATTTCATAGTCTATTCATTTATTTTAAGCATAAATAAAAAAAAATAATATGAAATTACGTCCTCCGGGTCTGATGTACTGACACGTCTTAGTGAAAGAGCTCACGCCCGTTATATGCTGCGTAATTAAAAAGGGAATTCTCCGGTTAACAGGTTAAGCAGGATGCCTACTACATAACTTATAATTTACGATTTAGCTCCTATATATACAGTTTAATTTGAGGATTTTACTGAATAGGTCGCTCCTGGAAGTCCTAGATTTGAATCGGCTGTGGCTGATAGATTAGTTATTGTTTTAACAACAGTGGATCGACCCTTTGAGATCTTTAGATCCTTCCGGGGGCTCTAAAAAGTGTTTACCCTTCATTTAGGGGAAAACCACATGGTTGAGCTCCTTACACTTTCGTTGGCTTAGGAACTGTACAATTTCCACCGTATATTGAAATTTGTAGTATTGGACATAAAACTGTTCATGAGTTTTATTTGTCCCCCCCCTCATTGAAGGTACTTACATTATAAAGGTTGGGTGAGCCCTAGGATGGTCTTCAGATCCCATCTGTCCATTCATAGCTGTTAAGACATTCAATAATTTATGTGTCGCTAAGCTACTCTGATCCTTCTAACAATTTCATTATCATATGCTAATCGAAATTATATGAGCATAGATATTTCAATATAACAAATCATGTTTTCATAAACTATGATCAATTCCAACTGTAATATCAACTTCACTGATTATCCTTTGACCACGTCGCAATGCGCGGTCGTCTGATCCTGGAATCAACTCTCTCCATTGAGTCACAACGATTCTTGGATAATGACCTGACCAGGACCGGACCAGATCGCGATGTCTGGAGGCTCCGGAATTGCGTAGGTTCGGACCCCCTGTCCTAGCCAAATCGTTAAGTTTGTTTCATCGTATGGATTTGTCTCCTGCGGCTTTCCTCATGGCTTTGGGTTCGAAGTCCAATAAGTAAAGCGGTGTATATTTTTCTTATATTATTCTAATAAGGTTATTTTCAAGTTGAACATAAGCCATTAAGCCATATACTAATAACTTTTCGTCCATGGTAGCATTTGATGCCACCACAGCAATGGTAATTGATAGAAACTTACTACGATAAAAGCGACGATTGTCCGCACTAATGTCGTTGAGTATGGCTCGAATAAAAGGTTCGAGTAATCTAAATTCATTTTTAAAAAAAAGGAAAACTTTCTCTATGTATGTTTAAAAAAAAATATTTCATTTTGCGAAAGTAATAGTAACAGTTTCTAGTACAGTAACAGTTTTCTAGTAATAAATTGCTGACTTTCCGCCTCATCAAACGTAACCCACCAGTTACTTATAGTATCAGTTACTTCTATTGATAACTGTTGTAACTAACCTTATAGAAATAAACAAGCATGTGTTTGCATTTATGTATAATTTAAAACACAACAAATAACCAAGACAATTATAGACATACATTTTCAATTTGGAGGACAAAAATCCACAATATTCTTCAGGATCTTCTAAAATAAATACCTGTTTTCGTACCTCCTTCTCCAAATATATTATCATCGTCCGGTGGGTACCGCATTCTCCTATAATTTTTGGGTGAACCAATAGTCCATTAGCACATACATCCCTCAGGAGGTTTTTCCAGTCAGTAATTGTACTATTGGACATATTTAATTCACGTTTGCAGAATTTTGTTGAAGTGTATTCATGACTCCAAGAATATATAAATAAAATAGATGATGTTATAGGAAGTTTACTCCACTCAAACAGAGTATCGTCTCTCAAGGCCGTAGGCAGGAAAACATTTCGGGGGGGGGGGTCAGGTCAGGATCGGTTCATGATAATTTTTAAAATTTGCCATTATAAACTATTATTGGATGCTGAATGATTTAAATGCAATACGCAACAACAAGAATACTTCAATTCTCGATTTTCGATACGATTGTTAATTATTGTGAAGTTGTTGGAGGACATTTACAAGCAAAAATAAATATAAGTATGCTTGCTGCAATGCATAATGATGTAAAATGTGTTGGATCCACTGTTGTGTGTGTTGTTTTTAATTTAATTTACTCTTTTTTAACCTAGTATTAATTTGTAATACTAACTAAATTTCGGGATTTCGGGGGGGAGGGAGTTTAACTCCCCTCATGCCCTTCTCTCCTCTCCATTCTCGTCTACTGCATTTCCATCTTGAATAACGATTTTTACTAGTACTGAGGTTCATTTCATGAGCATATTTTATGCTTGATTCTTGATTTTTAACTATTTTCGCCAATTCTAAGAAATTCAGTACAAAAATTTCATGATTTTATCTTTCTTTAAATTTTTATTTCTATTATCTTATAACAGTTATCAATAAAATCAACTGGTGGGGGTTTCTAGAAAAAACCCGTAAAAAGCTTAATTTTTAAGAAATAAGAAGGCGGTAGTTTCATTACAACAGAATAGAATAGAAAAGTAACTTTATTCTGAGACTAAGTCCCTTTAGAATAACAAACATGAACAGAAAAAGAAACATAATATATATCTGGCCAGAAGGCTATATAATACGAATCATAAAGTATTTATAAAGTCCCAAAAAAGTAAATAAAAGTAATAAATAAATAAAAAATACGAATCATGACAAAATACTTGTTGGCGCTCACAATAAATTTAATGTTTATAATTTGTTGTTTTTTTTGTTTACTTAAACAGCATCTTGAATATTGGCTTTTCTTTCTTATTTAAATAATTTAATTAGGTAATAGTCTTAAGAACGAAGACGAAAACAATTATTATTTGTTATAAAATGTGAATGTTTAAAGATTAGACTTAAAATTGCATTAACGGTAAACTATAACAATACGCCTTGCCAGCTTTGTTTAAGTCAGGAGGATTAACTTTGACTCTTATCTAACTAACATCAGTTGTATGTTTGATGCGGCCATGAATAGACTGATAAAACTTAGTTCGTGCGTTACTTTTTTTAATGAAAAGTAATTTTGTTTAAATTGAATCTCTCTCGACCTGGACATTTATGGGACACTTCGAAGACTCACGCTCACCGGGAACCATCTATGATGTAGTCTGTCATGAAGCTGACGTCAAGTAATGCCATTCTCCAGGTCGATATCGGCCCAATACGTACTGCAACTCTACAGTCATCAGGTCGTACGCCTTTTATTACTATTTGGTGTTGAGTTATTCTTTACTCTCACAAATAACATTTCGATTAAAAAATATCTGGCCAGATAAAGTTATACTTGAATTTATTTATGAAAAATCTACTTTTTTTTTTTGAATAATTTTGTAAAAATAGAAGAATTGATTTATTTTTATAATTTAATCATGTAAAGATGAAGAATTGTTTTTATTTTATTTTATAATTTAATGATGTAAAGATAGTGTGGCAAATAAATCAGGGAATTATTTTGGTTTATTATCCTTTGTTTTCCTCATTGAGGGTTTACCAATTAATCTACTACAGACATTCAGGGGAAGAACCAGAAATTAATTTATTAAGGTGGGTAGATTTGCGGATTGCAACAATTTGCCGCTATCGCCGGAACAATACTACAAATTGACTAATGAATACATAAAATAGGACGCAATAATTTCTTTACATAATGTATGTACATACAAATAACATAAAATACTCTTCAAATTTATTTTCTAGGAATTATAATGTCGATCACTCCTTGTATCTTTTCGGCTAAGCCATTTCGGATAATTGTCGATCTACTGTACTTAATTTCATTGAAAATAATAAAAAAGATCACCTCTCCTTTTTTAAGAGTCTTTGGTAAAAAGTACGTAGTCGAGACTGTACTGTTTCTTGGCTACATATTGTGCAGGAAGGTGATTTGTCAGAGATCGCGCTCAACCGCTCAACTCAGATTTATCCTTAAATTAAGGGTTATCACTTTATATAGGCTGGGTGGGCTCCAGGAGTGTCTGCAGATCCCCATCATGTTTCTATTTTTATCTATTTAAATCAGCAATTTAAATAATTTACTTGTCGGATTTCAGCCGGATACACCAACTCTACTCACATAATTTTAATGAGCAATAAAATTCATTTACATAAAAATTTATAGTTTTTAATATTTTAATCCATCCTGATGATAATTCATTTATTACTACCGTCAAGTAATGTTAAACTTCTGTTGATTTTTTTTCTATCACTACAATTCATGAAGTGTCTTTTGTAGAGACTTTTCTGTTTCATGGAAAACGGTTGTGTAGGGAAGTAATTGATTTGTTCTAGACCACGTTCAACCGCAAGATTTTCTCCCTAAATTGGGTATCCACTTTATAGATGCTTAGTGAATCCTATCTTCGGTTCCTAACAGATTAAATAAAAGTCTGCCAGGCAGTAGGATTTGAACCCAGGAACTTCGGAACGGCAACTTCAGCCCTCTACCACTGAGTCGCACCGTTCTGTTAATTATCGATTCTTCAAAATATCTTTATAGTACATTTAAAAGTTTTTGAGCTAAGCAAAAGAAGTACGAACTAAAATAGTGCGTTGAAACCTGAAAAAAGAATTAAATAAAGTATTCTAAATATAAATGTAGTGTTGAAATGAATGGACAAATAGCAACATTGTATAACTTCTGATAAGCTATTTTTAGACCAAATAACAATAAATGTGTCACCGCCTATGATTGCCTCTTTGATAAGAGGTTTGTTCTGATGGAAAAGTGAAAATTATCAAAGATAAACATTCGTAATTTAATCGTTAGAAAATAAAAGGTTATTTAAATATAATTTAAAGAAAAAATGTTTCATAGTTCAACCCATCGTCATAGAAACAACCCATGAATGTTTGTTTTGAATAGTAGGGACAGTACACCACCTACGTTTGTAAGGGAAGGATTCGAACCATGAACATACAGCGTAGCAACTCAGCGCCCCTTCGTCATTGGAGTCGTTGATTTTGAATGTAAGACGATCAATTTTATGTTATTGTTAGATATTTACTTTCAAAATCAATACATTTGAAATATTATTTACCGAATAAAATTCTAATAACAAATTTATACTGCTATTGAGATAATATTAATTCATTAAAAATATACAATTATTTTATTTTTTATAATTTTTTGTTGATTATTTTAATTTTTAAATATTTTATTTTGAAGAGAAAAGATTCGCTCCGATAATTTGTTATGTATTACAACATAAAGTTGTCTTACATTCGAAATCAACGACAGTAGTCATCCGAAACTAATAAAAAAACACTCGTTTTTATCTTAAGGGGAGCGGAGTGGTTCAGTGGTAGAGCGCTGAGTTCCTATGCCTTATTAAAAAAAAAAATAAACTGTACAACTACAACCCATGAAGGGTCTCAGGTTCAATACATGATAGAGTCTTTACTGTTGTTTCAAGGACAATGGCTGTGCAGGAAGGTCATTTTCCAGAGATTACGCTCAATCGCCAGGTTTTTCCCCCATCACCATTTTAGGTGAGCCAAAATAAGAGAGGATATGGAGGTTGGGCATGATCTAGAACAAATCACCTCCCTGCACAACCGTTGTCCAAGAAACAGTGCTGTCTCTACCATGTACTGAACTCGAGACTGTTCACGGGCTGCGTCACATCTTCGATCAAATCACTTCTCTGCACAACCGTTACTTAGAAACACTATATTACCAAACGCATAACATTTCTCTCTCTCTCTCTCTCTATTTCTCTCTCTCTCTCTCTCTCTCTCTCTCTCTCTCTCTCTCTCCCTCACACACACACACACACACACACACACACACACACACACACACACACACACACACACACACACACACACACACACACACAAATGTTTAGAATACATTTATATTGATACTTTATTCACTATGTTTTTTTCTTCACAGATTAGGTATATATGCGCGTATATACTAGATGTGGAAATACGCACAAATATTTTCAATTAATCTCTTAGGGTCGGAATGTTGTACTCTTGCACGCACCGACTTCGTGTACTGTTATTCGTAAGCGAAATAATCCGTTGATATCGATAAGAATCATTTACCATTTACTATGCAGTTTTTCTCCCAAGGACTTTCTTACGACACATATCAACAATTTGAATCAGCTGTTGACATGTTTTTCTTCTATTTTTTGCACTGATAAAGGAAATATCATAAATATGCCTGACAAGAAATAGGCATTTGATATAAAAAAATTATATTGAGCTGAAAAGATATACAACATATACAGACAGCTTTTGTCAACTTATGTTCTGTGTGTGTGTATGTGTGTGGGTGTATAACAGTAACCACTAGTGAAGCGATACTGCACGTCTAATAGAGTAATTATATGAGCATAGATGAGATCCACTCAGTAAGAGCACCAGTCTACCAACGTCAAGAAAATCTTAAGAGACGCCACTTGCACGAAAACAGAAGATAAAGTTTGTTAAAGTGTAAAATATGACATTTATGTCTTCTACTCTAGAAAGCATTATATAACAAATACATACAAACAGTAGTAGAAATAGTTTACAAATTTACAATTTACATAACATAAATTTACAAAACTATGAACCCCGAAAAAATCTCCTTTTTGGAGTTAAAATGAGTGTGTGTGTGTATATATAAATGTCAGTATTGTTTATTCTCAATGGTATATTAATGTATCAACAGTAAAGACTCTATCATGTACTGAACCTGAGACCCTTCATGGGTTGTAGTTGTACAGTTTATTTTTTTTTTAATAATAAAGAATAAAAAGAAAACTGTATCACTACAACCCGTGACTGTTTCTTGGACAACGGAGTCTGGGGTTCAGTACATGGTAGAGTCTGTACTGTTTCATGGACAACGGTTCTGCAAGAAGATGACTTGTCCTGGGTCACGCTCAACCGCCAGATTTTTCCCCCTTATTTTGGGTACCCTATTTTTGTAATATTTTAAAGAGGCTAAGTGAACCCCATAACCCCAGGAGGGTCCTGGATCCCATATGGTCCATTTCCCGCTGGTAATAGACTAAATAAAAGTATTGCCAGCAGCGGGATTTGGCCCAGGTACTTCGGTATAGGCACTCAGCGCTCTACCATTGAGCCACTCCGCTCCCCTTAAGATAAAAACGAGTGTTTTTATTGGTTTTTTTATTGATTTCGGATGACTACAGTCGTTGATTTCGAAAGTAAGACACCTCTATGTTGTAAAAAAATAAATAATTAAATCTGAATTGTATAACAAATTATCGGAGCGAATCTTTTCGCGATTCTTTTTAATTAGTAAATTTAGCGATTCTTTTTATTTGGTCTAAAAATCAGAAGTTGTACAATGTTGCTATTTGTCCATTCATTTCAACACTACATTTATATTTAGAATACTTTATTTAATTCTTTTTTCAGGTTTCACCGCAATATTTTTGTTTGTACTTTTTTTGCTTAGCTCAAAAACTATTAAATGTACTATAAAGATATTTTGAAGAATCGATAATTAACAGAACGGTGCGACTCAGTGATAGAGGGCTGAAGTTGCCGTTCCGAAGTTCCTGGGTTCAAATCCTACTGCCTGGCAGACTTTTATTTAATCTGTTAGGAACCGAAGATAGGATTCACTAAGCATCTATAAAGTGGATACCCAATTTAGGGAGAAAATCTTGCGGTTGAACTTGGTCTAGAACAAATCAATGACTTCCCTACACAACCGTTTTCCATGAAACTGAACAGTCTCTACAAAAGACACTTCATGAATTGTAGTGATAGAAAAAAAATCATATAAATGAATATAGGTAGTAATAAATGAATTATCATCAGGATGGATTAAAATATTAAAAACTATAAATTTTGATGTAAATGAATTTTGTTGAGTAAGATCGCCTTATGATTAAGAAATTATGAAAATCTTCACATTTTTTTCGAGTTTTGGGAATATAAAACACATTGAAAACCTCGAGGCTTCTCCGGATAGCATTGGAAGTCGTCCATCACTTAGGAAAGAACTTGTTCAACAAAATGTTCAAGGCTTTCGACCAAAAAGAAAAACTGAACCAATTTGGACAGAAGATACAAGGCAAAAACACAGGAATGAGTGAAAGGTATAAGTAACAAAAGAAAAAGAAAGAAGGAACATTTGAAATGAACGTAGTCAATAGTGGTTTAGGATTAAAAAAAATAGAGAAATAATTAAATATATATATATATATATATATATATATATATATACATAAGGTGTGATGAGGAAAAATAACCGTTAATACAAAAATGGTATTAACTTTAATACTGCTAATCAGCGAATGTCTTAAGGAAGGTGATGATCGATAAATCGTTAACTCCTTCGGATATATGGATCGCCAACAGAAAAAAAACACGGAAATAGATTATTGTGGAGTAATTATCTGTGTAGTAAGATTGCATGTCCAAAATACTTTCTACAGATCCTTACTCAAGTTAACATTATGCAACGCACGTCCAATGGCATTTCTTTTTTTTAGCACGAGCTATGGAAGTTGATATTCAAAAGCAGAAAGTTAATTGATAAATTTCTCGAAACTATGCCTTAAATTGGTATTTATTTATTTAAACACCCTTCCTTGCCGTACAGCACTACGGGTTTTGACATTATTAATTACCACACAATAATACAATACAATAATTGTATTGTCTATAAAGATTACTAAATATAAAATGTACTAAATTTATATTTAGTAAAAATTGGTTTTATTCGGAATAACAAGTTTTAAGGTGGGACCGGGGTAACTCAGTATAGATGAGTTTCTCTGTTGAAGGTCCCGAGATGAAATCCGGCTGTGTCAGGTAAATTACACAGATCCTGCAAAAACAATTTTTTTAAAAATTGTTTTGATTTAGCTAACTGAACTTGATGTACTTTTTTTGCGCTGATTTAAAAAATGATAGCTCAGAAAAAAACAAAATGAAGTGTGTACATCCTTTAGCCGATTGGAAATGGCGTTCTATTATATTTCGATACTCCAAAGATTTTTATCATTGAATACTTTTTGCAAAGTTTAAAATTGTTTCTCTTCGAGATCAAGCTCAACCGCAAGTTTTTTTCTATTTCAGGCTATCCACTTTATCGGGGCTAAGTGATCCCAAGGAAGGTCTGCAGATCCTATGTGGTTCAGCAGTGCCTGTTGGCAGATTAATAACAGCTCTGCAAAAAAAAACTTTTTTTAAAAATTGTTTTATTTAGTTAACTGATCTTTATGTAGTTTTGCGCTGATTTTAAAAATGACATTGGTTTTTTTTTTCTACCACGTAAGGTTTGCCTACAAAATAAAGTTTGGATAATTTTGGATTCATTTTTATCATTTTAACATGAAGTAAAAGCAAAAAAACAACAACGATAACTAGCTAAAATGAGCATAAAAATGATGCACATGTGTTGTAAAGTTATTAAAGTTAGTAAAGTAAAGCTGTGTTGTGAAATTTCCCGTTTTAATATCTAACAGTAGTTTGCCTTCATGTTGACATTCCATTGACCTTGGTATCTGCGCTCCATTTTTTTATATATTGATGGAAACGTTCTCCTTGTTCCTCACTTACAGCTCCAAGATTTTCTGGAAAGTAGTCCAGATGTGAGTGAAGGAAATGAACTTCGACACTCATGTTGCAGCCCGACATTTTGTAGTTTTGTAACAATTCAGCAACCGAAGATTTGTAGTTTGGGTCTTTTTTGTTCCCAAGAAAGCCTGTTACAACAAGTTTAAATAAATTACGGACATTTTTCCCTCCCATTTCCATTTTAATGAAACAGCTTTCATCATTTAAAAGTTTTTGGATGTCAGCCCCAACAAACACTCCCTCTTTTAGCTTAGCTTCGGATATAGCAGGAAACTGTTCACAAAGATACTTGAAACTAGTTAAATATGCTACAATTTTTTCATCGCAGATCTGTATTATTTAATCTGTTATGAACCACGGATGGAACCTGCGAGACCTACAGACCCGCCTGGTGCTCTCCCAGCCCCTGTAATGTCGATAACCTTATTAGCTGAAAGACCAGAGTATTTAGGGTAATGTATGGTAAATGACCTTCCTGCTCTACCGTTGTCTTGAAACAGTACGGTCTCTACTACGTACTGAACCCAAGACCCGTCACGGGTTGTAGTGGCACAGGCTATTTATACGTACCTTACAGCTTGATAGGTAGGCTTAGTGAGATATATATAAAGGCCTGAATCTCAAGAGCACATTACAATTCATGCTACGTTTCGGTGCTCATGCGGTGAACATCAGAACAGCACTCAACCTAAGGGACGCATACCAAACTGTACATGTGAAATATTTAAACATGTCTTCTTGGAAAGGAGGGTAAAAGGCATTCAAGTTCATCTTCTTCAGTGTCTCCATCAACCGCCGTGAATGTCTGCAGGGCTCTTGTTAGCAAACTAGGAAACGCGTATTAAACTATAGAATAGAATTCGGTATTAGTATTAAAATGTCGGTAGTATTAAAATAGAATTCGGTTGTTCAAAAAGGGATCATGAAAAACCTGCATCTACCACAGCTGTTATTATGTTAGAACTTTTTACTTAGGAATATAGCAAAATATATTTTTAAAAATTATACAATTAGTACAGAAAAAAAATCTCAATTTTTCAATCCCTTGTCATACAGTAGGAAGTTTAGCATACCTGAATATTATTATACCTGAAGAATAAAGGTAAACATACTTGAACATATGTGCCACACATATATACATAACAAACATATGTAACTATATATGTATGGCACATTATACGAGAGTCCTGTCTAACTTGTGCCACCAAGACTTATACTTAACAAAAATCACAAACAAATATGTTATTTACAAATTAATTCAATTTTCTGAACGGTTTTATGCATTGAGATATGAGATGGCATATGTCAATAATGCGAAAAGTTTATTTCTGAAAGGAAGTTACATAAGTACCACTACAACTTAAGGAGGCTCTTGAGTCCAGTACGTGGTAGAGACTGTACCCACTGTTTCTAGGACAAAGTTTGCGCAGGAAGATGATTTGTCTGAGATCATGCTCAACCGCTTGAGGGCCAGATCACTGGGTGGGTAACACATACATTGAGGTACCTCATAAAGGGTTGAGGTACCTCATAAAGGATTGACGTACCTCATAAAGGATTGACGTACCTCATAAAGGATTGAGGTGCCTCATAAAGGGTTGAGGTACCCCATAAGGGATTGAGGTACTTCAGTGGTAGAGCACTGAATTGCTGTACCGAAGGTCCTGGGTTTAAAGCTCACCGTGGCATATAATTTATTTTATCTATTCCATTAATATCTAATGGAACCTGTGGGATTTGGAGACTCTACTAGGCTCACCAAGCCTCTATAACATTACCTCTTTTTTAGATTATTAAGAAATTAAAAGTTCACAAAAGGTAATATCTTCTCACCACTATTGACATATGAATAATTTATTCGTCCAATAGTTTTAGGTTGTAAAAACATTAATAGAAGATAGTTGAAATAGTTAATGCATCAGTTATTTCATCGGTGAATAATAGGTTAGCCAGATTGTTTTCCTCGATGAGTTTAGAGACCGGAAGATGGATTTAGAATACCATATCTATAAATCTCATTAAAACAAAACCTGTACCACTACAGCCCGTGAACGGGTCTGGGGTTCAGTATATTGTAGAGACTTTACTGTTTCAGGGAAACGGTTCTGCAAAGAGTTTTATTTTTTAAATAAAATCGATTACAATCTTCAAGTATGCTTCCGGTGATCACGTAATTCCCAAAAAAGGAAGTATACGAATAGATTTTACATCGATTCCAAATACATAATTCCAGCTTTCTGTGATTAACTAGAGCCGTATCAGATGCAAGAACGCACGAACGTTCTATCCAAAATGGATAATTCAGTTGTACAATAGGTGACGTGACTCCATGAACTAAAGGCATCGATAACAATATTTTTCTTATCATTAAGTTTTTTTGTTGGAGTTTAACGTCATTTTACTCATGTTGAGGTTATTATGATGAATAGGACAATACGGCGTATTAAAGAGCGGATTTGAACTTTTTCAATTATATTTATGTATGTAAAACTATATAAGATATAAGAACAGGGAAGGATAAATGAACGAAAAAATGTTTCTAAATTTCATATTTAACAGCTTTATATAGATGAAAATAACTTATTGAAATATTACAAAAAAAAGAAACCTGTACCACTACAACCCATAACGATCTTGGGTTCAGTACGTGGTAGAGACTGTTATATGTCTGGAAAACGGCTGTGCAGGGAGGTGATTTTTCTGGACCATGCTATATCACAAGATTCCCAGATACCCACGTTATAGAGGCTAGATGAACCTCTGAAGGGTCTTAGATACCATAGGATCCATCTCCGGCTGCTTCAGCTTAAATAAAAGTTTAATAACCAGCGGGATTTGAACCCAGGTCCTTCATCAAGGCAACTCATCGCTCTACAACTAAGCCTCTCTAATCTTCTATGTTATCGGTAAGAGTAAATAAAAAGAAACATTTTTAAAAGCATCACTTACCTGCTTTATAGAAATGAAAATAACATATTGAAATATAAAATAAAGGGCTGGATGTCGATTTGCCAATATCTGCGAACTTTCCTACGCGGGATTACCAACTAAACCCAAATATGTTAGATCTCTTTAAATCCTCCCACCTACGCCTTGGTCTTCCCTTTAGACGTTTAATAGTTCTTTATTTTTTTAGGAATTTGTTCGTTATTAATCCCACCATCTTTACTAGCCTTTTAAATTACTCGACGCTATACTTCAATTGTACTAACCGTGTACATGCTCTGTTATCCGCGTTGTTTATTCTCCTTAAATCTCGAATTGTATCATCCTTTTTCGGACCTAATGTTACACGTGATACCTTATTTTCGAATATCTAAAGACGTTTTTTATCCTTCAATATAACATTTATATTTCACGATCTACTAACTCAGTGGATCTATGGACTCAGTCGTTAGCATTAGCATCGTTAGCAGTCTTTAACATCGATTCTTCCGTCCAAATTTTTCTTTTTCAATCGTTTTTCTTTTGTTTTTGCCTTTCCTCAAAGCATTAAGCAGTCTGGAGTGTGCAGTACCTAAGTGAAGAACGTCCTTCAATGCCATACAGAGACCTTCTGGTATTTCTTATTCATTTTCTTTAATCGGTGTATAAACCATTTTCAGTTCTTAAAGAAACGTGAATACTCTTTTGGTCGTTTTGCTTGAGTTCATTCTTTTTAGGTGTCCATAGAGTTCCATACTTCATAATATATCATATTATATAATTTATTATTTAAAAAAAAAACTATTACTACAACCCATGAAAGGTTTTGGGTTCAATACAAAGCTCAGATAGAATCTGTACATTTTCAAGAACAACGGTTTTATAGGAAGGTGATCTGTACTCGATCACACTCAACCGCCCGGTTTTTCCCTATTAAGAGTAATCACTTTGTAGACACTGGGTGAGTCCCAGGAGGATCTTTAGGTCCCTTCAGGGCTGTTAGAAGTTTAAATAAATTATCTACCACAAGCAGGATTCGAACCCGGGACCTTCGTGACGGCAACTCTGCGCTCTTCCATTGAGCCACTCCGCTCCCATACTTTATTATTTGTATATGCTATTTGATTATAATTGATAAGCCGAATATAATACTTTAGTTGCCTTAACTGATTTTAACTCCCACCTCGTCGTAAAGATGGTAGCAGGAATCGTATTAAAAATAACAGATTCAAATAGTTTTACTTTTAGTGGTCGTATCTAATAATAATAAACGTGTTTATTCAAATATATACAAAAATATAAATACAATTCTATTTAGGGACACTAATACATGGACAGAGTCCATCTGTATAAGTTGGTCTGTAAATAAGTGTAAACAAAATACAAATCAAAATAAACTAAAATCTTATAACTGAAATTAACTTGATTTTAATCAATCCTAAACAAATATATATTTACAAGTGAAGGTCGGTAGTTAAATTGCTCAACTAAGTCTCTATTTCTACTGGTCTCTACGTGATAGTTATATAAACTATGCCAGCAAATTTTTTAATAAAACTAAAAAAATTATCGCTGCACAATTTATTTCTAAGACCAGCAAAATCAAAACTAGTAACTTTATTTACGGATTTCCGTTAGTTTTTTTTATGTTACCTTTGTTTAACATCACATTATTGTACTTCACAAGTTGTAGATCCTCTTCATTCATTGAAGTGAGACCCCCATCCTCGTGGAGGTAGAATTTTCTGCCTTGAGATAACAAATAACCGTTTCTAATTAACACCTTTGCTTGCCCATCAGCCTCCATTATTTTCTTCTTGATTTCCACTAACTTTTTCCTTGCCTCTCTCTCCAATATGTCAGATCACGGGCTATCAGTGGTCGTATCTATTATATTATGCATCAATTAAATAATTAGAAATTTAATTATAATACGAGTCGTTGATTTTGAAGATGAGACAACTCTATTTTACGTTATTGCTACGTATTTACTTATTACAAAATCAACACTTTTGTAATATGGTTGACCAAATGCATTCCTAATAACAAATTTACACTGATAATGAAATAATATCGATATTTAAAGTTTTTTTATTATTTATTTATATTACAATCAAGCTCTTTTTACGATCTTATTACCAATTGTTTTTCTTATAATAATAAGAAAAACAATATGACTTACAACCTATATACATATTATAGTTTTATTTTTCACGATTAAGGTTCAACTTCAAATGTCTCTAGCTCTGAACATAAAACACAACTTTATATTAGTTCATGGGGCTTCCTCCTCTTTAGCCTTCTTATTAGAGCATTGAAGTCGAGGAGATGGGCGGCATCGGCGTTGACATGGTCTTGCAGACCCTGATGTGCCTGGGCGAATTTTTGGATTACCCCCTCCACGGTCGGCACCCGAAGATCTCTGTGGAGATCATTCCTGATGTACCAAGGTGCATTTACCCCTTAACACTTTATTTTGGATTGTTTTTCTGTTGGAGTCCCTTGTGCATCCCCACAGCTGGCTGGATTCCATATGTCCTGATTGGCTTCAGGACTTAATTATAAATTAATATTTTATTTTTTACAGACAGTGTGGATTGTCTGCCTAGGAGCCAATATAACTTTTGATAAATCAAATTTAGTTGTATTAGTTTTTTTTAACGTGTTCTTTCCATCGGAGTTTTGCATACAGAGTCATCCCAAGATATTTAGCCTCATTTGAATGCGGGATCACTTTGTTGTTTATGATTATTGGTCGATAGTTGATTTTTTTGTTCGTAATCTTAGTATACTAGCTATTGCTATGTTTAATTTTCTTATGGTTTTCTGATTGTCATTTCCCATAGAAAGAACAGCTGTATCATCGGCGAAGGTGGCCATGACACCATCAATTTTAGGAATATCTGCGGTATAGAGCAAAATGAGTATTGGGCATAGTATACTACCCTGCGGAACACCCGCACTGATTTCATGTAGTCCAGAATATGCATCTGCTTGTCTTATTCTGAAGTACCTATCAGACAAGTAGGACTTTAATATAAGAACATATCGTCCGGGGAGAATTTCGTTAATCTTTTCGAGTAGCCCTTGATGCCAAACTTTGTCAAATGCCTGCGTTACGTCTAGAAACAGCTGTTATTACAGCTGAACAGACTTTTCCTTCTTCCAGTGCTTTCTCAATTTGGTAGGTAATTCAATGATCAATGGCCGAAAACCAAACTGATGATCAGGTATCAATTTTCTTTCTTCGATGAGGGGCATTAATCTCACAAGGAGCAACTTCTCAAAGAGGTTTGACAGTGCTGGTAATAACGATATGGGGCGGTACGAGGTTACTTCTTGAGGTGGCTTTCCTGGTTTTGGAATCATGATTACTTCAGCAACCTTTCGCATCTGCGGAACGGAGCTAAGCCGGAATGCCGCATTTATTATTGTTGTTATTTTAATTACAGCCTTTCGTGGAAGAGCGTTTAATATTTCTCCAGTGATGAGATCATATCCGGGCGCTTTCTTGGTAGTGATTTCCTGTATTCTGCACTTCTTTGTTGGTGACTGGTGGAATTTTAATACTCATTTCTGCTAGTGGAGCTTTATCGGAAAGTTCTACTTCACTATCATGCGGGGAAAAATTTTCGCAAGGTAGCGAGCGAAGGCTTGAGCATTGTTTTGATTATCTTAAATCCACTTGTTGTCTGTATCATTCATTGGTGCAACATGTAATATTGGTCTCTTGTAGGCCATAGTTGCCTTCCAGAGTGAATACTCAATACTATTATCATTGGTCAGTTCACTCAAAAAGATTTTAAATGTTTCTTTTTTTAATTCTTGGATTGGCTTCCGAAGCTTAACCGTTAATCTGTTCTATTCAGTTTTTCTTTTGGCATTCGAGACTTTTGTCATGTTTTCCTTGCTTTCCTTTTTTCTCTGATAAGTTTACCTATTTCTAGCGGGTAATGTTTTCCATTTAATTTTTGTTTTATTACTGACGTGTTTCCCCATGCTGAATGTTGTATATCAGCTTATGAGCTTATTAACTTCATCATCGATTTTCTCTTTCGATGAGAGAGAAGATTTCAGGTAAATTTTTTCTAGCCAGGTCAATCTTAAAGCTTTTCCAGTCAGTTCTTGTGTTGCTCAGAGGTGGATTTGATATTTTTTAAATAATCTTTTCACTGAGAGTGAGAATAATCGGGGTGTGGTCGGAGCTTAGTTCCATACTTTCTCCTATTGTTAAATAATTGCTTGAGATATTTTTAAAACAAAAAAGTCTATTAAGTCTGGCACTCTATACGAATCAGTTGGCCAATATGTCGGTTTACCAGTCGATAGAGGATTGCAACCGAGTTCCTTTTATTGCATTTAATAGTTCTCTACCTTTGGTAGTAGTCAGACCTGATCCACACTGGTTGTTTTTAGCATTAAAATCACCACGAATCACAAATCTGCTACCAAGCTGACTAAAGAGATTTATGTACTGCTCTTTCTTTAAGGAATACCTCGGAGGACAATAGATACTGGCAACAGTCAACGAATAATTCTTTGTCTTAACGGAAATTGCTGCTGTCTGTACTTCTTCTCTTTCAATCTTAAAATCGTCATAATGACTAATATTTTTTATAATTAACACCCCACTTCCTCCCCTAACTGAGTATTGCATGGTAAAATTTGTATTTTTTGCACTTGAAGAAACTTTCACTTGTACAATGAGTTTCTGATATAAGACATGTATCAATGTTGTGTATTTCCAAGAACACTTCAAGTTCGTTTTTATTTTTTAACAGCCCAGTGGCGTTCCAAGCAGCTATTTATTATAGCCTTATTGGTTAGTCATTATTTCCCCTTGGATTTACGCCCTTGGATTTATGGTTTGGGCTTATTTTCAATTTTGGTCAGTCTTTGTTTTATATCTTTGCATTGGTCATTAATTTGTTTTAACGAATTTTGAAATTCGTTCATTTCATTTAAAAGTCTTTGCAAAATATATTCATTTGTCATATCACTGTTAATATGTTCTTCAGTTTTTATAGTAGGTGGTATATCCTTGTGGCTATTAGTTTTTTCTGCTCTATTTTTCTCTTAAATTTTTTTATGCTTGTTTTCTTGTACCATTTTTGCATGCTGTTTTTGCTCTTGTTGAGTTTTGATATTTTTTCTATTAATTTTATTTCTAATTTTTTGCAGTTATTTTGCGATATACAACCCCGATAGCTAGCCGGATGTTCGCCATCACAGTTTATGCATTTTGTGTGTGATTTCTGTTGGTTGGATACGTTCTGCTGTTTTGTGGTCCCCTGCACATTTTACGCATCTAGGTTTTTTCCCACAAAAGTTCCTTGTATGGCCAAACTCTTAGCAATTTTTACATTGTGGTATGAGTTTCGTGCTCTTTTAAGGGACTATTTCCACCGATTGTTGCAAAATGTGTTTTATTTTTGCAATATTATCAATGTTTTCATTGTTCGAAAAACTTAATATTAACATATTTAAAGGGTTTTTTTCTCTCCAAGATAACTTTGGCGTAAGTTGTTCGATTTTGAAATTGGTATTCTTCTATAACTTCAGTTGTCCATGTGTGGTTTAGAGCCTTAGCGACCACTCGTATAGGCCTCATGGATTTATTTTCATAAGTATTGAAAATATTATTTAAAGTTATTAAAAATATAAAATTATGTTAATTTGTAATAAGATTCAGCTTTAATTATTTTATTTTTTTACAAAATAGAGTTGTGTCTCTTTCAAAATCAACTGCTCGTATACTCAATACACGCACATTTTAATTATTATTTCATTGAATAGATCACATTTTACCACTACAGAATTCTAGTCAATCAGTCATACAAGGAAGTGTTGTTAGTCTTTATCATGTAATTTATTTTTAAGATGTAAGATGTTGCATAACATTTGTAACCGTTCGCATGCGAGACTTTCCAGATAATTGATCACGAAGTGCAGATGTTCTGTAGATACATTTTGTTGTACGATCCTTCACAACTTCACTTCAATGCTAATATAAATCACGAAGAATAAATTAAATAACAACCTCAAATAATAATATTTTTAACTGAAAGAAAATAAAACCAAAAATATCCATTTCAAGGTGACCTTAGAGTCCATCACGAACCACAGTTTAGTTAACTCATTATGTAAATATGGTGAATCACTATGGGAACGCAATTGGAAAACCCCAAAAAACAAAAACAGACGGTGCCAAACCACTTGAGCTGTGGGTTTTTTTATGGAATCTTTTAGCTCGATCACTTTTAGCTCCTCTCTGATTCTTTCACTCCTGATGGGGTCCCTCCTGGTTTTTCCAACGACTCTCCGAAGGATTTCATCTCTGGATATTCTGTTAGCTACTTCAGGGTCATTTCTTCTCCTGCTGCTGATTGTCCCCCAAGTAGGAGTACTGTTCTACAACTTCAAGTACCTCCCCGTTACAGATCAGCTGGACGTCCTCTTGTTCCTCTCTTCTTGACAACTCTAGGACTTTGATTTATTGCTATTTATTGTGCGGATGAGTTCTTCCCATTCCACCAGGGCTTGCTGCAGCTTGTCTTTCGTGTGCGCAATCAATACTATGTAATCGGCATACAATAGACTTTGAAACATAACATTTCTTAATTCTGCCGATGACCGTCCAGGCAATACGGCGCTTACAGATTTTACGGATTTCATACATAAATAGTGTAAATAGAAGAGGAGACTGGATTTTCAAACAACTAAAAATGAGCAAAAACTGAAAAGTGTATGTAAAATAATTATTAAAATGCAAAAGGTATTAATTCTATAAAATGATGGTGGTGAAAACAACAGACCAAGACTGTTTCGATGTGGATGACTATGGGAAAAGACTAAGAGAAATTAAGGTCCTTGTGGGAAAGAGAGATGCGAGAAAAGGAATAGCGTGGACCGAGGAAAGAAGGAAACAACAATCGGAAAGAATGAGGAAAAGATAGGAAGAAAGAAGGAAGGAGAGAATGGGCGTGGTCACTTAGGCTGTTCCGTGAAAACGTAATTGTTGGAGGTAAAGCTAAAAGGTTATTCACAACAATGAAGATCAAATAAAGAACAACAACAGACCAAAGAGACACATCAATCAGAGGCAAAAACCTCAGTCCAAGGTGTTCAATCAAATACTATAAGGCAAAGAAAGGTAGTACACCAACAGCTGGCGAGGTCATTTTTTTTTCAAGGGCAAAGAAGGTTCTTATGGAGGGATAACACGTAACAATTACGAGGGAAATAATAAAAACAACACTTTTCTTGACCCCTTAATGAACAATAACAGTTCAGAGAGGAGGTCTATTGTAGAACAATTAGATATTTTGTTTCATCAACACAATTAATTGAATACATTGTTTAAACCTGCACTGAATCTTAAGCGTTCTGGTAATCATAAAGTTGTAATCAGAGCTGATAAAACTCTTGTAGGAAAACATGTTAGATGTTTCAATGCACCAACAATTGATGAAGTTGCCATTGTAATGGTTGGTGAAAATTTTGAAGCCCTTCGCTTTAGTGAAATAGGGCAGAACAACTTCTGCCGTGACAGCTAGTAATAATAACAATAATAACTGTGGGTTCAATGCAGGTTGTTTCGATGATAACGGTTGCGCAGGTGATTTACCCGAAATCACGATCATCTGCTAGGTTTTCTCCGATTTTATAAAGGCTAGCTGAGCCCCAGAAGAGGCTGAAGAATCCCACGGAGTCCATTCGTCCTTGGTTAAGAGCTAGTTTTGCGTCGAGGTAATTTGAAAAATTCTCCCACAAAGACATTCAGTAAAATACTAAGGCAATAAAAAAGTAATCTAGGAACACCTGAGGGAGGGTGGGGGTTATAAAAACAGCTGATCAGTTGAAAATCTAGAACAAATAAAAAATAATCTATTTTATTTATTTATTGTTTTTTTTGTTTTTTTTTACAATGAATGCATCCCGATACCCATAATCTTCTCTCGCCACTTCTTCCTATCTTCCTCGCGCAGTCATTCTTTCTCTCACATCCTCCATCCATTTCTTCCTTTGTCTTCCTCACTTTCTTCCATAATCTGGTTTATTAAGAAGAGTTTCTTTGGCCAAACCATTGAAACCTCCTGATCTCTATAATATATTCTTCTCCTGTCCCATAGTTTCTCTTATAACAATACTGTGTATATATTGGAGCCTTGAGATGCCGCAGTTACGTCTTAAAAAGTCCATCTCAAGAGTAAGCAGGTTATCTTGTCTTTTTACTGTCCATGTTTCAGACCCATATAGGGTTGTCCCCAGAAGAAAAGAATGATATTTTTCTTTATTGTTCCTATGGGCCGAGTTGAGGATCCTAACGGTTTTCCAAAAAGAACCTGAGTAATAAAAAAATCCTGCTACAACCAACGAAGGGTCTTGGATTTAGACCATGTTAGAGACTAATACCGCTTCGAAGATAAAGGTTGCGCAGGGAGGTGATTTGCCCGAGATCAAGATCATCTTCAGCACAGCAACTCAGCATAATACACACTGAGCTACTCCATTCCAATGAATCGACAAAAAAAATATGACAATCTACAAAGATTTATTAAGATTGTTTAAATTTGTTTGTATTTTAAATTTTTTGGATTTGTTCCATGTAAATTTCCTATTGCATTCTACTAATTATTTTTCGCTCGTTTTTATTTAAATGAATATTTTATCTTTTGTTGGTTGTTTGGAAATTCCCAATGAGAATTCAAAAATATTTTCCCATTTAGGGAGCTATTAGTTTTCCGTTGAGCCGTAATAGGAATAGTTAACGATGTTTTCCTCCTGAACAAGATGGGATTCCTGTTAGCGAAAATGTGCGCTAATGTTCTATCAGATAAACAAACAACTTTATCTATCCCTCTCTCATTTTTGCTTTCGTAGCAGCTTTCCCCACCAGGGATAGCACTATACAAAGCGCAATAAAAACAAAAATATTATTGATGTTCGAGTTGTAACTGATATCTCATTGAAAGGAAAGATTGATAAATACTCCATTAATAAGAAACACGTTAGGTTTATACTTAACACATTTATCAATCATGATTTGACATACTGTTAATGTTAGAGACTGTGCTGTTTTTTACGAGGCCAATTCAGAAAGTAAGGAACGTTTTGAAATTAAAAAACTAATAACTAAACTAAATTAAAAACAACTAAGTACAAGAAAAACATTTCATTATATACATGTGAAAGAGGGGCTAAAATATTGCTTTTCAACATCATCACCATTCAGATTCAGACACTTGCCATAGCGGTGGACTAGTGGTGGACTAACTATGTCATAGTTGTCTGTCACCTCTGATCTCACCTGGAGGTCCTCGTCGTCGTCAAAACGTTGTGTTGCTTGTCTTCATTTTCGGGAAGACGTGAAAATCACTTGGAACTAGATCAGGACTGTAGAGGGATGAGGAAAAACTTCCCTGTTGAACGAATTCTTGCGTATGGTTTGCCGTGTCAATTCGGGCATTGTCCTGCAAAAGCAAAATTTTTGAATGAATGAACGAAATGAAAACCTGGCTAACAACACAGCGTTTTGACGACGATGAGGAGCTCCTGTGATCTCTAACTAAGTGGCTTGGAGGTGGCAGAATTCTATGACACAGGAATTTCAAAGCTTATCCACCGCTATGATAAGTGCCTGAATTTGAATGGTGATTATATTGAAAAGTAGTACTTTAGTCCATCTTTCACATTTATATATTAAAATGTTTTTCTTGTACTTGGTTTTTTTTTTATATTCCAAAACGTTCCTTACTTTCTGAATTGCCCTCGTATGATAACGGCTGTGCAGGGAGGTGATTCGATCGAGATCACGCTAAACCGCCAGGTTTTTCTCCTAGTAAGGGTACGCATTTTATACAGGTTTGGAGAGCCCGAGGATGGTCTCCAGATCCCACAGGGCCCACCCGTGGATGTTAACAGGTTTAATAATTAACTGCCGAGTTGTATGCTCAAGGCTCCAGGTTCTAATCCAGCTGTAACAGATAAATTGTGTAATCTGTATATTGAGAATCATACTAAGAAACACCTAATCAATATAAACCAACCTAACCTGTACCACTACAACACGTGAATGTGTCTGGGGTTCAGTACACGGTAGGGACTGCACTGCTTCATGGACAACAGTTCTGCAAGGAGGTGAGTTCTAGGTCATGCTCAACCACCAGACCCCCCCCTTATTTTGGTTTCTCTATTTTTATAATATTTTATAGAGGCTGGGTGAGCCCCAGGAGAGTCATAAATCCTTTATGGTCTATCCCCAGCTGCAAACAGACTAAATAAAAGCATTGCCAGCAGCCGGATTTGAACCAGGATTTCCGGCATGGCAACTCAGTGCTCTACCACTGAGCCACTCCGCTCTCTGATATAAACCATCAGGTTTATATGATATTTCATGGATTATAGTACAGGATTTATATCAGTATGGATTTATACTGTACAGGATATTTTATTAATCAATTTTTGGATCATCGATTTGTAATTTACTCGTAATTGTAAGTAAGACTTTTGTTTTCCTTATCAGATTACATTAAACTTAAAAGTATCATATTATTCACATTTTTTTCCCATTTCACCATCAATAATATAATAATTTTATACATAGATTATTAAATTCAGTTTATTAAACGTTGATTTAATTAACCCCGTTTGTGTTTGTATTTATGGTCATGTACTTATGCTCAAAGAGTGAAATTCTCTCTGATGCATAAACATAACATGATTAGAGTGCCACCTTAAAAATATGCAGATTATCTATACATATTATAAAACAAAGTCCGCGGTAACCTCAATAACTACTGCACGGATTTTCATGCGGTTTTCACCAATAGATAGAGTGATTCACCAGGAAGGTTTAGGTATGTAATTTGTCGAGGTTTCATGTAAATGTATTGGAATATAAAGATAATTGTCGGAAATGTTGGGAAAAGTACAGCCGTCTTGGAGGTTTCACCGAAGACGCTGCCTAATATCTCTTATCTATCTATCTGTACATATTATAAGTCCTTGGCCGTGCCTGTCTGTCTGTTCGCGGTAATCTTTTTTGTTTATAATAGCTACATAATAAAATACATTAGGCAGACAAACATGTAGACATAATATGCCATCCAACCAGTGCAGAGCAGGGGCGGGTCGCTAGTTCAGTCATGTACCACATCCCCACATACTACAATAAGTTTATGGAATGACTGTAAGCTGCACAGCACTATTTCTTATTGCCCACAAGTGGCAGATTGTAATATTTCAATAAAGTGTTAATATATACAATAAGTTAGTTATTTTTTAGTTGATTACCAAACATTCAGTAGAAATAATTTATATGGCAAAACAACGTTTGCCGGGTCACCTAGTTTTATATAAATTTACAAAAGTGCTAACTAGCGGATATTACCGAAACTAATATACTCGTACCTTATTATAAAACATACATATACATATATATAGTATGCCTGTGTTTATGTTTATGACTATTCTGTCAAAATTCTGTAGTCTGTGACATTTGACCACCTGGGAAGATGTCTTCACAGGTGTGATGCAAGAATTTCCAAAAGAAAAAATTACAAAATCATCTTCCGTGAGCGATTGGATGGATGAGAGTGTCTGATGGCCTTTCAATATCTATAAGGAAAACTATACTATAATCATTCATAAGATAATTAAATAATTAAGAATTATTCTCTTAATCGACAAAAACTTGGTCGAAATTCTATGATTTTTCATATCTATACTATACATTACTGTGAATGTTAAACATGAATACAGTTTGTTTAACTCAAGATAATTACATAATAATTGAGTAAAAAAAGAAATATCTAAACCACTTTCAATGCAATAGAAGATAATCTACAATCATCTAGGGAGAGGTATATAACAACAGCTGATCATGGAGAAACTCAGAACAAATAGGAGGCTAACATATGTCTTTCTTTAAGTCTTATTGAGACTTATCTTGGGGTGAAGGAACTGTTTCACTATTTTTCCGTAATCAGCAAAAAAAATACTGTTAAACCCACTAGTTAAAAATGCTACAATTTTTTCATCACATACCTGTGTTATTCTGTAATTTTGATCTCCAATAATTTTTTTTTTATTATAAATTTATTAAACGCCTGTTTTGATCTCTTTGGAGACCTATAAATCCATCAAACGTTTCCAAAATATTACAATTCAGGTAGTACTTAAACACGGTGTAAAATTGTCTAACATGTATAATGAATTTCTTTTATGTATATTTAATTTAATTAGGTAGATTTATGTACGTGTATTATCCATAAATAATTATCTGAATTGGCTTCGCAGAAAAGAAATACAAGGAGGGATCAACATTGATATTTCTATAAAATAAGATTGAAAAGTATTTTCGTTAAATATTTTTGTTTTGAAGAGAAAAGATTTGTTCTGGCCTGGATTCGTCTGCATTTCCGTTGCAGTGCTCTAAACCACTGAGCTCAGTAGATATTTAAAACTAATCACCATCAAAATAACAATTAATAAAATATTTAATTTAAAATTTGAATTATATTTTTTAAGTTAATGTTTATTTATAATGTAAATATCTTAAAATAATTAATAGATTTAGCTGCAAGAAGAGGAAGAAAAGATCAAAGTGAACTAATATGACAACTTTCTTTTTGTCACAACCTTATAAATCTTGCAATGTACGCGTAAATTTTTACTTAACTGCATACTTTTATTTTTTTTACATACTTATAAAATAACATTATAAAATACTTATATACTACACAATAACCAAAAAGTTTTTTTTATACAAACGCGATTTTTTTTTTACTTTGTTTTTTTGTTGCTTTGCATTCTCTTTCGTTTATGAAAACATTTCTGACGACATTGCCTTGTATTATTGATTTATTTTATTGATATTTGTATGTTTAACTTGTCTATTACACAATAAATTAAAGTTGTTTTTTTTTGTTTTTTATACAAACGTGGTTATTTTTTAGTGTTTTAATTTTTTTTAAATTACGATTAGCCAAAGTTTTGATTATCCCAACCACATCAGAAGACTTTAGTTCGGATAATCGACGCTATACTGAATATAGTTTAATTGATCTTTTTTATTATTATTCATTTGTTTAATTTGCGAACTGCACAATAAAAGTTGTTTGCCATACAAACGTAGTTAATGTGTTGTATTTTCATTTTTTTTAAATTAATTTCGATCATCCGAATTTTTAATTATCCGAAGCACTCTTTAGTCCGGATAATTGACGCTCCACTTGTCCACACATATACACAAAGAAATGTGAAACTGAAAAGATTCATTTCCCTTTTCACACTTTTACTGTTCCAATCTCTCTTGCCCGTGAGAGGTTTAGACAATCTAGGTCATCTAGAAAGAAATCCATTGTCCAATAACTGTCATGACAGTGGAGATGAATAGGGAAGACAGTGGCGTTATCCAATCTTGACTCAGAAGACTTTCACTTGGAAGAATATCGGAGCAGGTGACCTTCTGCCGCCTGTGAAGACACCGCCTCTGTTATACTGTCTTGTTATTGCTTCAGGTCTGGGCGATATCGGTTTCCTGAGGAATAACTCTTGCGAGAATGTTAAAAAATTTCGCTTTATAGTCTGGTAAACATAATAATAAGAAAAGAAAGACAGTAAACAAAAGATGCACCATTGTACTACACAATATATATATGGTTATGCATCCTACAGGTTGAATTATACACTAAGGAAGGCAGGTATTAAGGCCAGCAACATGGCAGAGTATGATTTATTGATACTTCTCTTCAATAGTTCTGAAAAAAATTGCCAAGTCTACATTCGGCGCGGGGTTTTTTCTCTCCTTTAAAATCGCCCAAAGTGTACGCAGGCGGTGATGTTTTGACAGTGTGTCTCTATGCCAATGCTCCTAGGTTCAAATACTGCCTAGTTACGCTAAAAAATAACAATAGTTTACACCTCGTTGTCATAACAGAGAGAGGAGTGGCTCATTCTTAGAGCGCTGAGTTGCCTTGCTGAATGTCCTGGGTTCAAATCCCGTTCGCTTTTCGCTGGTAGACTTTTACTTACGGCTACGGCCGGAGATGGATCTTATAGGAACTAGCAACTTGCTGGGGCTCACCTTGCCTCTAAAATTGAGTATCAACAATCTAAGTATTTGAGCGTGATCTAGGACAAATCATATCTCTGCACAACAGTTGTCAAAGAAACAGGACAGTCTCTACCATGTACTGAACCGAAAACCCTCCATGGAATGTAGTGGTATTGACATGAAATGACAAGTAGAGAAACTACCCAGTGATAGTTCTCAAATAGCAAGTTCAACTTAGAAAATCACTAGGCCATCTTCTTTTCAGACGCCTCAGAGGATTATCAGGAATTTGAGTTTGAAATTAGGGGTTTGAGTGGGAATGAAGTTTGTCATGAAATGATTGATATCGGATTCGGGCCCAATCAGCAACAAATGGGGCATTAAGGTCGTTATGGATGACTTTATTCTTAACAAAAAGTAACAAGCATTGAGGATTTTACGAAAGATTTTGGATTGCAAGGATTGAAATCGAGAGGAATTCGATGGTTTAATGGTTTAGTATACTATTTTATCGAATTTCACAATTAAAAAATCTACATGTTATTTCAATATTCCTATTTTAGGACAGCTATTTCAATACAGAGAATACAGTGATATATTATTCAGAATGTGCCAAATGGCATTTGTATGATTTCTCAAATCAATATTTTTATTATTATTATTGCATTGAGAAATTTTTTTTATAAACAATAATTTTATTTTATATAACACATCTAAAAGCAATTAATTAAATCATTTTATTATTTTATTTAACACTATTTACTCAATACTAAGTTAGCACTCATACTTTAGATATACTTACTATGGGACTACAAAATCTATAAATATTATAAAACAAAGTCCTCCGGTTTTCACCAATAGATAGAGTGATTCATCAGGAAGGTTTAGGTATACATTATTTTTAGGTTTTGTGTAAATGGGTTGGAATATAAAGATAATTGTCGTTGGAAAAAGTATAGCCTTCTGGGAGGTTTCATAAATACTAAACTGAACTATCGATAATAATATCGGATTACTTCTACCAAAACGTTTAGCAACTACTTAGTACTTGTACCACTACAATCCATGAAGGGTTTTGGATACAGTTTGAAAAGAATCTACACGAGCTTGGGCTCTTTTTCTCCTCAGCCGCTTCAAGTTATTAAGTTATGCAATGCGCCCATTTCGCAAATTGGTCTTTAGGACTCGCTCTCATTCGAAAGATATTTGCCGCTCCATTGCCTCTCTTTTATTATATAACTAACTGTACTCCTCGGTTTGTCCTTCCCTTCCATAACATATCTTGGTCGGCGTATTCGCTTATGAAAGTCAGATATTATGTAGGTAAGATAGTGGAAATCGGAGAAACAGAGTGACTAAACATCTTCAACAAGATTTGAGAATATGTTTCTTTCAATATAGAACCATAGTCTTTCAACTCGTATTGTGACACATCTTGTAGAAATTGGGAGTGAGCGGGATAGCTGAGTGGTAGAGCGGTGGGTTGCCGTCCTGAAGGTACCGAGTTCTTATGGAAGAAGTCGGTGGGATCTGAAGACCTTGCTTGGGTACACCAACCGGATAAAGTGGGTACTCTGAATCGGAGAAACCCCTGATTTAGCGTCATCTAGTGAAATCACCTTCCCGCACAACCGGGAATCCAAAAAACAGTACAGTCTCTACCACGTACTGAATCCAAGACCATTTATGAGTAGTAATGGTACAGTTTTTTTTGTAGGAATTCGAACACTTAAAAAAATTTTTTTTCGGATCCAGGATTTTGTTCTGGGGGACACAACGAGCAGGCGGGAAAAAAATCAACAATAACTTACAAATAATCTTGTAGTATCTATAGAAAGATTTCAAAGGTTCATTAAAATCAAGACAATAGTTTCACTCGTGTTATTTTAACTATGATCATGTGATTTGCCTACAATTATGTACTAAAATGCATTCTCCATAATGCACAAAAACTGTCTGGGGGGCACAAGCCCCCGCTGCTATGACTAATTGGACGATACTACATTGGGAGCTCTAAATTTTGCCTATCCAGGTTTAATTAGGATAGAGATTTTTAATGAGTGCCTGACATCGTACAGGGTCGGGACCCCCGTTTAACGTCCCTTCCGAAGAACGGCGTAGCTAAGGATTTTTTACTCCCTTAAAAAAATCCTAGGGCTACGAACCCGCGATCTTGGGCTTTGTAGGCTGTTACGCTAAACACCAGACCACAATCTCCTACCTTTTTGAAAAATTTAATAATACAATTAGTAAATATTCTTGATGATGTTTAATGGCTAGTAGTAAGTAAAGATAAGGAGTTTGTTTGAAGAAAATAATTTTTTGTTTAATTGGAAATTATTGAAGTAATATGGGGTAAAATATAACAAAACAAGATAGAAATTCACAAAATAAATCCAACAAATAAATATTTATAAATAAATTGGCTAGATTTAAAAAAAAAAATTATTTGAACTAATATATACCATTCTAAACTAACGCATTTGACAACTACAGGAAAAAATTAAATCTGCTGATTTATATTCTTATCACAATTAGAGATATTTGGTTGCTAGGATACACGAACTTCCTAATTATCCAATATTTTCTCTTTCCTAGTCACAGACAGGCGTCAGAAGTTTCTTTCATTTCGTCTACGCTAACAGATCTCTTGCAATGTCATCATCCTTCTCTCACTTCCAATTATTTAAAAATCCCAATTTTTCGGGATATTCCTGATTTGATAAGACACTCCAATCTGCCAAAATTAAGACAATATATTTTACTCAAAACAGTTATTCAAATTTTAAATGTGTCAACTAAACTTTTAAGGTAAAACAATAGGAATTTATAAATGTAAGTCATGTTTTTTATGTAAGAAAAAAATGTCTGATGACATTCCACGACTTAATATTGACTATAAATGTCAAATCATTGGAAAAAAAACTTTTACCTCTACAACCCATAAAAGGTCTAGAGTGTCAGGACGTGGTAGAGACTGTTCTGTCTATTGCAATTTACCCTAAAGTTCGCAATTGTGTGTATGATGATAATAAAATTTTAATTATACTTACGAACTGGAGTATAAAAATAAATTCCAACAAATCCCGCCAAATAACCTTCACCCTTCGTCGGATATCAATGGGTATCTATCCTCCTGTATCCTTCAATAATAATAATGATCCGATACTTAGGACTTCATCTTGATAAGCGTTTAAGTTGGAACCCTAATGGTAGATTGAAAGAACAAAAAACTGCTCGACGTTTCAGGCTACTTCAACACTTACTGGACAATCACTCTAAGCTCCAAATTAATTACAAAAGACTCATATTCATAACTATTTTAAGACCTGTATAGACTTACCGAGCAGAGCTTTGAGGCTCCACTAAGCCATCCAATTCCTCTCGTATCCAATCCTTACAATTCAAAACCCTTAATGTCCCACAGGTGATTTGGCCCGAACTCGATATCAATCCTTTCATGACAAACTTTATTCCCACTCATCCCACTATTTTTAAACCTACTACTTCAATTCCCGATAATCCTGTAAGGCGTCTGATAAGAAGATGGCCTCGTGTCTCAATTTGAGTTTGTTATAATAGTGCTACCACTGGGCAGTTTCTCTACTTGTCGCTATTATGTATCATTCGTGCCATTTAATATTATTACTTTTTGTAATGTTATAATACAGTTATAATTCAATATAACTGTCCAATGAATAATCCAATAATTAATCCAATTATTCCAAAGAATAATTTAATCTAAAAAAAAAATGTACTTACGTAAAATTACATAAGTACATATTTTACATTACATAAGTACATATTTTAATATAAAAATATTAATACAAATTTGTACGAGTTTCATCAAAGAAACATTTAATTATCCTACTGTCGAGTATCAACAGTTGTTAAGGCCAGATGGTTTGTTTGATTTGCTGGAGTGGTGTTTATTTTAATCGTAAAAAATAACAATAAATATTTTGTAAAAGAACGATTTCCTTTTATTTTCACCTTCTGTAAATATAGTAATATAAATGTTTATTTTCATATTTTATTATTTGCTTATTATTATGTTTTTTGTTATTGTTTAAAAAATTAATATAATTTATTTATAAGTTTAAGAAAAAAAAGACATGCCGACGGTGGATTCAATCGGCTATTGTTTATTTCGTCGATGTAATCCAGTGTTGGCCCGAGTGAGTGCAAATTATAAACAATAGTGTAGTTGTTTGGTGGACTTCAACTAGAATAATTCGCTGTCACTCTGCAGTTGGGAATTAGTTCAAGTTCAAGCACAAAACAGTCTGTCAGTCGGTTCGACCACTTCGAACCGACCCGATATTTTGATCCTCGCTCGCCCTTTTGGAGCAAGGAATTTATTGGACTCTATCTCTCGCCCTGCGGAGAAAAATTACTTCAAGGTTTCGCTGGCCGTAGCGAGGAAGTTGCCTGGACATCGTCGCACGCCCCGCCGATGACGACAGATAAGAGAGTTTTCTATCCTTTTTTTACAATATTTCGACTGGCTAGCCAGATTTATAATAATCAACAGACATTTACTAGTGTCTTTATTACAAACATTAACTTATTTAAAATTTTGTTCTGGTTCTTTTTATATCAGTAGTAATTGTAATTCTCGTTTTATTTTTATTTTTGTTCATTTTAATCTCAGTATAAGTAATTTATTTTCTTTATAAAAAAGATTAAATTTTAATTCAATTGATTAGTATTAATATCAACAAAGTTTTGTTTGGCTATTTTTAGAATATAATGAGTTTTAATTTTAATAGTAAAACCTCTCGCGATTTTCATGTAATTTTGGACTTACCGGTTAGAAGAGACATTTATTTATTTTCTACTCATCAACTCATCGCCATCAAGAACTCAACAATTTTAAAGAACTCTGTTCATTTCTCAGTTTCTTATTCATTCACAAACCAGTAATATTTTTTCGTTTTAATAATCATCTCTTTTCAGTAAATAAGTTTTCATGTAAATAATTGTAGATAATAGCTTAGTGCATTTTCTTTTTTCATAACTTTTTGTTTTAGTTTTAAAATAACTTTCTTTGTATTTTCTTAGAGTTAATTGGGCACATTTCTTCTCCACGTACAATAAGAAGAAGTTCTACAAAAAAAAAAAAAGAAAAGACAACTGACATTTAAAACCTGCATATCACGATTGAAGCGCCCGACCTACACATGTGTACTTCGAGACCGGCTGATACAGATCAGAGGAGTCGTTCAGATCTCATTTGAAGTTTGAATTTAGATAGTTAGGATTCAAAGTGTCAGCCAATGTTTTCTTGTACACTATGCTGCTAATTTATAGGTTGAACAAGCTATCAAACAGTAGTCAGTCACTCATATATATCTACACCCCGGGAAATAAGTGTTTAAGTCGGATTTTTTCCAGAGAGAGCTGACTGCTTTCAGATAACCGGAATCGTGTCATTCTCGTAGTTTTTGGCTTGAAATGGAGTTGTAATATAAACAATAACTCCTTTTCAAGCCTAAGGCATTGGCCCTTATTCACTACGAAAGTAACTCGATTCCTCTTATTTAAGTACAAGAAACTCATTTTGGAGAAAATTAGACTTAACCACTTATTAAGACTCATCTACATGACCATCATACGACATATTTGGACTTACGGAGTAGAGCTTTGGCGCTCCACTAAGCCATCGAATTCCTCTCGTATCCAATCCCTGCAATCCAAAATCCTTCGTAAAATCCTCAATACTCCTTATTTTGTTAAGAATAAAGTCATCCATAATGACCTCGATGTCCTATTTGTTGCTGATTTGGCCTGAAATCGGTATCTATCCTTTCATAACAAACTTCATTCCCACTCAAACCCTCTAGTTTGAAACCTAGCTTCCTCTTCAATTCCCGAAAATCTTCCGAGGCGTCTGAAAAGAAGATGGCCACGTGACTTTCTTTGTTGAACTTGTGATTTGAGTACTACCAGTGGGTAGTTTCTATACTTGTCATTATCTTATAATGTCATTTACTTGTTGTATTATTGTAATACAGTTGTAAATATCAATAAATAGATAATAAAATAAAAACACTTATTCACCGGGGCTGTAGATATGTGAACGACTTTTTAATAAGAGAAATGCTTTTAACAAGTCATTAAAAATTGATTGTTTGGGTATTCACTTACGGCTAATCGAACGATACTCCTGGTATAATTAAGATACGGACCTTTAACGAGTATTACATAGACTCGGAACAGCCATTTTACGTTCCCATCGTAACTGTGGATGTTTTAATTCCTTAAAAATCCTTAGGCGATCTGCTGAAATAGTTGGTTGTTAAACTAACCACTAGACCTAGTATAGATTAGGGAGCGAGGTGGCTAAATATTTAGAGCGCTTAGTTCCTATCCTAAAGGTTCATGACTCAAATCGATTTATAGCAGATAAATTTATTGAGGGTCTTTTTCGTTTAATCCCCGCATTTCCAATTAATGGTTAGAAATAAAACACATGTTATGAAAAAAGTAACAACATTTAATGACAGTTATTCTAAAGACCAAAATAATACTTAACTCTCCTCAACAAAATAAGGTGGTTGTATATTTTTTAGTCCAAGCATAAAATAATGTCTAACTGGTATTTAATGTAAATTTAGAACCAATGGGTCTTTTTCGTTTAATCCCAATATAAAAAAATTAAGTTATACAAGAGTATATCCACAACAGTGGATTTTTCGGTGAGATATGTCGGGGGAAAAAAGGGTGATTCATTTATGGCAGTGCCGAACAGGAATGAAAACACTTTTAGCATGTATTAAAGAATGCATTCATCCCTAAACAATTATCATGTCTGACTTACCGAAGGCCTACTAAAAATATAAAAAATAGTCGGATTGAGTACAAACATTATACAGTTAACCACTCAGAACATTTTGTGGATCCGTCAACTGGAGCGCACACGCAGTCAACTGAGTCTCTATGGCCTGCAGCCAAAAGAAGAAATAAGGTAGAGACAGGAAGTAAAAGATCCTGAACTCGCATTTGTGTAAATTTATGTGATGACAGAGGTATAATAACAAAATATTTTTGAGTTTATGATAAATCACATATCTTCATTTTGGTCTTTAGAATAACTGTTATTAAATGTAGCTATTTTTTTCATAAGATGTGTTTTATTTTTAATATGTAAATAGATGCACGTGTGTTTTGATAGATGGGAACGGCAAGTCGGAAACCGAAGTTAGGATAGTTTGCCTGGCAAAAAGGGTGACTAGAATGTTTCACCCATTTCTTTGGAACACAGTCATCTCAACGGACAACAAAAGTATTTTCAGAAGTATTGTTGAGCCCTCCCTCACCTACGCCTCAGAGACCTGGACACTTAACCCGGGACTCTACTCGAAATTACAAGCTGCAGAGATGAAGATGTTAGATAGAGTCAGAAATGAAGATGTTAGAGACCGGCTGGGCGTGACCGAAGGAGTTCCGGAGAGGATTGGAAGGAACAGGCTGCGATGGTACGGACCTGCTAGAGCGTAGATGGCCGAAGAGACTTTTGCTGTGGAAACAGCCAGGCAGACAAAGAAGAGGAAGACCCCGAACCGAGTGGAAGGACTGCGTGGAGGAGGAAATGGCCGGCAGGGGACTTGAGGAGGATGACTGGTGGAATAGAGAAAAGTGTAGGGACGCTCTGACTTAACCAGGCAATCCATTGAGAAGAAAAAACCCTGCAAAAGTAAAAGTAAAAAAATAAATAGATGTGAGGATTAAACGAAAAATACGCGAAGACCCCCAGGGGTTCTCCTAGCCCCATAAAGGAGTATTCTTATGTGGGGGAAATTCTGGCGCTGGTACTTGGGCTCGTAAAAATCACCTCCTGGAAACAGTACAGGCTCTACCATGTATTGAACCATTCATGGGTGGTAGTGCTAGGGTTTTTTTTATCTACTAAATGGTTACTGAGGTATAAGAATAGTGCTAAGAATCATCCTACGAAGTTTTTACGGATTGAAGGAAGAATTGCTATAATAAAAAATATCTATTATCATATTTCATTGATATCCAAATGTATCCATCAATTATTTTTTTTAAGTTAAAGTTTTATTTTTTATATGGTAGTGGGGTAGGATCAATAAATCGAATGGTATTCTCTAGCTCCGATGGATCCATGTATTAGCCTAGATGACAAAATATTCTGTCAACAGCCGGTAATCGGCCTTGTTTGATCTTCCCGGGTTCCAAAAGTCCCGGGCCTTGTTGAGCCCCTTAGTTCCAAAAGTCCCAGGGGTTCACGGGAGACTCGATGGGGGCCTACGTTGGCGTGACAAAAAAATGGTTTTAATAATTAGAATCAGTTTGCCGTTGGTACTTTGTTTATTTCCTTGCAATAATTAATTAGGTATTCCTATTCTGTTAAAATAACCATATCTTGTTGAGTAAGACCGCCTTATGATTATTACTAAATTTTTACATTTTTTGTCGAGTTTTGGAAATATGGTAGAAATGTAGCTGCACGGGGTCCACCGGAACCAGCTAAAGTTTGAAAGTGGCCTATGAGAAAAAAAGTCTGGAAACCTCTGCTCTAGCCTCTTTAAAGTGTATACTCTTAATTGGAGGGAAAACCTCGTGTCGGATGTGTTCTCGATCAAATTAACAAGGTTGTCTTAGGAGCATTGAATAAGTTTTTACAAAAGACTTTTCTTTCAGTTTTTATATATTTTGTAATAATTAATAGTTTAGATAATATAAAAATTGCCGGCTCTTTGCACTCAGATTTTAATTCGATATGGAATCTCTTTTTTCAGCCTCTGAATGTATAGTTTAATAGGCGTACAAGGAAGTCGTGTGTTGTCTACATTAAGCATCGTGAAGGAAGCAGTTAAATATAACTGAAATCCATCAGAATCACAAAACAGCAACATTCCTAGACCCGCCATATTGCCTCTGGAGCGAAGAAATATTACATGTTTCGACATAGCCAGCGATAGGGAAAAGAGACGGAAAACAGAGTTACACATCTCGAAGGTCGCTCACCTGCTTCTTGCTCGAAGTGAAAGCTGTGGACAAGCTCTGGAGTACAGCTGAAGAAGTACCCTCTGGAAGATGGCAGACCGAACAAGGGAAGACGGGTTCGTAATGGGGATGTACCTCTGTGCTTAATGGTTCTGCAACAGGAGTCAGATAAGTCAGTGGATCGACCGAGTGAGTGGAGGGAGAGGAATGCATAAAGTTCATATATCACTCCTTCAAAAGAACAACATATATACCTGGTATCAATTTTTTTATGACAAACTTTATTTCTACTCAAACCCACTAGTTTCAAACCTCACAATCTCTTCAATTCCTGAGGCTTCTGAAAAGAAGATGGTCTCGTGACCTTCATAATTCAACTTTTTATTTGAGCACTACCACTGGGTGCTTGCCTTTTCTCTGTACATGATTTATCTTTCATTATATTTAATTGATGTATTCTGTATACAGTTGTAAATTTCAATGAATACATTTTAAAAAAATATATTATTGTATTAATTACATATTATTTAAGATTATTATTTCCATCAAGTATATAACTACAACCACGGTGAATAAGTGGTTAAGTCTAATTTTCTACAAAATGAGTTTCTTGTACTTAAGCAAGCGGAATCGAGTTATTTTCGTATTAAATAAGGGGCTAAGTAAGGTATTGGCTTGAAAAGGATTTATTGCTTATATTAAGTCTATTTAAAGCAAAAAACTACGAGAGTGATACGATCTCGCTTCTCTCAGTTCAATTAATTCATTCTGGAAAATCCGACTTAATCACCGAGGCTGTAGATATGGTAGTTATGCACGTCCAAGAGACATAAAACCCGCAAATTTGGCTATTAAGTGAAAATTGGGCCCTAATTATTATTTCAATTAAAGATTTAGGTGCAAGCTCCAACAACAATGGTAGTCAACAACAACAACAATTTTAAATAGTATCTAACTATTGCATAAATCAATTTGGTTTGTCCCTATTAATTCTTGGAATTTCATAATTGATGTAATTTTTTTAAAATATTAGGTTTGAGATGTACACGTGTAATAGTTACCAAGAAAATCTCTAAAATTATTATATAATATATAATTATAAGAATATTATAACTAAATGAGATGTTGGTTTACAGTCATTTTTGAAATTTGGTATCAGTATATGACAGTATATTATTTTTTGTAAATATCATTTTTTTTAAACTAACTATTATAGTACAATTACAAAACAATCAAATATAATATTATCAATGATATATATTTGTATGGCACTAAGTAGAAAAACCACCTACTGGTAGCAATACTATGACAGATCTAAGTTAGTCACGAGCCATCTTTTTAGACTCTTCGGAGGACCATCAGGAATTAAAGAGATTGCCAGATTTGAGAGTGGCCTTGAGTGGGAATAAAGTTTGTCATGAAAGGAATGGTATCGGGTTCAGACCAAATCGTCAACAAATGGAATACTGAAGCTACTATGGATGACTAATCGTAACAAAGTAAGGACCATTGAGTATTTCACGAAGGATTTCGGATTGGATACGAGAGGAATTCGATGGCTCAGTGGAGCCCCAAAGCTCAACTCCGTAAGTCCAAATGTGTCTTAAAATAGTCAAGTATATGGGTCGTTTGTTATTAATTGGGATCTTAGAGCGTTTGTCTCGTAAGTGTAGAAGTAGCCTGAAACGGCGAACAATGGCCGAAACGTTGGCGCAATTAAAAAACAAGTTCCTCTAATTTTGTGTTATCTTTGACTGCACCCCCTGACCAGTCCAATCCGTCATTAGATACATCCAGCCAGTCTGGTAAAGTCATCGCGAATTATAATGTTGTTACCTCCGCGAGATTGGCACATTTAGACCTCACCTGGATTCCCCCAACAGGTGAGGTGGTAGTCGCCTCCCCTCTACCGACCTGTACAGGTATTGCAGGTCCTCAGCGCCACACTTCAGATACCTCTGGAGCTTCAAACCTGATTCAGTCTGGATACTTCCTCGCCTTTGGATAGTAACTACTGTAGAAGATGGCGAACCAAGTGCATCAGTGAGTGTTATATCTTTTAGTGTTTATAAGCATATCTCTAAGGCACGCAACAAGTAGGAGCATACAGAGGATATATTATAGACATTAATATTAACAAGTCATGATTCAAAAAACCTAATTCTTCAATAGAGGTATTTGAAAGTTCCTCTAAGTGAGTTTAAAATATAAAATTTGGGTATTGGTAAAGCCAAGCATTCCTAAAGTAAGGGTGGTATTGAAATTATTTTATTAACAATTAGAAAATGTTTAAAAGCTTGAAACATTTTTTTATTATAACATTATTCCCATAAAACTTCAATCATGATAAACCTCAAAATATGACTTTGTTGTAAATTAAAAAGCTCTAACCAATACAATTGCTACTAAAGGCTTAACAAAAAATTGCCAATTTTTGAGTTATGTAGATGTTCTTTTGAATGAGCGCCATTACGTACTTAAAGGGTATCTTTTAGGGTTAAAAAGTAGGCTTAATAATAATTTAAAATGATTAATTAAATTAAATTAAAAATAATTCATTAAAAACCTATTTTTTTACTTCTATGTGACAATTATAAGGATAATATAGTCTCGAAAACGTTAAAGAATAGACTGAAACCCATCTTTTGGAAATAAAGCTTTATACATCCATATACATTGTTTGTAGGCGATCTCTTAGGCTAAAACCAAGTAGAAGAATCAAGGGTCTAAATTCAAAAAAATATATATTTGAAAGTAATTACAATAAAAAATATTTATAAATAATAAACAAATACGCATGTATATACATTTTATATTATATATTTTATTTGTATTATTCTAATATCTACATCCCCGGATTTTTTTTTCCAAAATGAGTAGTTTCTACTAGAATTGTATTCTACATATTTGTTTTCGTAGTGAATAAGGGGCTAAGTCAGTCATTGGTTTGGAATAGAATTATTTCTTAAATCATAACTCTATTTCAAGCCAAAAATTAAGAGAATGATACAATCTCGCTTCTCTCAGTACAATTAACTCATTCTGGAAAATCCAACTTAACCACTGATTTACCGGGGCTGCAGCTATATGTTCAGATGAAACCTGAATTGCCCGAACCTTGACTGGTTAGGTATTCCTCTCAGTACTTTAGAGTTTTAAGATTTTGTTTTGTTTTTCCTATTGTACACTCATAGTGATTCGTCATATTTACTTAACGAATAAACTAAACAGGAAGCCTTGAAAGGGATAGTTTTGGTTTTATTTTCTCTCATCCAGTCTGAAGTAGTACTTGCAAAAAATATGTTAATACGGATAACGGAAACTTATTTCGTCATCAAGTAGTAAAAACAATTTACGCGTTAACATGATCTTTTAATTGTAAACGTGTTAAATGTTAATTTATGATTTAATATATTTAACTAAGAGCCTGTTTTTTCATATTTTAGGATGAGTAAAAATATTTTAACACTCTCTCATAAACTACTCCGTAAATAGACGGGTATATTTAGTACATACTAGTATACAAAATATATTTAAACATAAAATAGTATAAACATAAATTATTGTTTCCTAAAAAATTTCGAATCTTTGTTTTGAACGGTAATACAAAGTTAAAGATTCACTGACTCTAAATAACGATTTATAATATATATTTGTTTTGAAGAGAAAAGATTTGTTCTGGCCGGGATTCGAAACCGGGTCGTCTGCTTCTCCGTCGCAGTGCTCTAAACCACTGAGCTACCAGGGATCGTATCCAAGTCCGACAAATCCATTCTCTTCACCGATCCTATATCTTCGTGTTCTCGCAATTTTTGCGATGTATTCACAGGGAAGAATGTTCATTGAACATTACTTTGATTGGGATCTTATTACAATATTTCGATTTTAGAGAGAAAGCAATGAAATAAGATTCAGACATTTTTTATGAACGATAATTTCTTCATATCTTGTATACATTTCTAAAATAAAAATTAAGTATTGCATTATTTTATTTAATGCAAAATAATAAATATCTCGAAACAATATTAAGTTGGTACTCATAGGTACTTAATAGGCTCAGTTCAATTAAGTGAACAGTTGTATAATTTATAAAATGGGGTTTGGTCCGCCGTAAGGCAGCAAATTGAAATAGTGTCATTTCCATTTTTCTCTGTCAGTTTCGAATGTGTTCTGAATATCATTAATCGTTTTCACCCACTTTGGATGGCGATAGGTCAATCAGTGTTACAGGTTTAATGTTTTCCAGTGTACAGTTTTTTCTTACTTTTGTTTTTGTTTGAACTATATTATTTTACCTTAATTATCGCACCTTCAAAAGAACAATGTCGTAAATAAAAAAAACTAGTTTTACAATAGAGATACATATTTGAAAATTCCATGAGTTAAAAAAATTAAAATTTGGGTATAAGTAAAGCAATACAACCCTATTGTTATGATGGTATTGAAATTCTTTAATTAACCATGAGAAAATAGGTAAAAGCTTATTTTTTTTTATCATTTTAATTTACGTCATTATTCACATTAAACTTCAAGTTCAAACATGATACAACTCAAAATATTGTTTTATCAAAAAATAAATTTGTTGGAAATGGAATGTCAGATATGTCGTTCCTGAATTAAAAAGCTTCAACCAACACAATAGCTACTATAGGCTTAATTAAAAAATACTAATTTTTGAGGTATGTCGTTGTTCTTATGAAGGAGCAATATATGAATGTTTCACAATTTAAATTCTTTTTATATACTTTTTGTTTTGAAGAGAAAATACTTGCACTGGCCGGGATTCAAACCCGGGTCGTCTAATTCTCTGTAGCAGTGCTCTAAGCCACTGAGCTACCAGAGGTCGTATCTCAGTGAGACAAATCCGTTCTCTCCCTTGTCTGACTGGGATACGACCCCTGGTAGCTCAGTGGTTTAAAGCACTGCTACGGAGAAGCAGGCGGCCCGGGTTCGAATCCCTGCCAGGGATAGTCTTTTCCCTTCAAAACAAACATATGTACATAATTAAAAATAATTACAATTAATAAAAACAAAAATTTTGTTTTACTTAAGTGTATGTTTTGCACCAATAGGTTGATTTTAATATATTACATTTTTCTATATTCCAATAATTATATTTTTAGATATTTTTATATATTACCTATCCAGCCCTGAAGAAGATCTGCAATATGGATCGAAACTTAGTTTTCTAATAATTAGTTTATCAATATTTAAGAAATTGATTCTTTACTTTAGCCCGGACCATTTTCTGCCACTTTTTTTTGTATCTGCTCCGCAGTTTGTCGCTTCGTGTTGAGATACAAGTTTTAACTGTTTAATCGTTTCATTTTTAATATTTTCCAAATATACGAGTTACCGTGAGCTTTAGTATGGAAAAGAGATTGTAATAATGGGTAATGATTAGATTTAGGTAACCATTTCATTAATAAATAAAAGTTTCAACAAACATTTCTAAGTATAGATGATACATGTTTCTTAAAACGTTCATTTCTACACGAAATAATTACTGAAGTATACACATTTCCCATAATTAAATTATCTTTTTCATACTAACTTGTATTTTTGGAAAATATTAAAAGGGAACAAATGAAAAGTTGTGACTCAACTCTAAGCGTCAAACTTTTTTTTAATTTGTTGATGAGAATTTTATCTATGTCTCACGGTTATTATCTATAAAGTATATAATTTCAAAAAAATCACCACAGAAATAAACAAATTAATTCGGCAGTTACTGCCTATTATGTAGCTGACCTGCTGGGTCCTGATTGTGTGGTCGGGCGAAAAACTATAATCGATCTTAATGGTTAGCTTCAAATGTTACGTACCGTAAACAACAGCATAACAATTGCATTGGTCATTTGTTTTTCTTCTGGTAAATAATATTTGTTCTTTTTTCTATTTTTCCTTTTACTATGTATTAGTAAATATGTTGTAATGCTTTGAGAAAATAGTCACAATAAGTTCCATCTGTTCCATCTCTATAATAAATAATTTATTTTTTGCAGTAGGTCTCGTACTCGGAGCCTACAGCTCAGTAACCAGCCGCCCTTTTCTGTATTCTGCTTTATGTGACACTATCTGGAAAATTAGGAGTGTCTAAATAAATATGGTCAGGTAGCTTTAATGCCCCATGGGAACGGTGCCTTTACTCTCAAGATACTGGCCGGAAGTCGTAGGCAAGAAGCGGGCAACTCAACATGTAGACTGTCATATATAGCATGAGGGCCTCCTTATTTTTTTGTAAGTAGATATATAAGTTATCTTGCAACCATGATCAGCACAATTAAATATTATGTTATTCAATAATTATTATTATTCAATAAACAACTCCTAATAATTCGGCGTGGTTGACTTTAGAGAAGAGAGGGATATGTCTCTTACTGATTAATGATATATAATTACTATATATTAAGTATAAAAATCTCAGGGTGGCATCCCATTTTATTATTTAAATATTATTCAGATCAAAGGATCCGACTTTTCCTTGAGATCAATGCTTGGGCTGGGAAGCCAATATAGTAATCCAAAGTACCATAAATTCTCACTTCTTTATTAAACCACCACATTTTTTTTATATACTAAGTTACCCTCTTTTTTGGATAATTACCCGCAAAACGTCGAACGTAGCTGATGAGATAGTGAGAGCAAACTGTGCAATCCAGAGCCTGGTTAGTAAAGAGAGAGAGAGGCCTGAGAGGCTTGTGCAACCGCGAAATATTCATTTCGCCCACGGCTGTTCGAGAGACGGAACTCAGCTGGAATTGGTCCTCTAAAAGTCAAACCAAATATTATTAAACTTTGAGAGGAAAAAAACGGAATATTAAGAAGCAGTACATCGACAATCGGACATTGAATTATCCCAACTTGCTTTCCGAAAATGTTACAAGGTGGGATCGACATTGCCATTCCTAGAAAATAGGTTTGAAGAATATTTAATTAAAAGTTGGATTTCCTATTACTATTTTAATACTTAACTATATAATAATAATAATAAAAGTAAAATAACTATTTTTATACTTAATTACGTGAACCCGGAAGCTACTTTACTTGGCCTGTTAACGGTAATGGATCTTGTGGGATACATAGGCCCTCATGGGGCTCACCCACCTTAAAGTGGGTACACTTAATAGGGGGAAAAACCTTGCGGTTGAACGTGATCTAGGACAAATCACCTCCTCTACAACCGTTGTAATGGAAACAGTTCAGTCCTTACAACGTACTGAAACCAAGATTGTTGTGGCACAGTTTTTTTTTTATTATACTAAAAAGAATGAGAGACTGATCAGTCGTTGCTATAATGGCCTCAGCAGTCGAAGCGAAAAATGAAGCCTTCGTTAAAGAAAATGAAAATATTTATGTTTATAAATTCTTAGCTGACGTGACGAGGAAGTTAATATTGATGCAATCTAATATTTCATAATATTATTTAATTACGTACATGTGTATTTTAACTTGCGTAATACACAATGAAATAAAGATGTTATAATGTGATGATTGTTTGTCTTTTTCCTTTTTTCAATGAAATTTCGATTATCCGAACCAACTAGGGACCACATGCTAATTTCAATTCCTTCTCATTTGTTGCATTCTTCTCCAATACATTCTCGTATTTTCACTATGTCCCTTCGTTCTTTCTTCCGACCACTTCGTGCCTGTTCTCTTATTGCTTGTTCCCTCGAATCCCAAGCCTAACACTATCTTTCCGAAGGCATCTCTCTGCGCTGCTGCTTCTGCTTTTTTCTAAATATTTTCTAATTTCTCGGATCCAGTTTGTATTTAATTTCTTTCCCCAGAAATACTCAAAGATCTGTTTTGACAGCATGTTGTCATCCATTCTGTATATATGTCCAAAAAACATCTGTCTCCTTTTACTTTTCGTTTCCGTTATTCTTTCTATATTTAGATATATTACAATATTTATTAAAATCTGTAGAGTGTAATTAGAACCTTTATTTTTATATTAATCGTGAGGTAAAATGTATTGTTTAATACATTTCTACATTTCTATAAATAAATGCATAAAAAACTTCATTTTGCATTAAATAGTATTGGGTTGTGACTTGTGACATATGAAATGTCAGTGAAGGTGTAAATTTAAATTATTAACAAACAAATTATTAAACATTACTTTCATTAATCAAATCCTTCACTTTCAATACACTTCTCCCAACGTGAAACAAGCATTTCTATCCCTGCTTTGTAGAAATTAGGTGTCAAGGAAGAAGCGAAGTCTTGAAAGGCCGATTTCAGGGCGTTTTCATTTCATTCATTCCCCATGACTTTCATCGTAGCATCACTCCTTCGGCAAACAAAAGTTTTCCCATCCGTTTTTCGGTTGCAAACCTGGATATACACTACACAGACGTGCCCTTACAACATATCAAAACTTCAATTTTTTGCGACCTAAAGCCCTTTTTTGGTACGTGGCCCCTGGCCTAGTAGGGTTAGTGCAAATTTTAAAATCTATCCATAAATCTATCCATTAGACAAGATACAAGAAAAAGTAATTATTTTTTACCTTAACAAAAATAGAGAAGGAAAGTCGTTAATGGACATACCAGACATTTTTGTCTATTTGTATATATGTATTTTTGTGTGCATAAAGTGGTTATTTTCATTTTCAACACTTTGCATTGGTATCGACGATATAAGTAAACAATAGACTACTGATACTAATGGGGGGAACCTGTGGTGTAGTGGTTAGCATAACAAACTACTAAGCCTAAGATCGCGGGTTCGTAGTCCGGCAGGTAGCCCTAGGATTTTTTAAAGGGAGTAAAAAATCCTTGGTTATGCCGTCCTTCAGAAGGGACGTTAAACGGGGGTTCCGAGCCTGTACGATGTCAGATAGCCGTTAAAGATCCCTATCTTAATTAAATCTGGATAGTTATAATTTAGAGCTCCCACTATAGAATCGCTCGATTAGCCGCAGCACAATGTTACTTTAAATAAACAAACAAACAAGATGAAGCAAGTCGACTATGCATATTGGAACTCAGTCCCACCTGATGTCCGCAATGCGTATTCCTTATCTGCATTCAAATGCAAGCACTTTTTACATCTCCTAAATTCCCAAACAAATGCTCTCTAATCAGTAATAATTAATAGTTCATATTCATCACAATGGGTAGGTGAATTATTGTAAATATTCTTCACTCATAACGATATTATTTTTTACATTTTTAGGTGCTTTTATTGCATATTGGTATGCTATTTTTTTTATTCTTTTCCAAAACATACCTTTTAGTTTAAATTTATTTTGATGTTATTAGGACTAGGACTAATAACATCAAAATAGGACCCTCCTGGAGCTCACCCAGCCTCTATAAAGTGGTTACCAAATATGAGGGGGGGGGGAATCCTGCGATTGAGCGTGATCTAGGACAAATCACCTCCCTGCACAACCATTGTCCTTGAAACAGTACAGTTTCTACCACGTACTGAACCCCAGACCAATTCACGGTTTATAGTTGTACAGTTTTTTTTTTATTATTCTAATAATAAATAATATTAGCCCTTTAAACAGATATATATTTATTAAGTTTTGTACACCTCTGTTATTCTTAAGGGACCTGGTCCCAGAATAAAATTATTTTTCTTTTCTATATTGAATTAAATATAAGAATGAATATTGAACTAAAATCAGTAACTGTATTGTGCCAAATAATTAGCTTTGAGTTACTTTTCCGGGTAAACTGAACTATGAATGATTTACACCCGGCACTACTAACAGCCCCATATATTACAATTCATGTTGGACAATGACAGTGACACTATCAATAGGGGTGGATCGAAACGATGACTAGCTATTACGTTATAGCATCACGTAGATGTTGCTAATTTGCATTCCGGACTTGGCTTCCAGAGTGAAAATGTGCCCATTTACATTGACTGACGAAACATCATTGTGATACAATGACATCAATCATTAAACAATTTCAATTATATGATACAGTTTTAATTCGTTTATCTACAATTAATTTTAATAAACTATTTAAATTTGATAAAAATAACAATAAACAAAAAAAAAACATATTAAGTGTGAATGTTCAAAGAACGTTCTTCCTCATAAGTACTTCGCAAAAATTGCGAGTGCTGGGTATGTGGGATCGGTGAAGAGAATGGATTTGTCTGGCCTGGTTACGAGCCATGGTAGCTTAGTTGTTAGAGTACCGCTCTAGAGATGCGAAGGACCCGGGCTCGAATCCCGGCCAGGACAAATCTTTTCTCTTCAAAATAAAAATATTTAAATATCACAATAAAAAAAAAAGAAAGATGTTATTGGATATAGTCGTTATTTTTGATACACCGTCGCCATATTGGAACTGTTTCTTAAATGAAATTTAACTGCTACTTATTAAGTATAGCTATTTGTTTATACTTTAAACATTCCAATAACCATATAATATACTCGTACATCATACTCCCATATGAGTTTTCTCAACTTACGACTATAAACGATAGACGGTTTATCCTTTTATAGAAAATTATGATGTATAATAAAATAAACAATTTTGCCGGGACATTTTTATTTTATTTTAAATTAATGATATTATTAAACAAATTGGAATGACAACTAATTTTAAAGGGTCAATTCAACTTAATAAAAATTAAATAAACATGACTAGAACTCCGTTAAACTTCGTTATGATTGTATACAGTTATTATTTTTGATACACCATCGCCATAATGGAACTGTTATTTAATGAAAGTTTACAGCTACCTATTAAATGTAATTAAATGTTACTCTATACAAGTAACTATTCGTTTATACTTTGTACCATTGTTATTACAATATATATTCATTATATTCTCATGTAAGTTTTCTCAGCTAACGATTATAAAACATATACGTGCTTTTATGTTTCCTTTTATATAAAATTATGATAAATTATAAAATACATAATGATGCCAAAACATTAATGGGGCGACCTGTGGCCTAGTGGTTAAAATAACAAACTACTAAGCCCAAGGTCGCAGGTTCGTAGCCCGGCAGGTGGCACTAGGATTTTCTAAAGTGAGTAGAAATTCCTTGGTTTTGCCGCCCTTCGGAAGGGAGATTAAACGAGGGTCCCGAGCCTGAACGATGTCAGGTTCTCGATAATAATCCCTACCCTAATAAAACCTGGGTAGGCAAAATTTAGAGCTCCCAATGTAGCACCGTCCGATTGGCCAAAGCAGCATAACAACACGTTTAAATTTTATTCTAAAATTATATTATTAAAAAAATGTTGGGGAATAGCAATTAATTTTAATGGATCACTTCAATTTTAATAAAAACTAGGGGGCTAACGGCGGACCGATCCCCATTTTACAAATTCTACAACTGTTCATTTAATTGTAGTCAAGTAAGTACTTAACATTTTATTTGAGTTATCTCGATTATTATTATATTATAGGAATCGAAGTTCAGTTTAGTAATTATTTTGTATCTCTCTAATGAGCCTATTAAGGTATGAATACTTATTTCTGTTTCGAGATATTCAGTATTTTGCTTTAATGAATTTTTTAAATTTATATTATGCTTGTTTGTTTATTCATTTAACGTCACTTTATGCTGCTATGGCTAATCGGACGATGCTACAGTGGGAGCTCGAAATTTTGCCTATCCAGGTTTAATTAGGATAGGGGTTTTTAACGAGTACCTGACATCGTACAGGCTCGGGATCCCCGTTTAACGTCCCTTCCGAAGGACGGCGTAACTAAGGATTTTTTACTCCCTTAAAAAAATCCAAGGGCCACCTGCCGAGCTACGAACCCGCGATCTTGGGTTTAGTAGTTTGTTACGCTAACCACTAGACCACAGGTGACCTTATTATGCTTGTTTAATAGATTTAAAAAAAAAATAGTTTTCAAGAAAAATTTCTTGATCCTGTTTCACTAGGTTTTCTGAATTGAAATAACAGTCCTAAATTCGAAATATTATAATATTAAATAGCTTGTTTTATTTTTTAAATCGATGGTTCCATTTTTTCATTAAAGTTCAAATTCATAGAGAAAGAAGTCAGGAAAAGTGGCTTTGTGATTTTCCAAGTTTTAAAAATATTTATTTTTATTAATTTTTATTTAGATGGTGATAATTTTTAAATATTTTTGTTTTGGAGAGAAAACATTTGACCTGGCCGGGATTCGAACCCGGGTCGCCTGGATCTCCGGTGCAATGCTCTAAACCACTGTAAGAACCCGCGATCTTGGGCTTAGTAGTTTGTTACGCTAACCACTAGTCCGCAGGTCGCCCCTGTCTGACTTGGATACGACCCCAGGTAGCTCAGTGGTTCAGAGCACTGCAACGGAGATGCAGACGACCCGGGTTCGATTATATTATTTTCTATAAAGATTCCGTCGTCATGGATACCGCCACCATTGTGGAACTGTTAACGAAAATTAACAATTACTTCATAGCTAAGGTTATCCTTCAATTTTAAACTATTCTAATTATAACACACGTTATGCTCCCACCTATTTCTCGTACAACGACCCACCGTAACCCACATAAATCTTCTGCTCTAGCGATTTCGCACGGCTCTTCGACTTCACACTACCGCACTTAACCAGTTCAAGTTCCGTGGTTCCGTATCGCGTCTTTCCAAACAGTTTTTTTTCTTATGTAATAACTTAATTTTCGAAAACTTCGTTCCTTCACTTAAGAATCGCAAGAGCTTAGTAAACTTATGATAGCCTTGGTGTTGATTGGTACAGTTATTTAGACAAGCGCCGATATGAAAGTTAAATCAGCTGGGCCTTGAAGTGAAAACATCGATAGCAATATCGATAGTGTTATCGAACCTCAAGGACATTGATCTAAAATTATTTTCCTATTTTTGAATCGGAATATTTTTACACAAAAAAAAAATTCATAGTAATTTATCGCTACTTTTACTTTTACTTTTTATTACCTATCTTAATCGATTCGTTAACACAATTCGATACAAATTATTCTATCTAGTGAGCATTGCATTAACAATTTTTTAATAAGCCTTTCTAAATATAATTCCACCAGCTTGGATTCCGAGCATCCCACTCCACTATTCAGCAATGTCATCGTGTGGTGGATGTAAACTCCTCTGCATTAGAACGTCTATCATATTGTTCGGGCGTCTTTCTTGACGTGGCACAGGCTTTTCACCGAGTCTGGCATCCTTGCTCTACAAACTCCGTAAATTCCTACCCCCTACATACTTTCTCATTCTTCAATTCTATCTCACAAATAGAACTTTCCAAGTAAACCAATCCTTTATACATTTTATACAGACATCCCAACTCATCCTAATACTATCCTTACCACGTATGCTGATGATACATGTGTATTATCAGTCAACACCAATCCAGTTATTGCAACCTAAAGCCTCCAATCCTATATCACTGATCGTGAAGAATGGTGTCAAAACTGGAGAATTAAAATAAATTCTCAAAAATCGCATCAAATCACTTTTACCAATCAAACCAAACCAATGACTTCCTACCCTTCAGTATCCTTTAATAATATCCCACTGGTGCCTGTAGAACAGATCCGATACTTAGTGTTGCATCTCGACAAGCGATTAACCTGGTATCCTCATACAAGACTGAAAAGACAAGAAATCGCTCGACGTTTCAGGCTACTTCAACATTTACTGGACTAACGCTCTAAGCTCCCAATTAAATAAAAAAGACTCATCTACATGACCATCATACCACCTATTTGGACTTACGGAATAGAGCTTTGGGGCTCCACTAAGCCATCGAATTCCTCTCATATCCAATCCCAAATCCTTCATAAAATCCTCAATGCTCCTTATTTTATTAAGAATAAAGTCATCTATAATGACCAAAATGTGCCATTTCACCACGTACAATAAGAAGAAGTTCTACAAAAAAAAAAGACAACTGACATTTAAAACCTGCATATCACGATTGAAGCGCCCGACCTACACATGTGTACTTCGAGACCGGCTGATACAGATCAGAGGAGTCCTTCAGATCTCATTTGAAGTTTGAATTTAGATAGTTAGGATTCAAAGTGTCAGCCAATGTTTTCTTGTACACTATGCTACTAATTTATAGGCTGAACAAGCTATCAAACAGTAGTCAGTCACTCATATATATCTACAGCCCCGGGAAATAAGTCGGATTTTGTCCAGAGAGAGCTGACTGCTTTCAGATAACCTGATTCGTGTCATTCTTCGTAGTTTTTGGCTTGAAATGGAGTTGTAATATAAACAATAACCCCTTTTCAAGCCAATGCCTTAATTAGCCCCTTATTCACTACGAAAGTAACTCGATTCCGCTTATTTAAGTACAAGAAACTCATTTTGGAGAAAATTAGACTTAACCACTTATTAAGACTCATCTACATGACCATCATACGACATATTTGGACTTACGGAGTAGAGCTTTGGGGCTCCACTAAGCCATCGAATTCCTCTCGTATCCAATCCCTACAATCCAAAATCCTTCGTAAAATCCTCCATACTCCTTATTTTGTTAAGAATAAAGTCATCCATAATGACCTTAATGTCCCATTTGTTGTTGATATGGCCCGAACCCGGTATCTATCCTTTCATAACAAACTTCATTCCCACTTAAACCCTCTAGTTTCAAACCTAGCTTCCTTTTCAAATACCGATAATCCTCCGAGGCGTCTGAAAAGAAGATGGTCACGTGACCTTCTGAGTTGGGTAGTTTCTCTACTTGTCATTATCTCATGTCATTATGTATCACTTCGCCTAGTTACTTGTTGTATTATTGTAATACAGTTGTAAATATCAATAAATAAATTTTTTTTAAAAATATGTACATAATTCGTTCTTCTGTTCATTAAATATTCCTGGTACAGAAAAATATAACTACAAGAAAGTACTCATTACTAAAGTTCAACACAATGTATCTGTCGCAAAAGTAGGTAGATTTTAATGTAATTCAGTTATTGATATAGTACTATCGACACTCCTAAATACTATCGTTAGTGTGTGTCGTACTTCTGGAAAATTAATCTCAAATTATTTACTTAATATTGGTTTTTTTGAACTTTTTATACCTTCAATCCATCAGAAAAATAAGTAAGGATATAGTAATTTTGAGCTATTTTTACTTTTCCTTTTTATTACATAACTTGCTTGATTTATTTGGTTATAAAACAATTCGGTATAAATTATTTTATCTAGTAAACATTGGATTAAAAATTAATATAAGACATTCTAAATATAATTAGTTTGTCATTTCATATAATAATCCTGACGCAGAAAATTATGACTACAAAGTTCTTTGGGATGTATCGGTGTTAAAGTAAGTATTTAGATTTGTATATACTTTTTTTATCTATATAAGAGTGTCGACAATCTTATATACTGTCATAGTGTTATCGTAGCTCTGAAAAATTAATTTTCAAACTCAATTCATTTTCTTAATAGATACGTTTTTGAATCGAAGTATTTACCTAGAATGTACCTTAATTTTACATTTTTATACTTGCTAAGCACACCAATACTTCGATTTTGCTTGATTTGGCTTCATTGATTTTGATTGAAAATTTGATATACATTATTCTGGAACCACTATAAGCCAACTGTTGCGCAAGAAGGTGTCTTGTAGGGGTTTCCCTCAAATAAAGGAACCCGCATAAATGAGGCAGGATAAGCATCAGGAGGGTCTTAAGATATCAGTAAAGCCTTCAGACACATAAGGTCGATTCACGTCTATCAACCAGAATAAGTGACTTGCTTCCCACAGCGGGTCTCGAATTGAGACGGGATTACCGAGTTAAAAAGGAAAATCTTAGTAATCATACCTGTCAGTTTTTAATATGCTATTACTGTTTACATACATACAACCTTCGGAATTCCATTAGACTAAAGCGTTGCGATTATGAGCATTAAGTGAAAATTATTACTCACGATAATCACCATATTTCCGGACTTGATAAATCTCCCAAGTATGTTCAGGTGTGATTTCCCATCAGATTTAGCAAGCATTTTCAGAAGAGATATCTACCGGATCTTGTGGAAACAAGAAAGATTTCCTCGATTTCGCAAGAGAGTTAGGTCATTCTCGAGACATTAGAAATCCTTCCGGAAGAAATTCCTCATCGAACGAACCACGACCATTGCGCCGTCGATTTCTAGAGCTTATTAATCATCTTCGGAATTGGATCCATTGCATTGTTGCCATGACAATGAGATCTTGTAGCAGTGTCTACATCTTGGCACATGCGCAATCAGCATGATAATAATTAGAATAATAGCGGACACTGATCAGCTGATGTCATGATTATTAAAATAAATCGTAAGACAATTTTAAAACATAAATACAAATCGAAATACAATATTAAATGCATTCATAATTAGATCTCTGAATCTTCAGCCATTCCCTTTTTTTTTTTTGAATTGGCTTTAAAATCGGGAACAATTTATTGCTACCAATTATCACATCCTTATTAACCTATGTAAATCTTTGATTAACCTTCAACTTTTATTCTAGACGAAATTGTACCTGTTTTAAATAATATATCTTAATAAAGTCAGATTTTATTAAACTTTATTACAAGAATAAGTTTCTAAGATTCAGATTAAAACTGACCTAAAATGAAGGCGTGTTATTCACATAATTTATTTACGAGGTTTGTAAATTAAGTAATGAGAATGAAGAATCAGTTCCGCAGGTTGTCGCTTCGAGTTGAGTAACACGAATTTCAACTACCATTTCGAATTATAAGTGATAAATATTTATTGGAATGTTCATTTCTTGATGAAATGATTACCGAAGTTTACACATTTCCCATAATTACATTCTCCTTTCCATACTGAATCTCACGATAACTTGTATTTTTGGAGAATATTAAAGAGTAACGAATAAACAGTTAAAACTCGAAGCGACAACCTTCAGATAATGGTCGGTCTCTCTAGTATAACCTTTTTTTTTTAATTAACTTGAAAACTTTTCTGTAAAAATGTTTATTTTCGTTGGTTCTTGAAGATGAAGGCCTTCCGCTGTGAGGCTTGTCTTCAATTGATTCTCTTCCTTCTGAAAATACCTTTAAAAAAAATAAACTGTACTGCTAAAACCCATGAAGGGTATTGGGTTCAGTACGTGGTAGAGACTGTACTGTTTCTTGGACAAAAGCTGTACAAGGAGTTGAGTTGTCCTAGATTACGCACGCCAACCAGATTTTTCCCTCAATTTAGGGTATCCACTTTATAGAGCTTGAATGAGCCGCGAGAGGGTCCCAGAACTTAAATGATTCATATCCCCGGCTGTTAACAGATTAAATTAAATCAAATAAATAAACAATAAAATTAAATTAATTAACGAAAATACCTTAAAACACCTAAAAGCCAAGGTTCAAGACAAAACACGGTCTCCATAGGCCTGATGCCGCTGTTCAAAGTTTTTACTGTTGTATGTTGACAACTATTTTTGTATGTTGACAGTTACTATTGTATGACGACAGTTACTATTGCATTACCACATCAACTTAGCAACATCCGTAACTTAAAGGCAGTTGTCTAGTTGATAGTGTTGTCAGTTTAAGATTTTTTTAACAAAACAAACCTTTTAGCTAATAACAAGACCAAGGTTTAGTTAGATCCATTTAATTGTAGACTTAAACATCGAAACACACTCGGGCCTTCCGTACCATACCATTAGTTATCTCAAGATAACTTATACGACTAATTTGAGAGAATGAGCTGATAAGCTGGCAATGGAAAAACAATATTTTCTCTTTGGAAACTTCAGAAAGTCAAACATTAATTGAAGTTTTTACAACATCAAACATTACAATATAGAATTCTCTTATGAATATAGAGAAAAAAAGACCACAGAAAAGATGGATGGAAGCAGTTGAGGAAAGTATGCACGGCCATGGTCTGAGGGAGGATATACAAGACAGGACAAAATGGAAAAATTAATTAAAGGAAATTGTTGATAGAGGGAAACTTCAATCTGAGGAAACCCTTTGGGAAAAAAAATTCTCTTATGAACTATCTTTCGTGAGAAATATCGGTAAAAGTTTAATCGGTAAAAATAAATTATTTTTTTCACTTAAGATTTCTACAGAAATCTAAGAAAATTACTGATGAAATAGAACAACAAACGAGAGACATATAACAAAGGACAACCTAATAGAACAACAAAACTTCTAAGACTTGGTGTATATTGGTGCATTTGCATTTTTTTTTTTTTTTATTTGCCTTATGGCTTATAAAAATTCTTATTAAAGTTATTTGAAAACGGATAAGGGTATTTAAATGTAATAAGTGAATATGAGATGTTCAAGATAAAAAGCGTATATCTCCGAAATTTCAAAAATCGATTTTTTCACATTTTTCGCTAGTTAGTGAAACAATTTTATGCTCCCGAAACTTCAGGTACAGAACTATACTAAAACCATGAGAAATAAGGCGACAAAGTGCCGTGTTAGGAAATATTGCTTGACTCAGCAAGCGAAAAATATGAAAAAACCCATTTTTAAATCACAGAATTATATGTTTTTGATCCTAAACGCCTCAATTGTATGATGTAATAATAAAAAAATACTGTTTTGAGCCATTAAAATAAATATTTCTCCCCGGAATACTCTTGTTTTATTGTATGATTGCACCTTGTAAAAAAAAATAATAATAACAAAATTATAATTATAATCGCGAAAAATTTTGATTTTCATATTTAGACGGAATTATAGATACCCATTTTCATCATACCTCAATCTATCTTGATTAGTTTCGAAGAGTTGTTTGTTTGTTCATTTAACACTTAATGCTGCTATGACTATTCGGACGATGCTACAGTGGGAGCTCTAAATTTTGCCTATCCAGGTTTAGTTAGGATAGGGGCCTGTTTTAAACATTAACATGGCACCGCACGACAAGAAGCAGCTCGCCGTTTCAGGCTCCTTCAACATTTGCTAGACAAACGCTCTAAGCTCCCAATTAATTAGAAAAGACTCATATACATGACAATCCTTAGACCCATCTGGACTTACGGAGTAGAGCTTTGGAGTTCCACTAAACCATCGAATTCCTCTCTTAACCAATCGTTACAATCCAAAATCCTCAATGCTCCTTACGTTGTTACGAATAAAATCATCAATAATGACAATGTCCCATTATTTACTGATTTTTCCCGAGCTCGATATCAATCTTTCCTTGACAAACTTCATTCCCACTCTAACCCATTAGTTTCAAACCTGGCAACCTCTTCAATTCCTGATAATCCTCGGAGGCCTATGAAAAGAAGATGGCCTTGTGACCTAAGTTGAACTTTTTATTTAACTACTACGACTATGTAGTTTCTCTACTTGCCTTTCTCTGGACATGATTTATCTTTCATTTTATTTATTTGATGTATTATGTATACAGCTGTAAATTTCAATAAATACATTTTAAAAAATATATATATTTTAAATTTTATTTAAACAAAAAAAATTGATTTTTTACTAGAAAATCTACAAACTTCACAGTATTGGAGATTTAATAACACAAAATAATGGCAAAAACCAAAATTTTACTTATTTTGGTAATGAAATTATTATTTACATACAACTAAACATATATAATCCTTAAAAAGTATAATGCATATATTTTTTAATAAGAGTAAGACTTCAATTCCTGGTAATCCTCGGTGGCGTATGAAAAGAAGGTGGCCTCGTGACCTTCTAAGTTAAATTTGTTATTCGAGTACTATCTTATTGGGTAATTTCTATACTTGCCTTTATCTCATGGTTTCTATTATACAGATATTAATTTCAATAAATAAATTTAAAAAAAAATTAATTGAGCCAAAACATATGTTTATGTACCAGTTAAAGATATAGTAATTTAATTGTACCTAAATTTCTTGTTTGCAGAATGGCTGATGCAACCGAAGAATCTGAAATATGTAAATATTACAGAGATAAACATATCCTTTTGACAGGTGCAACAGGATTTTTTGGGAAACTTTTGGTTGAAAAGTTACTCAGAGTCTGTAAACCAAAAATGATATATTTACTTATCAGGAGCAAAAAATCTAGTGAACCACATAAAAGACTTCAAGCATTAATAGACAATCCAGTAAGTATTTATAAGTAGACATTTTTTTTATTATAAAATAAGCAATGAATAATTGTTCCGGATTGAGTTGTTATGGTAATTATTCCGCAGGTTGTCGTTTTGAGTTGAGTCACAACTAGTTTTTAATTTTTCATTTGTTTCCCTTTTAAAAGTATGCTTAATTAAAAGTTATCGTGATCTTTAGTATTATGGGAAAGAGAATGTAATTTTGGAAAATGTGTATAATTCGGTGATAATTTCATCTAATAATGAACATTATACTATTGTGTTATTGCAGATAGGATGTTGTTGAGTGATTACTGTGTCCAAACAGGCATAATCTTTGGATATGAATAGATTTTTATATATTTATCCAAATTATATAACCAAAGTGGATATCAGTTGAAATGTTGTTTATGTTACTGGTGAATTGAAACGAATGTGAATAATGGTGATAAATAATTGTGTGGTACTCTCTTGCAAGTAGAACACTATACAAGGATATCCGCTTGAACCACATTGTGGTTCAAAGACTTCTAAAGTCTATAATACCAACCGAAAAAAAAAATATATATATTTGCACTTTATGGCCACTTGCTAGTAATGAAATCCATATAAATGATGAGCCAGACTTTCAAAAGAAGACCAAAACATTTTGGTTTGAAGAGGTAGAAAAAGACTTACAGTAGATGGAGATAACTTGAGAGGATATTCAAGAATGCAACCTTCTCAGGATGACACTAAATGCCCACCAGGACTTTCAAGAAAAACTAAAGCTGACGACGGGAAAAAAATGGATGGAGGAAAGAAAGAAGAAACACCAGCAATGTATGAAGGAACCCTCAGCAAAGATCAAGGTTAAGAGAGGACAGTTCAAATGGTGTGATCCTTAGTCAGGCCAATAAGGAAAAATATATAAATATTTTATTATATACATAGGGAGCAGAGTAGCTCAGTGGTAGAGCCCTGAATTGCCATGCTGAAAGTCCTGGGTTCAAATCCAGCTGCTGGCTAGACTTCTACTTAATATTTTAGTGGCCGCAGATGGATCCTATGGGATTCAGGACCTTCCGAGGCTCATCCAGACTCTATAAAGTGGGTATCCAAATCTAGCAGTTGAGCGTGATCTAGGACAAATCACCTTCCTGCACAACCGTTCTCCGAGAAACAGTACAGTCTTTACCATGTACTAAACCCAAGATCCTTCATGGGTTGCGGTGGTACAGGTTTTTTAAAAAATATATTTGTAAGAATCCTCTTGGTCACCACTACTACTTTGAGGGGGTAGGGAGGCTTTTTCATCCTAAGATTACATTACTTCTTTGTTTTTAATTAATTTGCTCTTATTAGCATACATTATTATTATTATTATATCAGCTTGTTACAATAATTTACTTATTCACTTTATTATTATATACTATATATATATATATATATATATATATTTATTATTATATATTATTTATTTATTTACATCAAATTATATATATATGAATAATTCCTCAGATATTCAATCGCCTGAAAGAAGAGAACCCGAACTTCATGGACCATATTTCAGCTGTCTCTGGAGATATATCGGATCCCGGGCTTGATTTACTTCCTTCAGACCATGACACTCTGATTGAGAATGTTCAGATCGTAATGCACGGTGCTGCTACAGTAAAGTTTGATGAAAAATTATCACTGGCCACACAAATAAATGTACAAGGAACCAAATCGATTCTAGAACTATGCCAAAAAATGACCAAACTTCAGGTAAAGATTTTTTTTTTTTTAGAGTAATTTATTGATATTTATAACTGTAATTATATTACATCAAATAAATCTGCTGTATGAACAAAGGACATGAACAAAAAAAAAGTCACTTGTGGAGAAACTATCCATTGATAGCACTCCAATGAAGTTTTATAGTAGAAGGTCTCGAGGCCATCTTCTTTTCAGACGCCTCGGAGGGTTATCAGGAATATTATGGGAAGCAAGTCGAGAGACTAGCGGATTCAAGTGTGTATGGAGCTTTTCATGGAAGGATAGGTATCTAGTTTGGGCCAAATCAGCAACATATGGGATATTAAGATCATGATGTATGAGTTTGTTTGTGACATAATAAGGAGCATTGAGGGTTTTACGAAGGATTTTGGATGGCAAGGATTGGATGCGAGATGAAATGGATGGTTTAGTAGAGCCCCAAAGCTCAACTCCGTATGTCCAAATAGGTCTGATAACTGTCATATAAATGAGTCTTTTGTAATTAATTGGTAGCTTTGAACGTTTTTCCAGTAAATGTTGAAGTAGGCGAAATCTTCGAGCAGTTTCTTGTCTTTTCAGTCTTGTATGAGGATTCCAAGTGAGACGTTTGTCCAGATGGAGTCCTAGGTAACGTATCTGTTCGACAGGGATCAGTGGAATGTTATTAAAGGATACAATAGGGCAGGAATTCGTAGGTTTACGACGAAGAGTGAAGGTAATTTGGCGGGATTCGTTAGGATTTATTTTAATTCTCCAATTCTGACACCATTCTTGAAGGTTTGAGATATGGGATTGAAGAGATTGGGATGCAACAAATGGATCGTTATTTACTGATAACATACATGTGTCATCAGCGTACGTAGTGAGGACAGTGCTTGGATGGGTTGGGATGTCAGCTGTATATATTGTGTATAGGATGGGACCCAGGATACTACCTTGAGGAACACCAGCAAACTGGGTAAAGAGGCAAGAGTAGGAAAAATTATGGTTTACTTTAAAGGTTCTACTACTGAGGTAGGAACTGATAATAAGGAAGTAAGTAGAAGGTAAGAATTTACGGAGTTTGTACAGCAGACCCGGATGCCAGACTCGATCAAAAGCCTGCTCTACATCGAGAAAAGCTCCCGTGCAGTACATTCCGCGTTCTAATGCGGATGAGACAACGTCCACCATACGATGACATTGCTGGATTGTGGAGTGCGATGTTCTGAAACCAAATCGGTGATCTGGGATTATTTGGTTGGATTCTATGTAGTCGATGTAGTCGTTTCAGAATGAGTTTTTCAAGTATTTTACCCATTATGGGCAGGAGAGATATAGGACGGTAAGAAGATGGAAGTTCTGGTGGTTTTTTAGGTTTTGGTATCATCTTAACTATGGATAATTTCCAGGAATCAGGAAAGTATGTTGTACGCAGTACGGCATTGTATATATATGTAAGGAGTAGGATCGCTTTCCGAGGAAGGCGTTTTAGAATATAGGATGTGATTAGGTCGTGCCCAGGGGCTTTGTTGGCGGGTAATCTGTGAATAATGTTTGATATTTCGGAAGGATGGAATGCTTTAGGAGGAGGGAACAACTGAAGAGGAATACTTAACTCTGCTTCAATGCATTCAGACTGGGTTGGATTAAGGATATCTGGGTGAGGGTTAAATGTGTTGAATCGGTGCTGGCCGAAAATTTGTGATTTTTCTTCATCAGATCTTGACCAGGTTTGGGATTCGGTTAAAAGTGAATGGTTGAAATTTTTATATTTTAGGAGTTTTTTAGTGGTATTCCATAAGGATTTGTCAGTAGTACTGAGATTTTCTGTACGGTAATACAAATTTTTAATTTTGAATGTTCTGATCTCTGATTTTAATTTGTTTGTCAGTTTGGTATAATGACTCCTGTCCGATGGATATCTGGTGCGGTGCCACTTCGCTCTTGCCCGTCGTTTTTCTTTTAACAACTCGAGAATATGAAGTGGCCAGTTATTCTGTTGATAATGGTTTTTACTTGGTAAGGTGTTATCAATTATATTGGTTTGTATTGATTCTGTAAGTTTGTCTATTGCAGAATTGATGTCTCTTTTTGTTTTAAGCGGAATTTTGAGGTCTAAATTATTTTCCAGATTAGATCGAAATTTGTCCTAGTCTATACGTCCGGTAATCAGTCTGGGATGAGAGGGCTTAGGAATAGGAACTGAATGTACTTGAAGTAGAACTGGACTGTGATCAGAGGAAAGGTCATCCAGGGTTTTTATAGTTGTTTGATTGCAGGAAATCTGTGAGGAAACAAATATATCAAGAATATCTGGACGTTTTTTGAGCGATGTAGGCCAATGAGTAGGGTTTATGGGTGCGAGGATAGAGAAACTATTAGTGGTTGAAATTCGGCATAAAATGCTACTACGGGAATTGGATGTTCGACAATACCATCGTCGATGTTTGGCGTTGTAGTCTCCTCCAGCAATAAAACGCGGTCCGAGGGATCGGAATAAAGATTTGAAAGGGAGTTACCAGGAGGACAGTATACAGCTGAGAATGTTATATGGAAAGGACTAGTTGAAATGGTTACTGAAGGTGATTGAATGACGTCAGTTGGAGTAGAAGGTATAAGAGAATGAGGTATGGATTTATGGATAAGGGTACAAGAACCGGCATGTGCTGTATTGTCAGGATGATCTGATCTATAAGTGATGTAGTCACGTATGTATAAATATGATCGTTTTGTGAAGCGTGTTTCAGTCAATAGGGCGATGTCTATGTGATTGTCATGAAGAAATAAGTCAAGTTCGTCTCGATGGTTAAGCAGTCCATTAGCATTCCATAGGACAATAACTAGGGGCTTTATGCTCATCGTGGGCAATTAAGAGGGACTTCGGTAAGGATTCTCGTGAGCAGGTTGATGAGGGACTTGATAGTCTCTTGGAGTTCTTTCAGGAAGGATGACAGGATACAATTTATGTCGATTGGGTTTTGAATTTGGACTGGATATGGGTCTGGAATTTGATATTGATAATTAACGGGTAAAGGAAGGTTGGTTGGGGGTAGTACCCGACGTGGTGGATTTGCATTCATTGTTTGATGAACTGAAGGATTCATTTGATTGTTGTGATTGGAAGACATAGGATTTGGTTGCTGTGGTGGTAGATTGACTATTGATGTTTCAGGATGGAGAGGTATATGTTGACGTGGAGGTTGGACTTTAGTATTGAATTTCTGAAGGTTGGATCTAGGATCTCAGGATTTGGGTTGGGAGGATTGGGGCTTGTAATAGGAAATCTGGGGTTTGTATTGGGAGGTTAGAGGTGCCTGACGTTGAGGCTGCTGCTGGTTCGTTGAGGTCAGGATTATGTTTTCCGGAGGTTGAACTCTGGTGATATGTTGATCTGAAATGCTAGCTATTTCTGGCAATTCCGGGAATATAGTTAAGTTTTTGACTTCAGGTGGCTGAGGAACATTCTCTATGCTTTTCCTTTGTATTTTATTTGTTCTCTGTCGCTGGAAGCTTTTATATACCGAGCAACCTTTATAATTCGCCGGGTGGTCCTCACCACAAAGAGCACATTTTGCAGGCTCATCTCTGAACTTCTGGCATACCTCAGTTGGATGCGAGCCTGCACACTTAACGCATCTGGGTTGATGGTGACAATAGGTCTTCGTGTGACCTAAGTTTTGACATCTAGAACACTGTACTATGGTGTTTTTGTGCCTTGGCTCCTCGAATTTAACAGTTGAATAAACAAGTCTAGAAACTTGTAATATTTCAACATTATTTTTGGCTGGCTCTAGTTCGACAAAAAACAGAGGAAGGGGATATTTTTCAGTTGGGTGCAACACTGACGATATGTTCCAGATGTTATGGCCTATCTCTTCTAGATCTTTTTTGATAGCGTCCTTAGGCGTGGTCGAGTGAAGCCCTCTTAAAACTACTCTATATGATTTTTCTTGCTTGAGCTGATAGCAGTGGATATCATAATTGTGGTTTTTGAGATAATTTATTAATTTTTTGTATGATTCTTTATTAACTGTATTTATCTTTATATCATTGACACGAGAGTAGCATTTAAAATTTGGCTGCCCGATCAAATCTGCTACTTCTCTTCCAAAATTATACAAATCGGTTATTTTGGTGATAAATATAGGAGGAGATACCGGTTCATCGAATTTTTGACTTTCTTGATTCTCCTTAGGAGATTTAACATTGGGGCCAGAGGTGCTGCTGGTTGAGGTTGTTTGACTGCAGTAGATTTACTGCGGGTTTTTGGTGGTTCTTTTGATAGATTGTTGTTTGTGGCTGATGTTTTTGAACTAACCGCTTTATTTTTTTTTTTTTTGGCGAGTTCCCCGCTGAGCCAGGGGCAGATTTTCTCTGACGTTTTTGTAATGTCCTTCTTTTAAGGTATTGTGAGTCGGTTTCACTTATTTCAGAAAACGGAGTCTCTTCCTCCGACATTTCACTACCCGAATTGTCCACGGTAAAGATTTTAAATTTTTTTTTATTTACCTAAATATGTTTTTGTTCTTGAAAATATATATAATTTTCTAATTAAATTGAAATTTTGACTTTATTATTTTTTTCAGTCTGTAGTCTACATTTCAACAGCTTTCAGCAATTGCACTCAACTCGAAATCAAAGAAAAATTTTACGAAACTCCTATATCATCTGATAATCTCATTCAGTTGTCGAAATGTGTCCAGCAAGAGCAGCTAGAATTAATGTCTCCTTTGTAAGTCATACACTTTAGATATGTATAAATTTTATTTTTATGATTGTTAGTTCATTCTTTAGTGCGAATAAACATTCCCACCTTCTAATAGGACTATAGAGAATTTATTTATTAGTGTTTTTTGTATAATAATTAGGGATTGTTCCAATGAACATATCCTAAATATAAGTTGTCGGGATGTTGAATCCTTTCTATTTCACCCAGAAGTTTATTATTAATTATTAATACATTCTAAAGGTTTCTGTTTGAATTTAAAAAGGTCTAACACAGAGATTTCTCCACTAACTATAATTAAAACTAATGAAAGTAGTCTTCAGGCTACTGATAGAAAACACATCCTATGAAGAAGACAAGCCAAAGCCTCAACCAAAGAGGGTGTGGATAGATGATGAAAGACGAGCGGTCAAAGAGAAAATGAAGAAGTACTGAGAAGAGAAGAAGAAAAAGGGACACCATAAATCTTGAGCTATGTGTGGTCCATAGGTGGCCAAATTCATAGAGAAAAAAACCTAATGAAAGAATCCAAATTGAGTTTGTTAAGATGATTCTGTATTGGAATTAGAAAATGTCCACATATTACAAATGTAGTCAGTCACTAATTAGTTTTAATACTTATGTTGTGTCTTATGGAAAAAAAATCGTATGCTATTAAAAGAGTCTATGAGAAAACTGAACTGTATTGACATGAAATAAACATTACAATGCACAAGGTTAGATTAGAATTTGATATAGATCTTTTTCTGCATCACACACGATTACTGTATTGTGCCAACATGTTCCTCTTAAACTCTACTCGAGACTGGGTGATTAGTAGTAAAGTTTTTTTGTATTTATTTCTTTTTAAAAATTGTACAGATCGTCTAGATTAGGAAGCACAGATATGTAGTTTTGTGATTGTTTATGAATTAAAATTATTATATTTTTATGGTATTTTTTTATTATATTGTTACTTTTATAATAAGAAATTATTAAAATTTGAGTAGTAAAAATGTAGATTTTGTACATCCGATTTTTCATTTATAGAGCGATCCTTATTTATTTTATTTTAATAAAAGTGTGTCATAATCTTAATAACATTCTTTTCTTTCAGGATAAAAAGCAATTGGCCAAATACCTATGTTTTCACCAAAGCAGTTGCAGAGGAAGCTGTTACTACACATGGAAAAGGGCTCCCGATTGCTGTGTATAGGCCAGTCATAGGTAAAGTATACTTAGTTTTATATATCATATAGGCCAGCCATATATATTATATTATATACAGAGCGGAACGGTTCAGTGGTAGAGCACTGAGTTGTCATGCCGAAAATCCTCGTTCAAATTCTGCTGCAAGCAAGACTTTTATTCAGTCTGTTAGCAATGGATCATATGGGATCTAGGACCCTCCTGGGGCTCACCCAGCCTCTATAAAGTGGGTACCCAAAATAAGGGGGGATCTGGCGGTTGAGCATGATCTAGGACAAATCACCTTTCTGCATAACCGTTAAAATCCAAAGTTAAATGACTTTTGAAAATTATATGTATTCTTTAAATAAATTATACATTAAAAAAAACAGAAAAAAAGCAACACTTTTTTTTACACTGCCGTGTGGATATTATATATGGAATATCCATGCTTCTTCCCTATCCCCATTCATTTCTCCAACATCTCCTCATTTAACTTCCAGATGTTCTCAAATCAATTAAAATTATTAGCTCATAACCATCAGAAGTAACTAATAATTTTATCGCTAATTTCATCTGAATTCTCCTTATTTTTTAAAATTCTTTATACTATATGTACATTTACAGATGTAAAAAAAAATGTACCACTACAACCCATAAAATGTCTGGGGTTCAGTACATGGTATAGACTGTACTGTTTCTTGGACATTGGTTGTACAAGGAGGTGATTTGTCCTAGATCACGCTCAACTGCCAGATTTCTCTCTTTATTTTGGATAATACTTTATACAGTCTGGGTGAGTCCAGGAGGGTCCTACATGCCACATGATCCATCTCCAGGTGCAAACAGACTAAATACAAGTCTTGTCAGAGGCGGGATTTGAACCCAGGACCTTCGGCATGACAACTCAATGCTCTACCAATGAGCCACTCTGCTCCCTGTCTCCAATATTTATTATGCATGTCTCCATAAAATCTCACTTGAGACGTAATATTATATGCAAAGTTAAAAATTAAAAATAAAAAGTCAAAATTCAGATTTTGTCCATAGCTTGTAAAATTATCCAGTTGCCATCTTTTGCTGTATTCTCCTGGATGATTGCTTTCTATTTACTAGGACCCTCGATATATATCACTTGAAGGTTTCCTGTGGAAGAGGTCAAGATGTACCTCCTCTTACAAAGACCTTCAATGTTCTGTGAGATATGTTCGGTTTGTCTGATGAATCTTAAGCCATCTGGTAGATTCTTGTCAATTTTCTCTTCTACCGGTTCAGTAGATTCCTTGTTTTGTTTTTAATAATTTATTAATAAATGTTAATTTTAAAATAATATGTATACTTTAAGCTCATTTTTAATATAAAATAATTTCATCCAACAGTTATATCCACAAAATGCGATCCAATACCCGGATGGTCCGACAACTTATACGGCCCTCAGGGCCTGACTCTCGGAACAGGTGCGGGAATAGTCAGGGTCATTAGGTGCGATTCCAATTGTACGGCTGAAATTGTTCCAGCTGATTATGCTGTTAACTGTTTACTCGCAATCGGCTACAAGACATCTTTAGTAAAGTGAGTATACTTTTGGAAACAGTTTTTGATTTATTGATCTCCTTCAATTATAGTTTATTTGAATGTTAAAATAATTTAAATGTATTTTAAAATTTGCATAATGCCACATTTAATTGATAATTAATTAGCATTGTCAATGTAAATTCTATGACGAAGAAATTTAAAAATATATGCCATAATAAAACGTAATTAATTTTAATAAAAACTATGAACATCTTTTTTTAAAATATTTAATATTCATGTAAAAACTATGGTATACTAATTCTAAGGTTGAGACCATTTCATTTACTGATAAGTGCACCATGTATATATAAATGTAATAGTTAAAACAAGCAGAAGTAAATAAGTTTGATTATGTTAAGAAATTTAAGTACTTAGGGTCTATGGTAACTAGTAAAAACAAAATTCAAGAGGAAATAAATGGACTAATAAATGCAGGGAGTGATTGTTATTATTCGGTTTTGACATTACTAAGCTTGCGTCTTTTGTCCCGAAATCTAAAAATTAAGAATTTAGAAAACTATGATCCTTTCAACTCTTCTTTACGGATGTGAAATAAGATATAGCATAAAATATTCAGTCTGAAAAAGGGTGAACTAGGGAATTTAGGAGAATATACAACTTGGAACTGCTGCAGAGTATGCACCTGGTAAATATAATTGAAATGATAGCGTTGCGAAGATCAAATTGTGCTTGAAAAATTGTTGTGGCTTAGTAAGGAACAAATTCCTAAAAGGTTAATAAGTTAATAAGTGCTGTGCCGACTTGTAATACTCTGAGTGTTAGGGCGATGCACAAGTGGTAGGTTTGTGTTATGAGTGATGAATCACGGTTTGGGTAGTGGTCCATGGACAAAAGTGTAAGCTTTAAGCTTTCAGGTTTGCTAAGCTCTATTATTATTATTATTAATTATTTATAAATATATATATTTATAACTTTTAAGAAATATTTAAATAGTAAATAAATAAACTTCTTTGGTTTCAAGCTCGCATCCTGACATCCCGATTTACAACTTCTCTAATGACCCTGAAAACAAAATAACTTGGGGTGAATACATGAAGATCTGCAGCCAACGCGGAGAAGAGGTTCCGTTGGCAATGGCGCTGTGGTACTGCAGCTGCATACTGGTCAAGAATTGGTTCGGTTTCTTTTTTCTCACAAGCATTCTACACAATCTACCGGCTATGTTCATCGATTCTGGATTGTTTCTTATGAATAAGAAGCCCTGGTAAAATTTAAAATCCATATTCCCATTAAACTTGAATTTTGATTTTTGTAAGTCACTTTTAGTATCAGTAAGAAAATGGTTCGAGTGGAGGTAAAAAATCCTCTTATTTAAGGAGAACGGTTTATTGGAAAGCCAACGCTTCAACCAACATTGCAGGTCATCTTCAGGGCTAGTAAGATCAGAGGTTGAGACTGGACTGACTAGATCCCGATCTTACTAGCCCCGAAGATGGCCTGCAATGTTGGTCGAAACGTTGGCTTCCCAATAAACAGTTCTCCCTATTTAAGAGAATTTTTTTTATCTCCACTGGACCATTTTCTTCCTTATGCATGTAAGGTCAGCTAATATTATAATGCAAAGTATTGAAAATGAAAATCTCCACTTTTCATGAGTTTAAAAAAAACATTTTAAGGTACATTAAAAATCAGTGCCTATCGTCAAACTTATTTGACATATTAGTTTTGTGTCTTATAGATGACTCTCTATGAATTATATATCAATTATCAATCCATAAGCAATTGCAATTGATTTTCACATTGCTTGCAATGATCTCAAGGAAAAGTCAGATCTTTCAGATCTGAATAATATTGAAATAATTAAATGGGATGCGACCCTGAGATCATTATATTTGAGTTATAGTAATTCTATATCATTACTGAATAAGAGACATATCTCTCTCTTCTCCAAAGGTTGACCGATGATGATTTGTTTGTTAAATAATAATAATTATAGAATAAAATTATATTTATTTGTGCTGATCATGGTTACAAGATAAAACTTACAAAACTACTTACAAAGAAAAGGGAACGCTATATGTGACTGGTTATTTCTCGGCAATTGCATGTAGTTTCCTGCCTTTTGAGTTGCCCTCTCCTTGCCAAAAACTGCCTGTTCTGTATCTCTACAGACCTTGTGAGACACTTAATGCTAAGGGACAACAACCTGCTTAATAATATATGTAATATAATATATATATATATATATATATATATAATATATATAATATATATATATATATATATATATATATATATATATATATATATATATATATATATATATATATATATATATATATATAATAACTGATATAATGTCCTATACCCTATTTATCTCCTAGTGCTCCAGATAGTGTCACATATAGCATGCCTAGAACAGAAGTGTGTGGTTAGGTCAGTTCACTAAGATTCTGTGTAATTCCGTTCGATCTAAAATTTTAAGATCAACAACAGTATTTCCACAGCCTAATACACAATAAAACTGCATACAAACATTCAAGGACAAAGCATTGTCGAACAGTCACGTAGTCTTTATTTCCGGTTTCATTAAAAACCTCAGTTTTTTTTTATTTCTATTATATTTTTTTTAGTTGCAAATTGTACATTCTGACGTTTTCAGGGCCTTGAAAGTATATAGGAAGATTCACAAATTGGAGAACCTTCTATCTTTTTTTGCAACTCGCCAATGGGACTTTGCCCGAGACAACACGGATAACTTGTGGAAAAGTCTTTCAGAGACTGATAAAAAGTTATTTCCGTTTGACATGAAATCTCTTGATTTTAAACTGTACCTCCATAACTATGTGGACGGAATGAGGCTTTATTTAGCGAAAGAAGATGTGAGTACAATACCACGCGGCAGGAGGATGAACAAGCTGTAAGTTTAACAATTTTTATATTTATACTTATGTTTCAGTATGCTTTTATAGTATGCATATTATTTTAATTGTCTTCTCTGTAATATATATCCCCCATATATATAGCCCTGGTGAATAAGTGGTTAAGTCAATTTTTTTTCAGAGTGAGTTAATTGTATTGAGGGAAACAGAATCGTGTTACTCTTATCGTTTTTGGCTTTAAATGGAGTTGTAATGTAAGCAACAACTCCTTTTGAAGCCAATGCCTAACTTCTTATTCACTAAAAAAACAAACATGATTAAGCTTCTCTAAGTATAAGAAACTCATTTTGGAAAAAATTAAACTTAATCACTCATTCACTGGGACTGTAGATACCTTTCCTTTACCTCTACAATCCACGGAGGGTCTTGGGTTCACTAAATGGTAAAGACTGTACTGTTTCTAGGACAACGATTGGGCAGGAAGGTGATTTGACCAATATCACGCTCAACAGCCAGATTGTTTTCCCCAGTTAAGAGTACCCACTTTATGGAGGCTGGGCGATAAATAACCCACCACAGGTTTCATCCATGGTTGTTAACAGAATTAATAATCTCCAACAGCCGGATTTGTACCCAGGACCTTTGGCACATCAACTTAGCGCTCTATTCACCCCACTTGCTATATATGTATTTCACCCCCTTTATAACAGTAATTTTTCAGTTTTTCTCTTTCTTCTTCAAGTTGCTTCCTTGAAGGTTTTTCTCATTTTTATATTCCAAGTTTGAGGCGACTCTTCCCTATCCTCCTCCTTGGATACTGTTCTATATGCTTTTTGCTCACCAGCATCTTTGATCTTTACTTTTGTTTCCTTTACTTTTCTCCACTTATTAAATCTTTTTCAGATTTGTTTGACCAATTTTTTTTCCTTCAATACCTGAATTATATTGTTTTTACCTCTGCTTGTTTTTAAAAACAGTACAAATATGTTTTTAACATACTCAATATCCATTGAGGATCCTTGTGTACTTTTAAAAAGAAAACAAAACCTGTAAACCTGTAACAACAACCCATGAAGGCTCTTGGGTTCTGTACATGGTAGTGATGGTGCTGTTTCTTGGGCAGTTGTGTGGGGAGGTGATTTGTCTTCGGAATACTCAACCGCCAGTTTTTCCCCCTTATTTTACAGACCCATTGTTGGGTGAGCCTTAGGAGGGTCCTAGATCCCATAGGATCCATCTCCGGCTGCTAATTGATTAAATAAAAGTCTACCAGCAGCGGGAATTGAACCCAGAACCTTCGGCACGGCAATTTAGCAATGGGTTACTTTTTTGCCATCAATAAATAGAAATAACTGAACTAATGCTTGTCTCTAAATAAAAATAAAACTTGATCATTTTTTTTTTGTTTTTCAGACGATACGTAGCCCACAGATCTGTACAACTAGTCTTTTCTTCAAGTGTTATTTGGTTTTTGTGGCGGATTTTCTCTTCAGTTACAAGTTTTTAAGATGCAGATTTCCTAAATGTCTAAGCATAAGTCAATTGTTAAGTGATGAAAGGAATGTCTTATACATTTTCATTTTTATCCTTTTTTTTCTTTCAAATTAATTAAATTTATAGTTTTTATTCTAACTTCAAAAACTAAAAGGTATTGATATAATGTGATCTATTTATATTCTTATTCTAAGAATCATATAAATATTTATGCTAACATTATGTAGCATTTTATGTATATATTTTTGTTGTAAATTACGTTGAATCTGTTATTTATTAATAACAGTTTACATATATATGATATAATAACATATATAACTTATGACCTCTAATTGTAATACTTTTACCCTTTATGATAAGGTAAGATAGACAAATACTATTAATACTGTTAACCCATTCGAGACCGATTGCACAGTGTGTGTGCTATTGATTTCTGAGGCTGTAAGATGGCCTGCACACCGTGCAAAAACAGTAATGTGCAATTATCAGTTATTCTGAGTAAACTGGTCGTTGAAATGAGATCTTTCTTGAACTAATGAAATCTGTAAAGTACAGGAAAACAAAATTTGGCGTTGGTTTTACTGTGTACCAAAAAATCTAAAAATTATCTGAAGCTTAACTTTCTACTACTTTTTAAAAATTTTCTTTGCATTGTATTATGTTATTTATTATTGAAAGCAAAATAACGACTTTATATTATCTCACTATTTTTTAAATAAATGTTTATAAATTTTTAATGATTTTTACCTTATCTTGTATTTTGATTTTACCTTACATTGCACACATGGTGTTCAATCTGCTCTTCGCAATAAAAATTACCTGAGGAGGGAGCTGCATACCCGGTGTGCAATGATCTTATTTATGTGAATTCACTTATGAATTGGGTGATTTCCATAGTAAATATACTGTGTTTTTTAATTAAAAATAAACAAACAAAAAAATGTCGCTTCGGGGGACCGTGTTCGAAAAAAATCATCGTCTCGAATGGGTCGGAATTAACTGTAGATGTGAAGTTAGATAGGCACTTATTGGTTGGTGCTCATCTTGTTTTTGTTTACAAAATACTTCAAGAAACGTTAAGATCTTTTTTTTTAAGTAACTCTCCAAGAATTTCTGTTTTTAACATACTGAAGATGGGGTATCGAATCACCTATTAAACAAGATTTTACCTTAATGTTTTTATTGACAATCTTTTTAACTGTCTTCAAAATCGCATCCCTAAGATAATATGAAATGACAATATATTTTCTTTGACAAAAATAGTCAGTAAGATTGAATTATAGAGTTAATATTTTTTTAAAATCTCGTAAACTATATTAACAATTCTTCAATGTCTATTCAGCAACCTAATACAAGGATAGAAGAAGAAAGTAATATCTTATTAGAAAAGTAGATATATCTATTGTAATTTTTAAGGAGTTTATACATGTTTAGTATATATGTGTGTTTACGCTAATATATATGTTTAGTTACATGTAAATAAAAATTTCAATACCATAATAAGTAAAATATTGGTTTTTGCCATTATTTTGTGTTATTAAATCTCCAAAACTGTGAAGTTTGTAGATGTTTTACTAGAAAACCAATTTTTTTGTTTAAATAAAATTAAAAATATATATATATATATATATATATATTGTTTAAATGTATTTATTGAAATTTACAACAGTATACATAATATATCAAGTAAATATAATGAAAGATAAATCATGTCCAGAGATAAAGGCAAGTAGAGAAACTACCCAGTGGTAGTACTCAAATAAAAAGTTCAACTTAGAAGGTCACGAGGCCATCTTCTTTTCATATGCCCCCGAGGATTATCAGGAATTGAAGAGGTGCTAGGTTTGAAACTAGAGGGTTTGAGTGGGAATGAAGCAGAAAGGATAGATACCGGGTTCGGGCGGAATCAGCAACAAATGGGACATTAAGGTCGCTATGGATGACTTTATTCTTAACAAAATAAGGAAGATTGAGGATTTTACGAAGGATTTTGGATTGTAAGGATTGAATACAAAAGGAATTCGATGGCTTAGTGGAGCCCCAAAGCTCTATTTCGTAAGTCCAGATGGGTCTAATGATTGTCATGTATATGAGTCTTTTGTAATTAATTAGGAGCTTAGAGCATTTGTGTAGTAAATGTTGAAGTAGCCTGAAATGGCGAGTTGTTGTAGTTTCTTGTCAAAACTAAATATTAATTATTTATATATTTGTTCCTTATCTTTGATAGTTTTATTGAAAAATACAATTGAACTGTTTCATGCTAAAGTGGTTTTCCCAATATGAAAATAGTTACTTATGAGTTTCTGCTCATTTTTATAGATGATGTGTTTGTATAAATAAAATGTAGGACATTCAGTATGGAAAGTGGGCATGACTGATAAAATATCTACAGCTCCGATGAATAAGTGGTTAAGTCTAATTTTCTCCAAAATGAATTTCTTGTACTTAAGTAAGCGGAATCGAGTTATTTTCGTAGTGTATAAGGGGCTAAGTAAGGTATTGGCTTGGAAAGGATTTATTGCTTATATTACAACTCCATTTAAAGCAAAAAACTACGAGAATGATACAATTCCGGTTATCTCAAAACAGTTATCTTTCTCTGGACAAAATCCGACTTCACCACTTATTCACCGGGGCTGTAGATATAACCACTAATGAAATCAATAGAAAATACATACAGGATGTTTATGGTTGATATTTAAAACCTATATATTAAAATAGCTTTTGCCCGCGGCTTCGCCCGCGTGGAATTAGGTCTGCCACATAATGTTTCGTGACAGATCATTTTAAATAAATAATTTAAATTTGTTTTTAACTATAAGTTACTCGTACATCCAAAATTTCAGATGTCTAACTTCAAAACTGACGGATTCCATACAATCTTTGAATCCCTGTTATATTAAGGGGGAAACCCTTGGGGGTGGAACTATCCAAATTTCTTTCTTAAATTATACAAATAACCTGTCTGCAAATTTCAAGATGCTAAGTTCCTGATTTGCCTTTAATTATATACTATAATGGATTCTCCACAGAACACAAAAGACTGTCTGGGGGAGAACGTCACCATGGGCTGTTATCTGTCATTGTTTATGACCTGAACACTGATAATTCTGATACTGATAACACCTACCTTCTTATTCATATTAATGGAAATTGAAATATAAAAAAATATAATAATAAAATTCTAATCCCAGACCCCCCTAGCCACGTTCCTCTTATATAGGTAAATGTTTTCCCAACACTTTAGACCAAAACATTGCCATTTCTATCCTTGTCAGAATCCATTTGATGACCTTTTTCACAGAATTTCATCTTTGGAATTATTCCGAACTTCTGGAAGTATTTCTCAGCTCCTTCTTCTGAGGACAGCAACTCCTGAAGTGTTATTCTGTTTATTTTAAATAAATATACAATAACAAAATTAATTAGACAAGAACACCAAATTAAGTTTAATAAGCAATGCTGAAATTTAAATAGACCACAAACAAAATTAACAATACAAAAATCAAGTTAATATCACACACAGCTAACTCTAATTAGACAAGTGATAACAAGAGGCTACATGAGATAAGGAGGTAGGTTTCATGGTGTCCTGCTAAATCACAAGTACCAAACAATGCTGATAATTAAAACATATTTCACAACTAATAATCTGGAATCTCTTTAGCGATCATCCAAAGGCACCAAAGTAGTCCTGAGAAGAGAACGATCCTGGCAAAGCAATCGATTAAGTAAATCCTGAAAAAGAAAACATTAGTTAACTGCTTAATTAGTAAATTTAATGAACTACTTACTATTTCAAATAGCATTCTTTGTATTTTCGAATTCATGCAATCAATAAAATATATTTATTTCATTGTTTGGAAGTTGAAACATATTAAATGTTTCAAATGCTCCCCAAGCACACATTATTACTTGACACTGTCACATAAGTATTTGACTTACACAAAATATCTTCTCTTGGTATACGCTGTATCCTTATCTTCGTCGTTAAGAATATATTCACTGATTCCATCGACGTTACCTTTTAAAAAGGATTTATAATCAAGCGATTCCATATCAAAATCAAACAATCTTTTGTCTTTATCCTTAAGACTTTTCCAGAGATTTGTTGTGTTATTAATTGAAAATGTCCAAGAGTTAGTACTGAAGTATCCCACAAGATCCATAATTTTATGAATTTTATTGTACAGCTTTAATACTCTAAAATATAAAACTAATGAATTAATAATAATTAACTAATTAAAAATAAAAATAAAAACACTTATTGATTTTAAAAACTCAATAGTTTTAAAATAATTCACAGTTGAATATTTAAAATCTTTTTAACCCTCTCCACTGCTAGTACTCAAAAGACAAATTTAAGTTAAAAGGTTACGAGGCCACCTTCTTTTCAGATGCCTCAGAAGATTATCGGAATTGAAAAAGTTGCTATTTTTGAAACTAATGGGTTTGAGTGGGAATAAAGTTAGTCGTGACAGGATTGATACTAGATTCGGTTGGTCAATGAAAGAATAATGGTAAAGAAACTGATGACTTCTATTTTTTTTTTCCTTTATATTTCCATCCACACCTGTCAAATACAAGTAATTGACAATCAGCAGATTGGCTGACTGAAGAAAAAAATACAAAATGACATGGAAGGCATGACGAAGAACCGTACCCAGCGGTACCTCTCCATTGGCTTTCTTTAATTTCCTACTGTAATAGATCCCTCATCCACGTCCTTTTTAGTCTCCTCCTAGTGTTCTCAGGCATGAGAGTAGTGGCCAATTGTTGTATCAATGGGTTTGGGTGTCCGTATAGTTTTTCTTGAAAGCGTTTGTAGTACGTTCGTATGTGTTCGTCAACCGTTTTTATTTTTAAGTCAGTATGCAGAGTTTTGTTATTGACGAACCATGGTGCATTAGTGATAAGTCTAAGTACTTTTGACTGAAAAATTTGTAGTCGTTTTCTGTGAGTCTGTTTAGTGATGCCGTAGATTTGTAAAGCATATGTCCAAACTGGTTTTAGTAAGTAAATCTAATTTGGAGTTTTTCCTGAATAGCGAGTACATTAATTTGAGTTTGTGATTTAGTGATTGGCGTTTCATCTTAACGTGAGGACCCCATGTCATTCTCCTATCAAATGTGAGTCCTAGGTATTGTACTTTGTCTCTCTGTGTGATGGGTGCGTTATTAAGGAAAATGGGAGGGCATGTTTCGCGTCTAAGAGTAAAAGTGATGTGTTGTGACTTTTCGTGGTTCAGTCTGATTTGCCACAATTGGCACCACTCATTAACCTTTTGTAAGTTGTGTTGTAAGTTTTGTGAGGCCTGTGTCGCGTCTTGAAGTTTGGTGATCATGGCAGTGTCGTCAGCGTAGGTTGCGATCAGTGTGTTAGGAGTTTGTGGAATGTCGTATGTATATGTTATGTACAGTAGCGGTGCAAGTATTGATCCCTGAGGTACACCGGCTAAAATGGGTCTTATTGAAGATAGCTCTGAGCCCTGTCAGACTGAGAAAATCTGTCTGCAAGGAATGAGAGAAGAATCAGATAATAAGTGTGTGGTAGTACAGTCTTGAGTTTAAAGAGAAGGCCCTGGTGCCAAACTTTGTCGAACGCTTGAGCGACATCCAGAAACACTCCAGTTGCATATAACTTTTGCTCTAGTGCTGTCGATATGTAGTCAGTTACTCTGTGTAATTGCTGAGTAGTCGAGTGTGATTTTCTAAAACCGAATTGATGGTGAGGGATTGTATTTTTGTCAGTCAGTAACTTTAATAAGCGGGGATAAAGTAATTTTTCAAAAATTTTAGAACAAATAGGGAGTAAACTAATAGGTCTATAGGATGAAGGGTTGGTAATGTCTCTATCCTGTTTTTGATCATTGAAACAATTGAGTATTTCCACTGTATAGGGAATTTCGTAGTTCTAAGTATTGAGTTGTAGGTTGTCATAAGAAGCACTAGAGCTTTCCTAGGCATTTGCTGGAGCACCTCGGCATTTATTAAGTCATAGCCCGGGGTTTTTCTTTTTGGTAAATGTCTAATTAGTTCTGCTACTTCTGTTGGAGTGAATGAAGGCGGTGGTAGTGTTAGTTGTAATAGAGCGTCAAGTGTGTTTTTTACAGTTATTTCGTGTTCTGTGTCAGTGAAGTCAGAATGTGGTGTAAACACGGAAGAAAGATGGTCGGCAAAAATCTCAGATTTTTCCTCGTCCGACACAGCCCAAGAGCTGTCTTCTTTTTTAAGAGGTTCCAACATCTCTCGGTGTTCTAAGAGTCTTTTGGTATGCTTCCATAAACTTCCATCGTCTGTCGAGAGGGATTTAATATAATTCTCATAGTTTGATCTGTTAAATTTGGTAATTTGACGTTTTAGTTCATTATTCAGTTTGTTAAATGTTCGAGTATCTGATGGTTGTCTGTTAGTTTGCCATATTTTACGAGCTCTTCTCTTGGTCCTGATCAAATCTCTAATATACTGCGGGTAGCTTGGTAAACTATCCGCTTTTCTATCCCTGGGTTTTGATGATAACCACGCTGCGTCTTGAATGCTTGTAGTGAACTTTTCCACTGCCTTCTCTAGTTCTTCATTGTTTATAGAAATAGGGATTGAGAGGTGACTATTGAGATAACTTCTGTATAAATCCCAATTATACCCTGTGTTAGGGAAGGTCTTTTTTGTGACTCAGATGGCTCTTCGCACAGGATCATTTGAACTACAGAATGATCAGAGCAAAGATCAGAGCTCGTATTTACAGTCTTGTTTACTGTTCTTAAGCCTTTTGTAACAAAAAAGTCCAGTAAGTCCGGGGTTTTGCGTCTAGAAGTAGGCCAGTAAGTAGAAGAATTTGGAGTTGATGTGTCTAATGAAAGTTCATGAAGAGCATACCACAAGTTCCTACCTCTTGGGGTACACAATCTTGAACCCCAGCATTGGTGTTTCGCGTTTAAATCACCTCCTGCGATAAAACACCTACCTAACCGTTTAAAAAACTCAGAAAACATCGAAGATGTAAGCTTGTACCTAGGGGGACAATAAAATGCAGCGAACGTGATATTTTTCTGTTTTGTATGTAATGTGATTCCAGTTGTCTGTATGTGTGGTGTGATGGGTAAATGAATGGGACTATGTTTTAATGACGATTTGATAATAATGGCGGTGCCACCGTGTGCCGTTTTGTCAGGGTGATCAGTTCTGTAAATAATATTGTCTGAAATATAGATTTTTGATCGTGAGGTAAGATGTGTTTCAGTGATGAGTGCTATGTCTGTCCTTTTTTCATGTAAATATAAATCAAGTTCGGTCCTGTGTTGCATCAGTCCATTAGCATTCCATAGGAGAATTGACAAGGAGCCAGCTGTTGAAAAATTAGGGGGCATGGCTGTGGCTCCAGACTTGTGTAACCTGAGTTAACTGTTGGAGAAGATTAAAAAGAGGGTGGATAAGGTTGTTAAGACCCGTTAGTATTTGAAATAGTTAGGGAGGGGCAGCATCATAAGGGGGCACCGGCTGGGTACTGTTATTCATCATACCTGTTTGAACATTATAGTGTTGTGGTGTTGACTTCGGTACTGGTGGACTTCTTGGCTTCTGCTGAGATTCCACGCTGTTCTCCGGATGTCCTGGAAGATGGGGCTGTACAGGTCTGAGATTTGGGAATTCTTGTGAATCTGGTGGCAACTGAAAAGGTTGAACTGGTGAAGGCCGCTGGTTGTAATGTCTTGAGCTACGCTGAATTCTTAAGTTCCTCAGTGTTTGGCAGCCTTTGTAGTTGGCAGAATGTTGGCCACCACAATTGGCACAAGTAGCAGGAGTTTCTCTTGTTTTACTGCAAGTTTTGCTGTCATGGTGCCTTACACACCTTGGTGGGTGGTTGCAGTAGCCTCGAGTGTGACCATATTGTTGGCACCTTAAACACTGAGGAATGTCTTTTTTCTTCCGCGGTTCTTCGATGTTTACTTTTGTGTAATAGATATATTTTAAATCGTAGATGTCTTCTTTAAAAGTTTCTTTTGTAATATCTACAAAGAACATTGGTAAGGGCTTCTTAAATCTTGAAATAACGTTGGTTACATTACAAGCTTCGTAACCTTTCTCTTTCAATTCTTCTTTTATAATGCTAATTGGTGTAGAGTGATGGAGGCCCTTAATCACTATCCTGGGGCATCTGTCCTGTGGGAGCTGAAAGGTGTGAAAATCTGCGCCTTCACTTTTTAGGCTCGCATTTAAATTTCTGTAAGTGTCAGGTGTATCAGGATAAACTGTAAAGCGAAGAAGTAGACGCTTCGCCCATGGCTGGCGGAAAAACCCGCACTTTTATTATTTAAGTCTTAAATCTAACCTGTCTGATCAGAATAAAACACTTTTTAAGAAGAAAAACAGAATATTAAAACATTAACCGAAGTTATATTTATAACACATAAAACTAACCTACATATTTTCACATTCACTTCGATCATATGTTCCCGATGACTTCTATTTGATTTTCGAAAAAAGCAATGGATTGGAATAAGAAATGTCAGCGAGTGGTCTCCGAAATAAAGATTTGAAAGATAAGAAACTGTGGCAGGAATTGATTTAATTCTAGTCCTAAACTGGAAAAATATTATTAGATAATAGAATGGTAATGTTAGAGAATAGAATGATTTTTACAGTCGATTAGATGACAACTAGTTACCACAAATTTCTCTAGATAGCACCAGTATGGTAAAATGAACAAATAAGGTGACAATAGCCTCGATTTATACTCATTAATAATTTTAGAATAACAAAGAATTTGTTGAGGTAGCTAAGGGTATCCATGGGCCTTAGCTTTGATAAAATAAATAATAATAATAATATATAAAGAGTTTAAATAAATAAATGATTATGTTAATTATCTTACCTGGGTTTCTTGTGCAGAAATACTAGTCCAATATCCATCAAAACTGCAGGCAATATATGTAGAAAAAATACCAGTAAATAATAAACATAAAAATTACTGACGGTGAGAACTGAAGAATAGTTATAATAGGTTTGAGAATATGGTATTTCGCTGCCTCTCTCTAGTAAATAGCTTATCAGGTCGGTCCATGTTACAATGTTTTTGGGATGGCTTGTCCAATTGTAGATAGGAATTTCTTTCAATTTTCTGAAAACAAAAATAGAATAGTGGGTGTATACAAGAAATGACCGTTTTATCAAATTTTAGAGTTCAAAAGTCTGTAAATATTTTAATGATATTTATTATTTGCCAACACTTAATAATCCCTTTAGAGCATTCTCTTAGCTTGTTTACTAACATTGGACTTCTTCAAAAAAAGCCTCAGTTTAGTTATTTATTTCAAAGAAGACATGACAGTGTCTTAAGAAATTCTCGTAAATTTAAGACAATCTGGAATAAAAATTTCACAGCCGCTGAAGCAACTAGTGAAATTATTAAATATGAAGGGGAAGGTGTCCTTGACCAGCACACTGTGCGAGGTTGGTTTGAAAAATTTAGCAGTGGAGAAGGAAGAAGGAAAGGAAGGAATCAAGGAAGAAGGGCTCCGGGCGACCATTAATGCATATTGATGAGGTTCTGAAGGAATCTGTTGAGTCAAATCCGTCCACAAGTACTCGCGAACTTGCTGTGTCAAAAGATACTGTATTTTATATCAAAGAAATAATAATAAAAATATTTGGTTAAAAAACGGTCGTTTTTTTTTATTCTCTACCCCATTAGAATTAGTAAATTAGAATACTTTTTTATATCAAGTCATTCAGCGACCCTACTATGCCTCATTCAAGATTTAGCCTATTAATATGCAATCCACTGTACTAGTAATATTTACATAAAATAAATACACAAAAGAAAGACAAAAAAATTAAATAGGCAGTCATGAGGATTGCCAACAGAAATGAAAACTCAATAATTTGGAATAACTGTATTCTAAATCCTAGTCTGAATTATTTAAATTTCAAATTTGTAAGTTCAAGTACATAGTTTATTTATTAATCAAAACATATGATGGGCTGTGCAAGCTCAATACAATACAAAGTATCATTAATTTAATTGAAATTAGTATATGATTGTATTATTTATAACTTGTGTTTGTATTTACATACATTTTATTGAACTTTATTTTCATCTTTAGCATTATTAGCATTGTTTAGTTCAGCAATACTTAGATCATTTGTACTTTTAATGATTACATAAAACAAGACATTTAACAAGGACAAATAAAATCTTTAAGGAAAACAAAATACTCAACCAGTTATCGTTGTTTTAAGTTATTATTAGTATCAATCAATTGGAAAAATATTTAACAACTTTCTAGTTAAATACATATAATGATATTCTTGTATCAATGCATTCTATCATTAAAACTACAGTTTATTAAAAGAAATTTTTCACATAATTCATGCACAGGCAGCACCAGTGTTTAGGTGTCAACAGTTTCGAGCATGTTGCTGACACAAAACCTTAAGTTTACCCCTACCAAAAGTCGATAAACACAGCTGAATAAGTTTTCACTTCAAAAAGAAAATCCATTTATGCAAAAATATTGAAATAAAAATCATTTATTCCATTTACCCAGACTTAGCTGTTTCATGTCCAATTGCGAGAAGACAATTGACAGTCATGTCACCTGGCATCAGTTCTCCTTTTTTGTCTTTGCCGATCCTGACGACACGAATCGCTCCAACGTAACATCCAGTTGCTATTCCTATCGGACCGTAAAGATAATCTACCCAATTAGGAATAGGTTCACTTCTGGTTGTAACAACTATAAATACAAAATTTCAAATTAATATTACCAGTAATATAGGGTAGTTTTGACAAAGTATTATGTTAAGATAGGGTCACCTGTGGTCTAGTGGTTAGCATGACAACCTACTATGCCGAAGATCACAGTTTCGCAGCCCGGCAGGATTTTTTAAAGAGAGTAAAGAATTCTAGATTATGCTGGCCTTCAGGAGGGACATAAAATGGGGTTCCTGAGCCTGTGTGATTCAGTTACTCGTTTAAGATTCCTATCCTAGTTAAACTTGAAAATTTAGGTATCCCACTGAAGCATCATCTGATTAGCCATAGCAGCATAATGTGACGTTAAACAAAAAAAAACAATATGTTTAAGATAGCATAAATTGCCAGGATGCAGTCAATATGATATTTTGGTCTAATTATGTAATCCGTCATCAGGGTTAGTTTATCCTAAGAGATGAGTTAAACATAAGTTTCATGTTCCATGATGGTAGTTGAGAAAACCTGTTGTATAGTGGCTACATATTTGTGTTAAATATATCATTTTTAGAAAAATATGGACTTAGATATTTTTAGCTGTAAGCCCTTGATATATTGGATAGTATAAAAAGTTTGATGAGTATAACTTATTTCATACTTTGATAGCTGGTACATAGTTCCTAACTTTCACCATGTTTAATATCAGTTCATACATATTTTCATTGCGTGTTTATTTAATGTCACATTATGCTACTACGGCTAATCACACGAAGCCATTATAGTCCAGGATCCCTGGTACATTTTTGCACTTGATTACTATCAAGCTGAATCTTCGTGAATAGCTTCGTTTTGATGAGACGGCCAACAATTTCCTTTGCAAAAGTTCTCGATTGTGGTAGCTAACAGAGGTAGCAAGGATAAAATATGTCGATTTGATGATTCTCCAAAATTTAAGGATAACATACCACGCAATTTGTAGGACAATATGACTGTTAAATTATATATTAACTAAGAAAAAAAATAAAATCTGCTGGTTAGTAATCATTTTTGATGACCTCGTTATCGATACATGTTGGAAGGAGGGGACTCTTTGATCAAACCATGCATTTTGTAAAAAAAATATTTTTTCTAATTATTAAGATAATTATCTTGAGATTTAACAAAAAAAAAACTCAGTAAATAATAAATTTGTATGGAATCATCAAATCAACATATTTTATCCTTGCTATCTCTGTTAGCTACCACAATCGAGAATTTTCGCAAAGGAAACTGTTGGGCATCTCATCAAAACGAAGCTATTCACAAATATTCAGCTTGATATTAATCAAGTGCAAAAATGTACCAGGGATCCTGGACTATTATGAGAGTTCTAAATTTTGCCTGTCCACGCATAATTAGGACAGAGATCAGGGACAAGTACAGGCACACTTCACAGACTCAGGACCCTCCTGAAGATGCCATAACCATGAATTTTTTTACTCCCTTTGAAAAATCCTACGAGGACCATCTGCCTGGCCATAGAAGGTTGTTGTACCAACCACTTACCCTACATATTTTCATATTATTATCATACATGCTATTACTATATATTTCTACATATCACTATAATAAGTAAAGTTTTCAAGCTTCTGAATAACATTTAATACTTACTGATTCCAGGTCTCATGATGGATAAAGGTAATCCTACACCATGTTTTCTAATACATTCCTCTGCAACTGCTTTTGTAAAAACGTAGGTGTTACTCCAATCTCCAATGATACTATAAATTAAAACAACATTTTCTTAAACTTTTAAATCAGAAATAACAATTTTCTAATGCACATTAATATTTCTAGAATAATTATAATGATAAAATCAAAATTGATATAGTTTATAATAATTTTGGGATTTATTTTTCAAACAAAATGTTTCTTTTAATATTTATTTTTCATTTACTTATATAAACTTTGATATTGACAACAAGTGCTATCTTAAAATAAAAAGTCACTTTTTCCTTTTAAAATAAATAATTAAATAAAAAAAAATAATAATAATAAATAAAATAATCCTCTAGTGAATCCCTTAAACAGATGAGTACTATAGGGTTGTTTTTTAAAAATCAAAATCATCAAATTGATGCATAATAAAATTATTGCATTTTTCTACTTTAAAACAATCAACATCAAATCAAATAAACTTGGCATTTATTTCCTTTTTTTAGATAATTCTAATTCTCACTCTATTCTTTTATTATGTATTTGAAATCCAAACTTGAAATAATTTAGGAGATTTAAAATCCATCAAAACAATGAACTTAAAATGTGTTTAAAGATGACCCATAGTTAGCAAGAATGACACTAGAGACCACTTGTGTAGCTCCTAGATTGCATCTTCAGATCCTCAACCAATATTTGCTCTATTGAACTAAATAATTAATAAATAAATAAAATTTAGGCAAAACAATAATTATAATCATTTAATATTGTTTTCTTTAAGAACATTTTCTCACCTCGGTGTCAACTCATCCAATAATTCAGGACTTAAAGTGTCTGCCAAAGCAATAAGACCTTCAGATGACACAGGAGTATCGTAGAACTCCTCCCCAATCTCTTTTCTAGGAGAGTGGCTGTAAGCTGTAGAAACATGAACCACGGCCTGAAAACAAAAATTAATAAATTCAGTAAACTTATTTGAAGGCATAAATCCAGGAAAGGATGGTTGAGGAGCATTAAGGGATGAACTATAGGGGAAGGTAGTGAACTGTTATATTGAATGAACTGCCGTTTTGGCTAATATTGTAAGTCTTCTTCAGGGTTAAAAAAAGATATATTATCCTCTTATCTCCAAGATAAAAGATGTAATGTAGTTTATGCTTGCAGATGCAGCCTCGGTGAATAAGTAGTTAGATCAAATGTAGTATAAAATGAGTTTCTTGTAGTTTAAGGAAAGCGGAATCATGCAATTCTCTTGTGAACAAGTGGCTTAGTCAGGCTTTGGCATAAAATGGAGTTATTGCCTATGTTATTACTCCATTTCTAGCCATAGCCTATGAGAATGACACCATTCCCCTTCCCTCAATACAATTAATTCATTCTGAACTAAATTTGACTTAACCACTTATTCACCATAGCTGCAGATACATGATCCAATAATAAGGTTTATACCTAGAAACTCAACCACAGTTTATTTTATTTTACCATTTTTTTATTGTAGTTTCTAACACCAAGGTATTAAAAAAAAAAAAAAAAATCCAACTAAAAGTATCTTTTTTTTCTTACTTCAGCAAAAATCCAATGTTTTTTTTTTTTAAATACACAGCCATTATAATATTTTAATACAAGAAAAATCTAAAATTATATCCCATTTTGAGTGGAAAATAGTTGACTGGATAAATCAAATGATGGATTGAATTGGTCAGGGGGTGCAATCAAAGATACCACAAAAAATAAACAAAACTTATTTTTTATTAATCGTGCCGTTTCAGCCTACATTGTAGGCCATCTTCAGGGCTATGAAAGAAACAGAAACAGTTTTGCTAACATAACAGTTTTGCTTATTTTTTGTGTCATCATTGAGAGATCCAGATAGCCCCCTGATTGATTCAATCCATCATTATATCCCATTTTGTATTTCATCATTAACATCTTTGACCGCAAGAACATTGATAATGCTTTTAGTGATTTTTTTGAGAATGGCTTAAAATTGTTCTAAAAAATGACAAAAAATTGAGTTAAAAATGACTTATTTATTGGCTATAAACATTGTTTTAACTAATAATAAAGGTTCTAGATTCGGAGTGTGAAACCGGCTCTGGCAGATAACTTATTTATTCGGCCTGTGAACCCTCAGGGACACAGGAGTAAAGAGGGAGGGATTATTGGGGATGTAACCCCCTCCCATTGCTTAGAAGAAATTAAAAAAAAATTGTAAGTAACAATTTAAAAAAAATAAAAAACTTTAAAGGATTTTACTTTTTCCTTAGTTATTATTGTGGGATTACAGAAGTAAGGGTCAAAAATGCCAAAAACACAGTTATTTTAATGAATAATAGGTATGCTAAAATGACAAACCAAAATGTAATGCTGTTTATTTACAATTAATTACATTATTATAGCGGCAGTAGTGGCTTCTTGCGGCAACAATAAGATCACAAATGTGAGAAGAACAGTTTAGACAATTCTTAGAATCTAGAAGTAAAGCCTGGATGGGTCTAGAAAGTTCCCTATGCAATTAAGTATAGTAAGTTATTGTAACCAATAAATAAGGTTACTTGAATTTAAAAGCTACTTCTTGATTGCCCTTCCAAAAATAACATTTATAACTTCCAAAATAACATTTATAAAAAATTATAATCTATTTATTTAATTTGAAGGTACATGATTATAGTATAATACATGTCATACCAATATTACGAGACATTTTTTTTTAAGGGAGTAATATGTTGGAGTGGTTGACTGGTGGGGGTTAACCTCCCCATGAGTCAACTCTAGTTATGCCTATGCTCAGGAATCTACATAACCTCCTTTTAGACCTACTCATCTCTATAAAGTGGGTATTCTTAATTAGGAAAAAATCTAGAGGTTTTGCGTGATTACTTACAAACCACTATATTGCACAATCGTTGGCTTATGCTTATATATACATAGATATTTTTATTGATGCATGCATCTCTAAACCTTACCTCCAAGTTCTTCATCTTCTTGCACAGCTGAAGGATGCTCCTGGTTCCTCCGACGTTGATCCTTATGGCGGAAGCTAAGCGCTCGTTGAACCTGACTGTGGCTGCTCCGTGGAAGACAACCTGAACTTTGTCTATCAAGAGCTCAACGTCGGCCGAAGACAAACCAAGCCCTGGCTCGGTCATATCGCCGGGTACGATCTTCAACCGCTCAATGAAGGATGGGTCTTTCTTCTTCAAGAGGTGGAACATCTAGAACAAAAAGTTTGTTCAATATCTCTGAAATAAAATGGAAATATATTTTTGATATTTGTAGAAAAAGTTATATTTTGAATTGTAGTAGATTATCTCAAAAATAAATCTTTTTTCATGTCTATTTCCTTTAGCACTAAAAGTTGTTTAGTTTTTAAATTGTTTAAAATAGAAATTTGAGACACCTCAAAGACACTTACGTTTAAAACTTTCAACTCTTTAAATCATTTTAGGGGACAAAACCCTAACGATACACACAAAAATTTGACAGACCTCCTCTCACTTCTATATCCTTATTCTGAGGTTCAAAGAACTGCTACTCAAAGTACAAGAATGCTTAAATAGAACTGCTAATAATATTTCCTTCTTATTATTAAACAATAACTATTTCACAACATGAAATTACACTAATACACATAAATATTTAAATCGTAACGTGAAACAATTATGTTTTTTTATTTAAGGGATAAGGAAATGTGACTTACTTATAACAAAAGAATGGTTCTGATTTACGTATATTTATGTAAATGCTAATTTTATTATTTTTTACAAAATTAATAACATACGAAAGGTTAATGATCTTAGTATAATTTACTTAAACTTAAAGACAATATCATTAATATACTAATAATGTTGGCTATTACTAAATGGTTACTATTATACTTAAAGATAAGAGGCTGAGCAGCCGCGAAAAGGAAATTAGATTTGGAACAAAACAAGGCATTTGTCGCTTCGAGCTTCATTAACAATTTTTAACTGTTTCTTCGTTTCGTGGGTGAGCTTACTACAACAGCCCTGAAGAAGACCTGTAATGTGGGTCGAAACGCCGGCTTCCATATAAACGGTTCTCCCTATATAAGAGAAGTTTTTTTCCTATACCTGTACCATTTTCTTCCTCGTTTATTCGTTTCATTTTTAATATTTTCCAAAAATATATATGTTGTCGTTATCTTTAGTATGGAAAAGAGAACGTAATTATGGGTAATGAGTAGAATTCAGAAATCATTTCATCTATAAGTTAACGTTTCAACCAACATATATCATCTATATATTTTAACTATTTTTATTTAAAGAAAAAAGATAAGCCCCCGGGCGGAATTCGAACCTGGGTCCTCTGTCTCTCCGTGACAGACCTCTACCATTTGAGCTACCGGAGTCGCTTACCAGCCGGGAACAAATCTGTTCTTTTATCTGATCCCATGTCCCCGTGTTCTCGCAATCGAGGGTGTAGGATCTGTGAAGAGAACGGATTTGTCTGGCCGTGCTACGAGCCAGGCTAGATCAGTTGGAAGAGCACAACGACGGATACGTGGGAGACCCGAGCCCGAATCCCGGCCCTAGACAAATCTTTTCTCTTCAAGATAAAATATTTTAAAATTATGTCATCTATACTTCAAAATGTTAGTTTAAAATTTTTGATGAAATGACAAACGAAATCTAAGGTCTAGTGGTTAGCGTAACAAACTACTAAACCCAAGATCGCGGGTTCGTAGCCCGACAGGCGGCCCTAGGATTTTTTTACAGGGGAGTACAAAATCCTTAGTTAGTCCGTCCTTCGGAAGGGACGTTAAACGGGGGTCCCGAGCCTGTACGATGTCAGGTACTCGTTAAAAATCCCTATCCTAATTAAACCTGGATAGTCAAAATTTAGAGCTCCCACTATAGCATCGTCCGATTAGCTATAGCAGCATAAAGTGACGTTAAATGAACAAACAACAACGAAATCTACTCATTACGCATAATTGCATTCTCTTTTCCATACTAAAGATAATAACTAGTATTTTTGGAAAATATTAAATGTAAAACGAATAAACAGTTAAAACTTACTGTGATTCAACTCGAAGCGAGTTGTTCACCCGATATCCTAGACATCGTATTAACCAAAATTATCAGTCTATCGATAACAGTCCAAACATTATCCGCTCTTAACTCTGACCATATCCCAGTCTTAATTCATTTCAGCAACGTAACAATGTCCTACTCGAAACTATCGTATCAAAGGATTAATCTATAGGGATACCTATAAACACCTAATTTACCACAATGTTTGTCCAAATAACCATTTAAACAGCCCACAAGAAATAGATGAAAGCATAAACAAACTACAGTAAACCATAGCTGAATGCTTAAAACTGTTAACCACACGAATATTTCGTACAAAAAGGATAACTCTCGCATGCCTAGTTCCATTCTTCTTAGAATAAAGGGAAAAAATATTGCAAGGAGGAGATGGATGCAAACCAGGAACCCTCAAGACAAAAGTAAATGGAACTTTCTAAAACGCGCCGTAAAAAAGGAGTTAGAGGAATTCACGATATCCACGTACGAAAAATATGTTTCCAACCTGGACCCAAGAGACCAATCTTTATGGAAGGCTACAAAACGACTTTTAAATAAAAAAGGAAATATCCCCAGTCTAGTAACGAACGGAGGATATATCACCAGCGACTTGGATAAAGCCGAAGCCTTTGCCAATTATTTCCAACAAACATTTTCAAATTCACACTCCGATAGAGGGAGGTTAGAAGTTGAAATCGAATAGTTTTTAGAATCACCTCTATCAACAGTACAATTGCCGATGGAATTCACCAATCCAAAAGAAATTCACTCACTAATTAGGAAGCTCAAAACTAGGAAAAGTCCCGGCCACGACTTGATACCAGCAATCGCAATAAAAACTACCTAGGAAAGCAATTGCTCAGATAAAATCAATTTTCAATAGCTGTTTAATGATTGGATATTTTCTGACACTTGTAAGAGAGCAGAACTGGTGGTTAGAAACAAGCCAGGCAAAAATGCCAAAGAATTAAGCGACTACCGCCCCGTTAGTCTACTACCAATCGTAGGAAAACTATTCGAATCAATTATCAAAATGCGCCTCTCTTCTTCTCGCTTCTCTTCGTACCCCACAGGGTTCAGTTCTCTCTCCGATCCTCTTCAACTTTTATCTTCATGACATCACACAGTCCCCAGTTACCTCCATAGCTATGTTCGCTGACGACACAGCAGTATTCTAGCAGAGTGATGACATAATTATAGCCAGGAACACACTTCAAAGTCACTTTCATAAGTTAGAACAATACTTTTCTAATGGAAATTTGACCTCAACGTTCAAAACTGTATCGCAAAAATTTTCACTCGTAGGCGCCCTTCAGACCCACCTGAACTAGTGCTCAATGGCAGCAACCTCCCGTGGATTATAGAAGCAACTAAATATCTCGGAATTTATTTAGATAGTCGGAACCAGCATATCACCAAATTAACACAGGCCTGCGCACGATTAGCTCTACTTTATCCGATAATCTTGACTAATAAAATGTAGATTAAAACCAGAAACAGTCTTATTAATTTATAAAACTATTCTTAGACCTTTACTATTGTACGGTTGTGAAGTGTGGGGTGCAGTGTCAACAACTAAGCGAAACAAATTGCAAACTTTCCAAAATAAGATCCTACGAATCGCACTAAACGCGCCTTGATTTGTATCAACAGTCAACTCCACCTAGACCTAAAACTAGAGACGATTGAAGAATTCATTAAAAAGCGTTACACCAGATTTAAGACCGGATTACAAGCAGTCAAAGGTGCTGTAGCATTCAACATAGGCGAACCTATTTCGTCCCCAAGACTAAAACAGAGACTCTTGAAAGATATTCTGATGTGAACTCTATTACCTTTCTCACCAATCGTTTTAACAAATTGTAATATAATCCTGTTTCTTTTTAGTTTTCCGTTTTATAGTACTATAGTTCTGTTTATTATTACATTATAATTATTATATATGAAAAAAAACTATTATATATTTATAACTTCTCTTGCAAATAATGTACAGTTAGGCGGGTCTCTTGCATCAGACGAAACCCACCTTTTGTTAAAGTTTAAAATTCATTATTTAAAAAACCGTGGAAGGCTAGGAAGAGCCGATCTGGAAAATAAAGGATAAAAAAAAACTCGAAGCGACAACCTGCGGAGTAATTATCCTAAACAACTTTCTTCGTATCTCAAATATAAATATTACTATGAACGTACACATTTTTATTGACTTTATTTTTTACGTACTGCACAATAAAATAAGAAAATTTTTTTAATAAAAATTTGTTGATTTTTGGTGTCGATTGGAATTCTCGTTCTATAAAGAAAATTTCGATGATCTGCACCACATCCCACATTAGTTCAGATATTCGAGGCTCTACTATATTAACAATTTCATAAGTTATAAATTTGTAATTGATTATTACATTATTGCTTTTAAGACGTTTTTAACTATGATAAGTGATTTTTTTATAATGACTATAAAAAGAAGGAACGTATTTAAAAAAATTTAAACATCAGAATAAATTAATCCTTTTTCTTTCATGAATATATTTTCATTTGCGCAATACATTTTAAACATCCATTTTAAATGGCTAATTAATTTACGAGGAGCTACGATTCCATGGGAATCGGATATCTATACACCTAGCACTAATTGTGATTTAAAACACGCATGCTTACGCGAAACAACTTTTTCGTGTGTTCTAAATGTTAATGAGACTATTTACTATTAAAGTCATGATGAGATTAACTAACCTAATCACGCAACATCAAAAGAACATAACGTGTGTAAATCATTCAAAGAATTAAAATTTCTTAAACGTTCGACTTTAGTTGCCGATGAAACGTTAATTTAACACCTCAAAGTTATTTAGACCAGTATCTATACATAATTCGTGTTTTTGAATTTTTTCCTTCTACTGTATTGTAGAATTTAAAGTAGTTCTGTTCTTGTGTATTAGCCGGTACCCATGAAACCTGCCTTCTTATCTCTCCTGTAACCTCTTCATATCATTCATCTCATTTGAGTTATTTATCTGTGTGTGTTTTTAAATTGTTTTCTGTATTGTATTTTAAGTGTTTTTGTTTATGGTCTGTTTAAATTTCAATATTGTCAATTAAATTTTATTTGGTGTTTTTGTCTTATTAATTTTGTTAATGAATATTTAAAATAAACAGAATAACACTTTGGGAATAGCCGTCTATAAAAGAAGGAGCTGTGTAATACTTCCAGAAGGTCAAAATAATTCCAAAGATGAAATTGTGTGAAAAAGTTCATCAAATGGATTTTGATAAGGATAGAAATGAATATGTTTTCGTCGAAAGTGTTGGGAAAACATTTATATAAAAAGAGGAGCGTGGCTAGGGGGCTTTAGAATTAGCATTTTTCCCCTCGTATTGGCCTATTAAGGACCACATCATTTCAACTGTTTTTTTTTTTATTATAATTTATTTTATTGTTATATGATATAATTTTCTAAACATTTTATTTGAAAAGAAAAGATATGACCAGGACCGGGACTCGAACCCGGGTCTCCCACCTGTCCATGGTTATGCTTTAACCATCTCAGCCATCCTGGTTCGCTTCTCCCCTCTTTCCACTGACCCTATATCTCTGTGTTCTCGCAATTTGCGATGTATACACGGGGAGAATGTTAATTGAACATTACTTTTATATTTGGATCTTGTTGACTTTAAGTCATTAATATTGTTATAATTTATTTTATTGTTATATGATATAATTTTTTAAATATTTTATTTGAAAAGAAAACATATGACCAGGACCGGGACCCAAACCCTGGTCTCCCACATGTCCGTAGTGGTGCTTTAATCATCTCAGCCATCCTGGTTCGCTTCTCGGTCATATCCTAGTCATATCTTTTCTTTTTAAATAAAAGTATTTATTTTTATTTTTGACATTGGCCCAGTACTCCTCCGTCCTTCGCTGCTCCCTTCTTTCTTCTGTCCATCTCTTTCCCGTTTCTCAGCTTGGGCCTCTCTCGAATACCCACATGGGTACCTAGTTTCATCCTGAGACGGTTGCTTCCTAAGACATCCTCGCAGGTAATCCCCATCTCCTAAATCCCTTTCCACCTCTTCGAATCAGGCAGGTTTGGTCTTCTTTTCCTTTAAATATGTAAAAATACGGTTCGCCAGTCTTGTGGGTTTCATTCTTAACAAGTGATATTAGCATGATATTCTCCTTTTTCTCATAACCACCGATATTTTCAGAACATAAGTGTATAGCTCAGTGTTATGTAGTTGCCTGTATTCACTTTGGTCTTTAATTGGGCTAAGAATTTTCCTTAGAATCTTTCTTTCTTTGGTCTCCAATTTTTCTACGAGGCCTTTCTTGTTCACAATCAGGCATTGCGCAGCATATAAGACCTCCAGTCGTACAAAAGTGAAATAATGCCTGAGTTTTGCATTGAAGGACATTGATGTTTTTTTGTAAATATTCTTGGTGAGTTGGTATGCCCCCAATCTAACGTTAATGAATAAGCATTTTATTATTAAATTTTGTATATTTCAATTTCCATTATTATGAATTAGAAAGCAGGTGTTATCAGTATATGAATTATCACTGTTCAGGTTATAAACGATGGCGAGTAACAATCCCTGAGGACCGGCTAATTCATTTGTACTAGCAATTCTTATTAAGCTATGGGTAATACTTTGAATATAACTTCTTATCAACAAATACTATAGGATAATAATATGTAAATATCTATTTGTATATTTATTATATAATAAAAATAATTATTAAATATATGTTTATATAATACACTAACCTTGCTCTCGGTCAGCTCTTGGAGCCTATGGTGAGGGTCTTTAGACTTCTTGTTACGAACTATGAGGTATATCATCGCTGGCTTGCAGACTCTCAGCAACTTCTCAATTATCAATTTCCCCAAAAAACCTGTAGCTCCGGTCAGTAATATGTGTTTGTCTTTGTAGAATTCGCATATTTCTGAAGTATCATTGATAGGCTCCATGGTATTCTGAAAAAAAAAAATTAATATCAAGTCTTGTGGAATGGTCTAACCTCAGCGCCGTAAAAGCTTTAATATCTACATCCTCAGTTGAATGAGCCGTTAAGTCCAGAAAGAGTTAACTGCTTTCAGATAACCGGAATCTTCTTTCGTAGTTTTTTGCTTGAAATGGAGTTGTATTATAAGCAATAAATCCTTTTCAAGCCAATGTCAGCAAATCAAACATCTCGAGGCCATTTGGAAGGAGAAAAAGCTTGAAAGTTGGCAGAACTTTTTTCACGGCCTCCTTTGCCTTCAAGGCTTAAGTATCCCACTCGTCACCTCTGGAACCACCATTGAACAGTGCACTCACTTACACTGCCTTAGTTGATGTTTAACATCTTAGTAAAGGCTGACTTTTTTCCAAGTAGCAAAATGTAACAGAAGCAAACATTTTTGTTTAATATGTGTTTCCATTTATAAAAGTAAGGAGTTCAGCAAATCTAAACTGTTTACTATTTGTTGAGGAAAATTAAAGAAAACATAAAATGCTCCATTATTTTCCTGACAACTTAATAGAATAACTTTGAAATAACCTAGCCTTATTATTTTTTATATTGCTAAAAAGTCATCTGGCATATGAAGGTTTACTTTCTATGCTGCCATACTTTACAGCTTCTATTGACCAATTGAATATATCTACATTCTCGGTGAATAAGTGGTTAAGTCGGATTTTCTCCAGAGAAGGTTAACTGCTTTCAGATAGCCGGACTCGTATCATTCTCGTAGTTTTTTGCTTTAAATGGAGTTGTAATATAAACAATAACTCCTTTTCAAGCCAATGCCTTACTTAGCCCCTTATTCACTACGAAAATAAGTCGATTCCGCTTACTTAAGTACAAGAAACTCATTTTGGAGAAAATTAAACTTAAGCACTTAATCACCGGGGCAGTAGACATGTTGGTATTGATATAAACTAAACATAACCATTTTTTTGTTTACATCTCCACTGCTTCTTTAAGTTCGTAATATTTTTTTTAATGGAATGGGAACAGGAAATAAGAAGTCCAAATTATCTCAACACATCTGTCGAACCTTTTTTCTTCAGAAGGCTAATTGAAAGAGAAAATTTTAATTTGTAGTATTAATAGAAAAAAATATAAATAAAATAAAATAGATATATCATTTATTTTATATTTATTATTCTTATAATGGTGATAATTTTTAAATATTTTTATTTTGAAGAGAAAAGATTTGTCCAGGCCGGTATTCGAACCCGGGTCACCCGCGTCCCTAGCGCGGTTCTCTAACCAACTGAGCTAACCTGGCTCGTAACACGGCCAGACAACAGACACGGCTGTGTTGGCTCAGTTGGTTAGAGAACCGCGCTAGGGACGCGGGCGACCTGGGTTCGAATACCGGCCTGGACAAATCTTTTCTCTTCAAAATAAAAATATTTAAAATAGATATAATTTGAGCTATAGATTTATTTATCTATTTAACGTCACTTGATGCTACTATTACTAATCAAACGTTGATACAGTGGGAGTACTAAATTTCGCCAACGGTATTATTAGAATAGGGATCTTTAACGAGCCTCCGGAACTCAACATTACGTACCTTCGGAAGGACGGCATAACTAAGGAGTTTTTACTAACTATAAAAAATCCTAGAACCACCCGCCGGGATATGAACCCGCGATCTTGGTCATAGTAGGCTGTTATGCTATCCACGACATCACAGGTGGCCATCTAAGGCTTAGTGTTGAGAGGATTGTTAAAAAAATAAATAAATAAATGTCCTTACATATTTAATATCAAATTAATAAAATAGCTCACTCTATCCATCTAAATTTTTAGAGAGAAAAAACTATCTAGCTTGTTAGAGTAGATGACTAATTATTGAGTTATAAAAAAAACTTACCAAAGGTAAACCAGTTTCCAAAGAATCTCGTTTCCATTGCAGAGGATCATTAATAAAGCATCTATAATAACGGCTCATGCAATGCATGTTAACTCTTGTTCGTATCAGATTTGTAACAAAGTTAGTTTTGCAGCGAATTCAATTGTATTTTGATTTAAGTTCTTAAATTAAAAATTTAAATATTTCGACCATATTAAGATGTCGACGGTTTAATAACTAGGGCTATTAAACAGTAAATTCCCACAAGTCCCATCAAATAACCTTTACACTTTTTCGGAAACCAATGGCTTCCTGTACTCCAGTATCCTTTAATAATATCCCACTGACTCCTATAGATCAAATCCGATACTTAGGATTACATCTCTACAAACCGCTACCTTAATTATTACATGGTTGTATATTACAAAATTTAAAAATCAAAGATTTTGAAACCAAATGATTCTGTGGTTCTGTCGAAAACTATACATAGATCTTCAAAACGTCAAAAAATCGCGACCGGGTATCATCCAAAAACCAAAAATAGAAAGATATTCAGAATCTTTGTAATCGTTTTCTCATTTTCATACATCTGTATCATACAACCTTGTAATACTAAGGTAGCGAAACGTTTAACTTGAAGTCCTCATCATTAGAAGGAAAAGACTGTTCTAATGAAGATAATTATGCAAATAAAACATAATTTGCTTACTGAAAATAGGAAATATTTTATAATTTTTTCTGTTTCTATTGAGTATGATTAAACCCATTTGTGAGGCTCTCGTCCCGACATACCCTATATAATTTCCTCATTTATACTACCATATCATTACGTTGGGGATGTACAGTCATAAATAATACCAAATAAGTAAAACTTATTCATTATTTTTTTCGACCTACCTTGTAGTTCATCTTCAGGGCTAAGAGTTATAACATACAGAGTTGTAAAGAAAATTAGCGATGGCTATATCATTAAGGATATATATGAACAAAAATAAAATTACAGAATAAGTGTACAGAAAGGTGATAATGCAAAGAAATACAAAGATAAAGAAAAATGAGAAGGTAAACAATAAAATACAAAATGAACATAAAGAAGAGGTACAAATGTAAAATGGTGAGATTTAAAAGTATGGAAAACCTAGTTAAATTGGAGGTAATAATATAGAATGTAAAATGATTGATAATTTACTACTAGAGTGTTATATAAGTAATATGTATGAAAATTAATACAAAATATGATGTTAAAGTATAAATACAGAAGAAATTGGTAGAAAGTAATATATGGGAATCTCGTTCAATTACAGGTAGTGATGTAAATGTTTGATAATATAAGTATAGGATGTTATATAAATATATTTAATTATATGAATTTTTATTAATACAAAATATGATGTTAAAGAATAAATATAGAAGACAAGAATAGAAAGTAAAGATATAAAATTCTAGTTTGAAAATGAAGATAAATTATAAAAATTATCATATTCTATTACAAAATATGATGGATGCCATGAGATTAGGGAGAAAAGGGTGTGAAGAATGTATATGGAGAAGGATGAAGGGAGATGTAAATATTAAAAAGAGTACGAACCAAATAGACGTAGAGGCGGCTATGTGAACTGTAAGTGGTTAACTGGCATTTAAAGTACTATGTTACAAAGTCAGACGGAGGCAATAGTAGCGATCTCTAAAGGCCAAACGTATAAACTAAAGAAGGAGGATACATATAGGAAAATGAGGAAAAGTGAATAAATAGGTGATGTAACGGCATTTAATTAATATAGAAAATATTAAAGTTACGATAATTGAGGCAGAAAAGAGTACTTGACACCGTAACCTTTCTTAGTCCTTTGTCATTGTTTGTGTCAAGTGAACGTGGATGTGTTTTCATATTATTTTGATAATATGAGTTGGAATTTAATGAAGATTTTTCGCACGGTTACTGATAAAAAGTCAGCTCTACTATTTGTTCAGGAGGAACTGACTTCCATAAAGTTTTGTGATGAACAGCTCGACATGTCTCATTCAACAGTGATTGATTATTCCAATTAAATGAGAGAAGTGTGTGCTTTTAAATTAGAGAGAAGCTCAACAACTATTGGAGGTCCAGGGATGTATGTAGAAATTGACGAAAGTCTACATAGTAGAAGAAAACACAGCACAGGATGGGTTTTGCCTCAGCAGTGGATATTAGGAGGAATATGTAGAGAAACAAAAGAGTGTTTCATAGTTAAAGTTCCTGAGATATTGTTGTTTTTAATGAACATTGCATGTAATAAATGCTTCATTGTTTCTTGACATGTTTCTCATATTATCATATTTTAAATATTTAAATTTTAAAGAGAAACGATTTGCCCGGGCAAATAAAAATGTATAAAAATAAAAACAATTAACAAAAAAATATCATATTTTAGTTAGATATCAGTTTTCAATGAACATTGCTTGTAATAAATGTTTCATTTTTTCTAGTTTTAATTATGGTTCATTGACTATGAAGCCTGACTGGGCATGTTCGGAAAGTTTAGAGGTGGACTGGTTAAGGGAAGAAGTTGCGTATTTATGTTGGAAAAATGCGATCTTTAAGGAAGTTTTTGGTTTAATCTATGTAGGAAGAGTTGCAATTGGGATTGGTACAGGGGATACGGTATTCGACGTGAGAGAAATGACCAAAGGTCTACTTCCTCGCCTCAACATCGCCTTTCTGGTTTCTCTACTTCTAGCTGTCATCAACCTTCACCTCCTTCACCACAACATCGCCCTTCTATTGTCTCTTCTAGTTAGATTACTCGTAGAGTAAATAATATTCACCTTTTCCAACATCTATCCCTATATATAGTCCCTTCCATATTTACCTTCCCTCAAACATCATTCAAAAATCCCTACATTCCTCTATTCCAATTTACGCATTGCCTTCAAATCCCATAACAAACTCTCTAATATTTATACGCGTGTCAAAGATCCTGTTCCCCTTAAACATCGCTCATACGTCGTACACAGTATCCCTATATACCTTTTTTTATTTTTATTTTTCATTTTGTATCTTACTGTTTACCTTCTAATTTTTCTTTCTATTTGTATTTATTTTATTTTCACCCTTCTGTACACTTATTCTGTGATTTTTTATTTATATAAATCCTTAATAATATATCCATCTTTAATCTTCTTTACTTTTCTATAACTCTATATGTTATCATATTTTTTCTTTGTACTGCGATATTGTTTTATAGTTATTTTTGTTTTTTCTCTCATAGCCCTGAAGGTGGCCTACAACATAGTTCGAAACGTCCGCTCTAATAATAAATAAGTTATACTCATTTAGTGTTCTTTATGACTACACCCAACTATTTTCCATACTTAGATCTTCCTGTCAACTATTTTCCTCTCGAAAATTTATTTCGTTTATAAGAGCGCAAGATAGCTCATTGTGTATGGGCATTGTCTACTACACTAGAGATTCCGTTTTAGAGAACAATTGTGGCAGAAAGATTATATATTCTGTAGAGAGTCGATTATCGATCATGTAATCCCCTGATACCAAATTTCAACTTTCTATCAAGGCGTTTTTGTAAAATAAAAAATTGTCGAGTTTCCAAAAGTTCTTTAAGTATGTACTTTAGAATTTGAAAAAATAAAACAAAAAAACCCTAATATAATTATCCTACGATCGTTCCATAGTGTTTTACTAATTCTCCTCGTCTTTATTAACTTTAATATTAAAAAGCACTTATATTGTAAAGTAACTTCAGTTTACTTACCACTGAACTGGCTGATGGTTGAATAGTAAGCTCAGTCCTGCTAGCGAACTGTATTTGGGAAGATGAACAGTGTTAAGCGTCATTTAATATTTCCTTTTGGGAGGGGGGGCGAGTTTCGCACGATCCTCTGATAATTCGCCGCACAACAAGGGCATTTTGCTAATTAATTATCCTTGATGGAATCAGGATCGTTGAACAATTATATCCTACATAGTTTCCTTAAAAGAGCTTATAGCTCTACATTGGAGCTTTGGCATACTTAGGACAAAAACCAGTTTTTTCGGATATATCTAGATTTTTGCATTAAAAATCCTGAAAAAATTAATTATAATAATCTTGAATAATATTAGTTGACCTTATAAATATATATATCGTCGCTGTCAAAACAATACCGCCTATCTACAACTTTTGGTGAAAATGATTTAGTAATAGTGATGGGCCAGAAATCACGAACTGCTACTTTTTACTGATACTCAAAAGTCACATGTCGAACTGTGATTACGAATTCATCAGTAACAGTTCCAAAGTTTTCTTTACATAAGGGAACTGGTCGTCGGCGAGCGGTGATTGGTGATTAATGGGTTTATTCGAATTATAAAAATATTTATTAGAATTTATTTATTTTATTTTATAGTTAGGGATTATAATTTTTTTAATATTTTTAAATATTTTATTCGAAAAGAAAAAATATGACCAGGACCGGAACTCGAACTCCGGTCTCCCACGTGTACGTTGTGGTGTCTAGCCACCTCAGCCATCCTGATTCGCTTCCTGGTCATATCTTTTCTTTTCAAATAAAATATTTTAAAAAATTATAGCATCTAATTATAAAATAAATAAAAAATTATAATAATATATAATGATGTAAGTCAACGAGATCTAAAAAAAACAAAAGTAATTTTCAATGAACATTTTCCCCGTGTCTACATAGCAATTTGCGAGAGCACGGAGATATAGGATCAAGGAAGAAAGAAGGATATGTCTGACGGAGAAGCGAACCAGGATGGCTGAGGTGGCTAAGCACCACGACGGACACGTGGGAAACCCGGGTTCGAGTCCCGGTCCTGGTCATATCTTTTCTTTGCAAATAAAATATTTAATAATATTTATTGGAGGATTTAGTTTTTCTTTTATCTTTTACTCATAAAAGTTTATGATATGTACTTCTCTTCATTATCTTATAACAACTTAATCATAAGAGCGAAATTTACGTTATATAGGAATATGATATTGAAAATAATTCCATCTGTGTGTATATTGATAGGATTACAGCGAATTATACAAGTGTCAAAGTAATTACTATCCTCATAATGCGTATTCTGTGATCGTTATATTCAAGATGTGGGATTGAGTACGCCAACGCAATCACTGTTGGTACTATTTCGACAAAATCAGGTATAATCAGCTAAGAAATAACAGGTAAAAAAAATCACAGTAACCGTTGGAGCTGTTACTGAAAAGTAGCAGTTAAGCCCTTATAGTTAATATAGTTATCGCATTCTACAGGTTGAAATGCACAATATTAAATAAAGTTTCAAGGTTAAACGCCAGATAGTGCTGTAATTAGCGCTTGAAAGATAACCGATATACATAAGATCAAGGGCGGACCCAGGATTTTTTTCTGGAGGGAACACAACGGTCAGACGGGCAAAAAAATCAACAATAACTTAGAAATAAAATTGTAGTATTTACAGAAAGGTTTCAAAGGTTTATTAAAATATCTAAACAATAGTTTCACTCATGTTATTTCTGTTATTTTATTCATATATTTTAATAACTATAATCAAGTGATTTGCCTATAAGTAGGTATGTACTGTAATGGATTCTCCACAGTACGCAAAAAAACGTCTGGGGGGGCATATGCCCCGTGCCCCCCCCCAAATCCACCCTTGCATCTGTCGACATTAGTTCCGATATCGACGCTCTACTATTATTACTCTAGTATTAACAATTGTGTATATATATATATATATATATATTAAATAGAGAACATACCGTGGCAGTCAAAAGTAATTTCACAAGCCTAAATTTGGTTCTAAAGTTATATTGGAATGAAACAAAATTACACTTTTTCCATTGAAAAATATTTTATTTAGACAAGTTTTAAAGTGATTGTTAATCAAATAAATAAAAATGATCAATCGAAAAAAAATACAACACAAAAAAAAGGACCTTCCAAAAGTATTTTCACAAATTTAATTGTATTTGCTTACAAACATTATTTTGTTTGTTAAGAGCTTCATTCCACTCAGGATTAGGGGGATTGTCATGAAATTTATTTAGTCTGCATTGCTCTGTAGGTAGCTAAGTAAACATGTCACCAATGAAAGGCGAATTGTGTTGCGACCCGAGAAAAGTGGGTATTTTTTCGAAACAGCGGAAAAACATATCAGGAAATTGGTCAAACTTTGGCTATGTGCTTTGCTACAGTTCATTAACGTAACTAGAGTTGACTCAAGGGGGTTTAACCCCCACCAGTCAACCACTCCAACATATAACTCCCTTCAAGAAAGATGCCTCGTAATATAGGTATACTTTATATTATAATATAATCATGTAGCTTCAAATTAAATAAATAGATTATAATTTTTTATAATTGTTATTTATTTTATAAAAACGGTTTATTCATTAAAATAACTGTTTTCACTTTCTTTGTTGTGTTTTTGACATTATTGACTCTTAATTCTGTAATCCCACAATAATAACTTTAAAAAAGTAAAATCCTTCAAATTTTTATTTCTTTTAAATTGTTGCTTACAATTTTCTTTAAATTTCTTCTAAGCAATGGGGGGGTCGGTTACATCCCCAATAACCCCCCCCCCCTCGTTAAGCCTATGCTACAGTTCGTTATATTATTAAGAAATATACGAGATAGGAACCAGCACCAACGAGCAACGAAAAGGACGGCCAAAGGTATTGACACCCAGAGAGTGCAGGCATGTAATTAAAGAGGCGACAAAAAATCCATCAATTAGTTCTTGCCAAATGGTAGATATGGTGGCTTGTACTTCAAATAAGCAAGTAAGTGAGTTCTGTAAAAAGAGCCCTTAATCAAGCAAATATGCACGGTAGGATACCAAGGAAGAAGCCGTTTATCAGTGCGGTTAACAGAAGAAAGAGACTTGAGTTTGCAAAAGAGTACATTAACAAACCTGTAGAATTTTGGCAAAATGCCCTATTAAGCCACGAGAGCAAATTTAATATATGTGGGAGTGATGGTAGGAAGTGGATTTGGCGAAAACTTAAAAAGAATTGAAAAGGCTAAATGTTCAACCAACTATGAAACATGGAGGAGGTCATGTTATTTTGGGGGTGCACTTCATTTCATGGAGTTAGTAAACTTGTTCCGATTGAACACATCTTAATTGCAGATGGATACGTCAACATTTTGCGCGATAATTTACAGATCAACTCTCTAAAATTGGGGATTGAAAATTCTTACATATTTCAACAGGATAATGATCCTAAGCATACTGCGAATAAGGCCAAGGAGTGGCTCTTGTATAATGTACGCAGAAGGCTTCTAACCCCTCCCCAAAGTCCGGACCTTAATGCCATAGAAAACTTATGGCACATTTTAGAACAAAGGATTCAAACATACGTCATTACCTCCAAAAAACTTCTGTTTTGCTTGAAGAGTGAGCAAAAATTAAGCCAGAGTTTTTACAAAATCTTGCTTGTTCTATGCCAAGACTTCTTCAAGCTGCTATCGATACAAATGGATTGTACACAAAATATTGAAAAGTAAGAACAATATACATATAATGCATTATATCATAAAAATTTAAATTTGTGCAAATACTTTTGAAAGGTCCATTTATGTGTTGTATTTGTTTGTATTGATCAGTTTTATTTAATTGATGTTTTAACACTTTAAAACTTGTCTAGATAATAGATTTTTCTTTTGAAAAAGTTGTGTAATTTTATTTCATCCCAATATAACTTTAGAGCCAATATTCGGCTTGTGCAATTACTTTTGACTGCCACAGTAGATGAGCATGAAGTAGATTTTAATTTTTTGTACTGGGTTGCCAAAGTTAAATAATCCTTAAATCAGCTGTTCTTTTAGCTTAATATTCAATCAGCTGTTTTACATATTTTTCCGTCACCACGGTTACTGTCAGCCTGTAGACTAGAACATCACCACACTATCGTGACCGTACTACCATGATACAGAACCGTCGTTGCATAGGACCTTTATGGACACTCTTAAAATTAATATTAATAATTTCGTTCGTGATTACAACATAAAGAAAATAAATAACTGCTGAGAATTAGGACTTTTATTAATATATAGTTACGAATTATGTAAACATTAATGTTATTCTAATTTATTCCACGCAAAAGAGTACTCAACAATTTTTTTAATATCCTTTTTCTCTCCTAATTTGAGCTCAACGATCGTGGGATTCGGAAGTGAAAAACGAATATAATGCTCATGATTTATTTCCTAGACCACCTGTTATTGTTTTTAATATTGAAATATCTTTATCAGAAATCTTGGGGGAAAATGCATTGTATATTCTTGGAATATTATAATTAATAGATTTTTTATGTTATCTGAATCTCCTCACATGCTATGACGTTGAGTAGCCCTGGGCCATACGAACATGACTTTGATACTGTCAGTTTTTTAAATATTGTGGTAAGCCAAGATGATATCTACAGCCCCGGTGAATAAGTGGTCGCATTTCGCCCAGAGAGAGTTAACTGCTTTCAGATATCCGGAATTCTCGTAGTTTTTGGTTATAGAGTATAATATATAATATAATAATATATAGAGTTGTAATATAAGCTTCACTCACTTCAAACCAATTCTCCCTGCTTGATCAATTAAATTATAAATATTTTTTAAAATTGGCAAATCACAAACAGTATTGCTTTTTTAATTAAATGGAATCTATCGATTTAAATAATTAAAGCAAAAAATTATTTTTATTTTTCGATTAGGACTGTTATTTCAAAACAAGTGAAACAAAGTTAAGATATTTTTCTTATATAGGACTATACTTTTTTTTATCTACAGGGTGTTCCGAATTTAAATGGCAAAACTTCAGGAAGTTCAGGGGACCGAAAAACTAAGACAAAAAGTCCTTTAGAGATTTGCTCATTTTTTCTTAGTTTTAGAGAAAATCGCAAAAAAAGAAACAAAACAAGTTTTCATTTTTATACTTATTTATTTACCTTTATATTTATGTTATGTTCTTTTTAATGTAAATATTGCTCAAAATGTTGTCCTCTTGCACCAATGCAAGCATTACATCTAGCACTCACTTGATAAATTGCAGCTAAACATTGTTCTGATGATATTTGGTGCACTGCATCTATGATTCGGTCTCTTAATTTCTCTCTTGAGTTGATGACACCGAATAAACTTTCTGCTTCAAGGTTCATACGAAGAAATCCATGGGTGTCATATCAGATGATCTGGGTGGCCAAGAGTTTTGGTCCGATTATTGGACTATCCGTTTGGACGGATTATTGTTTTTAAATGGTAGGGCGAAAAAATTGGAAACAAAAATTATGGTTATTTAGGCCATTTTTAACAGAAAAAGTAACAAGAGATATTTTTTTATTTTATTTTGACACTTTGGGCAAGAAAGGGTTAAGTGAACAGTTACATTTATAAAATAGGGTTGCTCAGCCGTTACGTGGGCAAGGGGTAACCCCCTAGTTAAGAATTAACAAACGAACAATATCAACGAATAATATATAATCAAATAAGTATTTTATTTGAAAAGAAAAGATATGGCCAGGACCGGGACTTTCACCTCTCCGTGGTGACGCCTCAACCATCTCGGCCACTCTGGCTCGTTTCACGGCCACGAAGAGGTGAAAGTCCCGGGTTCGAGTTCCGGTCCTGGCCATATCTTCTCTTTTCAAATAAAAAAATCTTACTAATATTATAAATATTAGTAATTTTCCAAATCTATTTATCCTTTCCTCCATCTGAGCTTTCATATGCGTTCGCCAGTATTCAGCAAGACCTAGATAGAATCAGTGCCTGGGCAAAGCTGAACAAACTGGAATTGAACGCAATGAAAACCCAGGCCATTGTTCTAGGTTCCAACTCCCTCCTTGCAACTATCCCCACCCTTCCAACATTAATCCTAAACGACCACCCCATCAGTTTCAACTCCTCCGTTAAAAACCTAGGCATTACCATTGACCAAAACCTTTCCTGGAAACCACATGTCACCCAAATATCTCGACGAATAATTAGTTCCCTAAAATTATTCCATCGTTCTCGGCATCTCCTTACACAACCTACTCGGAAGCTGCTCGTATCATCCCTCATCTTCCCCCACTTCGACTACTGTAGTGTGGTATACGGGGGCCTCTCGAAAATGCTTGAGAGCCGCTTAAAAAGAATGATGAACTGCGCTTTAAGATTTGTCCTTGGTAATCCGAGGCGATCCCGGGTGTCACATCACTATGATGAGTTAAAGTGGCTCTTCCCTCCCATCCGTAGACAATATTTTCTTAGCGTTTTTCTATACCAATCCATCAACTTGCAACACCCTTCATATATCTATAGTCTCCTCCCATTCAAATCCTCTGTCCAGCACCACAAAACAAGATCTCGCCTTTCCGATTTCTACATTCCTTCCCACAGAACTAAGGCATTCGAGCGCTCCTTCCTCGCCCGCTCCACCACTGTGTGGAATTCAATCCCTCCTTTCATTCGCCATTCCTCTTCACTAGCTTCATTTAAATCCCTGCTTTTCCATCATCTCTTGGCATCTCAAAAAGTCGCTCTCCAAGCAGGTCAAATGTCTGCTTGAATATATCAGTATTGTAAACTCGATCCCACTACCCTTTGTTTTGTTTATTTTTCCAACAACAAAGATGATACCGACTTTTAAATATATTATCGCTATGGTATTACTATTGATTATTATGGTAATCAATTATTTTAGTTAGCAATTTCGTCATCAACTACTGCATTAATATTATTAATCATTATTTTATTAATATAAATATATTTATTTTCGACAATTAGTTAAAAAGCAGTCAAGTTCTTTGTATTTTATTTATTTATTTTCTTATCTATTTCTATTTTTACAATGTTTTGTCACACTTGATTATTTCATGATTTGTGTTATTATGTAGCCTTCTGGCCAGATGAATTTTATGTTGTTTTTTTTTATTTGTTCATTATTGTTATTCTAAAGGGACTTGGTCCCAGAATAAAGTTTATTTTCTATTCTATTCTATTCTAAATGTGAAAGTTTGTATGTTTGTCTCTCTATCACGCAAAAACTATTGAACGGATTTGGATGAAACTTTACACTAATATAGGTTATACATCAGAATAACACATAGGCTATAGCAAGCGCGGATTTAGGGGGGTGCACGGGGACACGTGCCCCCCTCCCCCGACTGTATTTTAGGTATTGTGGAGAATCCATATTAGGACATAATTAAAGGTAAATCACATGATAATAGTAGTTAAAATAACCGAAAGAACAAGAGTGAAACAATTTTTTTGATATTCTACTAATCTTACTCATATTATAAATGTGAAAGTTTGTATGTTTGTCTCTCTTTCACGCAAAAACTACTGAACGTGCATTTGGATTAAACATTACAGTAATATAGTTTATACATCAGAATAACACATAGGCTATAGCATGCGCTGATTTATGGGGGAGGGGTGTACGGGTACACGTGCTCCCTCCCCCCGACAGTTTTTTGGGTATTGTGAAGACTCCATTATAGTACATAATTAAGGTGAAAATGAACATATTTGTGAAAAGAAAATGAATGAAACTATTCGTTTTGATATCCTACTAATCTTACTAATATTATAAATGTGAAAGTTTGTATGTTTGTCTCTCTTTAACGCAAAAACTAATGGACGGATATGGATGAAAATTATTGAGTAAAATAGGTTATACATCATAGGCTATAGCAAGGGCAGATTTATGTGGGAGCACGGGGGCATGTACCCCCCTCTTATAGTACTAATTAAAGGCAAATCAGAAACTTAGCATCTTGAAATTTGCAGATAGGTTCATTGTATAGTTTAAGAAAGAAATTTGGATAGTTCCACCCCAAGGGTTTCTTCTTTAATATAATAGGTGTTCAAAGGTTGTATAGAATTCGTCAGTTTTGAAGTTAGGCATCTGAAATTTTGGATGTACGAGTAACTTATATTTTAAACAAATAATTAAATTATTTATTTCAAATGATCTTTCACGAAACTTTATGTGGCAGACCAAATTCCACGCGAGTGAAGCCGCGGGCATAAGCTAGTATATCATATAACAATTAAATAAATTAAAATAATAATGTTTTGCGAACCCGAAAGCTCGATGCCGATACCACCAATCATTGCTTACAAAATTCCGTTTACACACCATTACCCAAATCCAAATCCGCCACTCTTAATGCAATCTTCTCACCTACACTCAAACTCAGGCGCTTCCCAGTCGCCATAGCGGTCATTACATTTTTAGGAATAGCTTTGTTACCAAGTAAATCAACTTTACAAGCCCTTAATATTCGTTCGCTTTCACTTACCCGAAAACCCCAGAAAATGGAAAGAATAAGAGAAGATACCATTGATGAGTCGGATCGGCGGAGGGTGACAACCACAAAAGGTGCATTGAGGAAATACTTTTCCACCTTCCAGTCACGACTATCTGCAACATGGATTCTCCTGGACTACTGGATTTCGCAATTCCTCACAGGGCATGGAGGATTTCGGGCTAAACTTCATCAAATCCCATCATCACGGAAGGGATATTGACTCTTTATGTCCTAGCTGCGGCGTTCCGGAGTCTGCTTAGTACATTGTCACAAGTTGCACCGCCTTTGATTTACTAAGATCCAAAGTGCTGAGGGGAACCGGACTTTACTTCCTCACCTTGAATGAACTCCCTCAATTAATGACACAAGACAATTAGTCGTACTTCAAAGAGTTTGTGTAAGAGTGGAAAACGGGATTGGGAATAACACTCTTCAATCTTCGAAGAAGAACCCAAGGAAATAGCCAGGTGAAGACATAAAAAATTGGAGTGAAAAGTTTATAGACAATATAATTATTGTCTGATAATTAATATTGTCAAAACCCGTGTTGCCATAAGGCAAGAAAGGGTATTTGAATAAATAAATACTCCTTTTTAAAAAATCCTGGCCACCTGCCGATCTGCGAACACAATACCTTTTGCACAGTAGGTTGTTATGCTAACAAGTACACCACAGGCTTGGACGAATTCTGGATTTTTTTCTGGGGGGCACAACTGGTAGACGGGAAAAAAATAAACTTGTAGTATCTATATAAAATTTTCAAACGGTTATTAAAATATAATAACAACAGTTTCAATCATGTTCTTTCTGTTATTTAAACTACTATGATCATGTGATTTGCCTATAATTATGTACTATAATGGATTCTCCACAGTACACAAATAACTGTCGGGGGGCACGTGCTCCCGTGACTCCCCCCTATATCCGCCCAGGTGGCCCCTAAACGCAGAAGAAAGAGTGGTCATTGACATATTCAAAAGACGGAACTTGGAATAATATAATCTGGTTTACATCATGAGAGCGGAGATTTAATTATTATTTACAGTTGATTGCCCAGAGCAAGCAGAATATAGTGTGCGTGAGTGAACAATATGCTAAACTGTTTAATTACAGATTATTATCAATAATTAGCTTTGTTCTATAATTATGGGAAAACAAATACATTTAATTAACTAAATGCATGATTTATAACCTTTAAAACTGAATTGAAAAAAAAATTGGCAGTCATGAGGACTCAACACAAGTAAAACTCAAAACTTTTGAATATTGAATGTTCTTTTTTGAAATTCTGAATAAATTATAGACTCGTTATTTAAATTTTATAATTTGTAAATTCAAATTATTAACATTCGTCTCTTATTAACTCCGAGGAACAATTGTATACATTTTCAAGTAGTTTATTTATTAAACAAAACTTATAGATGGGGTCGGAAGAGGAGTGGCTCAGTGGTAGAGCACTGAGTTGCCTTGCCGATAGTCCTGGTTCAAATCCCGCTGGAGGCAGTATTTTTATTTAGTCTGTTTGCAGCGGGGGATGGATCATATAGGATTTAGAACCCTCCTGGGGCTCACCCGGTCTCTATAAAATATTATGTAAGTAGGTTACCCAAAATAAGGGGGGGAAATCTGGCGGTTCAGCGTGACCTAGAACAAATCACCTCCTTGCAGAACCGTTGTCCATGAAACAGTACTGTCTCTACCTCGTACTGAACCCCAGGCCCTTCCCAAACCATTCGTGAATTAGGTTCACTACTTGGAGCACCTTAAGGAGCTTGGTAAGACGAAAGCGCTGGAAATATGGGTACCACATGAATTAACCAAGACCCAGCAGGTAACACGATTTTTTTTTTTCAGGAGCTGCATATAGAGGTCCTTCCTCACCCACCGTATTCTCCGGACCTTTCTCCAACCGATTTTTACTTTTTTCGTTGATTGAATAATTTTTTAAGAAATACAAAATTTGACAACGAAAATGCCCTGAAATCGGCCTTTCAAGACTTGGCTTCTTCCTTGACACCTAATGAGCGGGGATAGAAATGCTTGTTTCACGTCGGGAGAAGTGTATTGAAAGTGAAGGATCCTATTTTGATAAATAAAAGTATTGTTTAATATTGTTTTACAAATAATTTAAACTTACTCCTTCACTGACATTTCATATGTTACAGCCCAATAGTTAAATATAATTATTCTAATGTCAATCGAATTCTATCTGTGAACTAAAGTTGACTAAATCAAATCGTATAACTTAAGCGCAGGACGCTATGCGTCGCGTCTCGCGCCATACGTAACATGCATGTTGCTGATGCCAGGTCTGAAATTGTTCTCCTACCAAAAGTCTCTAAACGCGGCTTAAGAAGTTTTCACTCCGAAAACTATTGTAGTTGTTATAATTTCAAGATTTAAGCTACAACTAGTCGTTTCTACAGGTCGGGTCGAAATAACGCCTCAGTCAGTCTGTCAATAACATGTTACTGGAACAGCGCTCGCCGTATTACTGGGATTAGCCTGTGATTGGAATAATACTATAGCCTTAGCTTGTTAGGGGGTCACCTGTGGTCTAGTGGTTAGAATACAAACTACTAAGCCCAAGATCGCTGGTTCGTAGCCCGGCAGGTGGCTCCAAGATTTTTTCGAAGGGAGTTAACAATCCTTTGTTATGCCGTCCTTCCAATGGGACGTAAAATGCCGGTCCGGAGCATGTGCTGAGTAAGGTTCTCGTTAAAAATCCTTATCTTAATTGTACCTGGATAGACAGCAGTTAGGACTCCCACTGTAGCACCGTCCGAAAAGCCTTAGCGGCATAAGATGACATTAAATAAAAATAAACAAACAAAATAGTGAAAACATTATTTTCCCATTATTGGGTTGTTTTCTTTCCCTATCATAATTTTTCAAAGAGGTTCCCACAACATTTCTTCACCATCAAATTTTTATGAACTCATATAACAATATACCTGCCTGTCTCTGTACCAAGTTATATTTTAGAACTATCAAGATCTATTTTCTCCCATATAATGTTTTCATCTTCTATGAAATCACTGATATCATAACCAGGACACCTCATACTCTATGACCATAATATGAGTGATATTGTCTAAATTCCTGGAGGGAAAAAGTGACTTGATGGTGGTTATGCCAAGTTTTATAAACTTCATTTTGTCTTACCATATTACCATTATAATCTAGCACACTTCAGATTTGTTTTTTCTCTCTCCTCTTAGTCCATTCACTATATGTTTCATCTACCAAATATATTGATCATACATAAAAATTATTTTTATTAATATCAAATATCAGGGAGCGTGCTATATTAATAATAAAATAACAGAGCGTATTGGGGCAGCAAGCAAGATGTTAAATGCCATGAAAAGAGGCTCTTGAACAAAATTGGCTGACTTCAAGTCTATCTTCATTCAGATTTTGACATAATCCTCGGAGTCACGGACTCTTAACAACCAAGGACAAATCAAGGCTTCAGGCTACCGAAATGAGATTTCTTAGGAAGGTGGAAGGGAAGAACAGAAGAGATCGAGTTTCTAACAAGACAATAAGGACACCTCTTAAGACAGTTCCGGTCACTTAACTAATAGAGCGAACTGGCTTAGATGGTTTAGACATCTGTTATGTATGGAGCCAAGCCACAAAGCAAGAGTAGAGTAGGACAAGAGTGTGAGAGGAAGACCAAGACTAAAGTGGGAAGAAGGTGTAAAGGAGGCTTCAGGAGATGAATGGATTGGAATGGAAGAAATGTGCTGGTACAGGGCAGGGACAGCTGGGTCAATGTTCTACAAAGGGTCTCCTCACACTGCTTACGCGGTAGGGGAGGATAAAAGATGACATAAAAATTAAGAAAATCACAACTTTTTTCAAGCTTATTTTCTTCAAAAATATTATTGGTCACATTACATAATAAATATTAATAACAATAATAATTATGATTATTATTATTGGCGAATTCTCCCCAGAAATGGAAGACGTTCAGCAAGTAACTCGATCAATTTTTCTTTGGGTTCTTCTAATCCTTCCAGCAGGCGTTCATTCTTTTCGAAAAAAGGCTTGTTTACGCTCTTCCGACCACTTTGGTCTGTACTGTTTTTGTTTTGGTTGCTATGATACAACTTCCCATTTGTCTACTTTGTGTCTGAAGGCTTCTCTTTCTAAAATATTGGCTGGTCTCAATTTTGCATTTTTGAGGTCCTTTCGAATTTCATCTAGCCAGGGTGTGGAATTCTTAAGTGAAGTTATATTATCTATTATTCTTTTTGTCAATCGATTTTATGGTAGTCGGCTGAGATGACCAAAGAATTTCATTCGCCTTTTCCTGATATCAATTTCGATGTTTGCAAACTTGTTTTAATTGTTTGTAGCCTAAAACTGTGAAGAATTTTCCTGATGATCTTTCTCTCTTCTTTTTTGATTTCTTCAAGTTGTTTCCTGTGAAGGGTTAGTGTTTCACTTGCTTAGAGGATTGTTGGTTTAATTACAGTATTCAATAATAATAATTATATTAAACTATAAATGTTATTAATTATGATTATAATTATTGAGATAAGGGTTCCTTATTGTCTAAAAATCTGCCCAGAGTTCTTAGGATAATCTTATACTATAGGATAAAGAGGGTACCAAAAGAATATTAAATACCATGTGATTGCTTTATTATAAACTTAATAAACTTTCTTTTTATTTTCACCGTATAGTATAGTCTACGGTTATTTCCCATACAGTATAGCAGTTATTTACCGTATAATATAGTCTACGGTTATTCTACGGTGATACGATTTACAAATGTTTTTTGCCCAGTCTTGCATTTCCAGTAAAAAATGTAATGATTGGTACAAATTTCATGAATATTATATATGACGAGTGTTCTTTAGATAGATTTACGTGACAATACAACTAAAAATATATAAGTAGAAATGTTTTGAGATGACCTTTAATTAAAATATGAAATGAAATAAATAAATATTGAGGGAAAAAAATAATGATCTAATTTAACTAAAAACCTGTGGTAACTTAATTTTAGGAAAAATCCTTTGGCCTGTGAGTAAATAAAAAAAACTAAAAATAAGTAATATTATGATAAAACTGAATTTAAAAAATGTCTTCATGGATTGTTTTACAAGCTTGAAAACTATAAACAATCTATTCGTATAAAATAGATTTAAAACGTACAAAAACTTAAATGATCAGAACCGAAGTTTCACCTTTTGATCATTTGTAGTTATCTAACAATTTAAGTAAAAAATAAAATAATAAGTAGAATTATTCTACATTATCGTTTTCAGTTATTTTTTTTTTTCAATACACAAACTGCAAACTGATAATTTTTATATTTTAAAGCAATAATTATAACTCAACTTCATTGTACGAAACACCTGTTTTCACTTCGTACAGCTCGTTACACAGTTCAAACAAATTAAACGTATACCTTACATATGTTTTGACCTACGCTATGTACGTATAAACAATGACAAGGTATTTAAACCAAAATTTATTTTACACCTTGCAGAAGTAACATGAACCATAACTAATGGTTCTACTTTTAGATTGAATTGTTTTCATAAATAGCACATAAACAATAGATCAATTAGAATAGATTAATCAATCGAAAGAAATGAAAAAAAATTAACGTATGTCAAGCAAAACTGAAAAGGTACAAGAGCAAATGCAGTATTGAACTTTAGTAAATTTGGTAACGTTTTGTCAAATTATTTGTGGTTTTCGAAAAATCGCCTGATGCTTTCCTTGTCCCTGGTCAACCATGCTGCGTTCAATCGGACCGACTCCACGGCCTGGCTGATGCTACGGTCCAAGCAGCTCGTGTCTCTTGAAGCGAAGAAGCTTTCGATTTGATCTGCCATTTCGAAACTAGAAAAGTTCTCGACGGTATTTTTCACAAGACGGGCCAAGAGAAAGCCTCCCTAAAAATCATTAAGTATAATTATAATATAATAATGCAACAAGAGGCTAACAACTATACCAATTACTATACATTAGTATTTAATAATAAATTTATATAAATATGAATCATTTTAGGTTGGGTGCTGAGTGTTTAAGTGGTCTGCTGGATCTTTGGTGAATTATATTGATTCTGGTTGTTACTGATCTTCACAATAAGTTGTTATAATTTATAAAATTGTGAACACATTTTGGTCAGGCATTTTGCACTGGTATATCATGGCTGGGGCTGGTAAATAATTGAAAAATGTGCGGGAATTTTATTGTTACAAAAAAAAATCACTATAAATTTTAAAAAAAAATTTTTTTTTTATTAAACTTTTATTTTTCTAACTTAAAATATATTCTTCATCGTTATTATAACAAATAAAGGCACTTTGACATTACCAATAAAAAAAAAAAAAAACCTGCACCACTACAACCCATGAATGACCTGGGGGTCCAGTACATGATATAGACTATTCTGTTCCTTGGACAACGATTATGTAGGGAGGTGATTTGTCCCACTTTATGGAGGTTGGGTGAGCCCCAGGAGGGTAAACTATTGATGTTACCAATAAGTTATCTAATCAATTGTTTTTTTAATGTTTGCACTATCTATTGCTATACTATGTATGAGAAAGGACAAGAAGAAACATTAACTCTTATAGCTTTATTTCGCTCATTCTACCATTCATCTATAAAAAACATATTACTACTACGTGAACCGTGATCTACTCATAGTTAGAGAAAAACTTATTTTTACATGGCTCGACCACAATGTGTTAAAATTATAAAATATTTTTCATATACAAGCAAGAACCTACAGAAAAATCGAACATTTTAAGAATAAAATGGTATCATGCTTTTGCTAATGCTATGGCGAGCCTATATAACAAAGATACGATAACAATTACTCATTTCAAAGTCTAACAACAGAATTAAACTTCTTTAAAACATAATAATGGTGTCATAGAAATTTAGATGACATTTTAAGTATGTTCAAATGCATACATAATATGGATTGTATACATATATGTACACATATTATAATATGAACTAACCTCATATCTGCTATGCAGTTCAGTCCAGTTTTGCTTCAAAAATTCCCAAGCTAGTTCTCGACCACCTTTGTCCAATGCGACAGAAATTATTACAAATACTTTGTCTTGTGGACGTACTTCATCCTGGAATATAGTAGAAAATACAATTCAAATCTTATTTTATAGCGTTCCATAAGTTATAATAATTTAGAAATAATAAAATTGCTGAATAATAATAATAAGAACTATTAAAATATAAGATTTAACTTACAGACATGGCAAAGTCGAGTACTTTCGATAATATCTTAGTATCTTTAAAGGCACCCAATGATCTGGAAATTCTTTCTTTTTCCTCTTGCAAAGTTTCTTCTTTATACATCTGAAACATCGAAATGATAATATAAATATTTTACTTTATAAAATAATTAATAATTAATAATTTCTAAAAAATGACAGAAATGGTTTATTTTTAAAAATCTACCAAAATGTATTCATCTTAAGGTGCATAATTCATTTACTGAATGTCCACAACAGTTTTGGCATTCTTTAGCGATCTTGCTCTGCTGTGAAAAGTGCTCTTAGTGTCCTAATGCAATTCCAAGCTCACTGATGGTTTTTCAGAAATCCAGGTTTTTGACTTATGTCACAGCAGAAACACTAGTACGATACGATCTGTCCAAGTTCGCATAGAATATAAACATTTTATTTTAAACTGTTGTTATATCAAAAAGGAGTCAGTCTGGATATGAAACTGTCAGTTTTTGTTATAATAAGGTCAAGAAAGGGGAGTGAACTTCATCTTGAAACGAAGATGAGGGTGTAGAGGGGAGAATTTTAAAATCAAGATGACTACAGAAAAAGTTAGAAAAGTGATGGGCAAGGAATTATGATTATCGACATAATTAGTCCTGAAATCTGATTGGATTGCTTTCCATAGAAAGTGCGATATTCAGATCTGTGGCAAAGTTCATAGAATTTCAAAAATAATAAAAAAATTGATAGTGATAGGTAAGTAGTTCAACGGTGGCCGAGCTTTTCCCACAAGATGAAGTATTCTATCAGAGGTTATAGAACATTGGTGAAAAGACTTTTGGCATTGCAGGAGACAAGGATGATGGAACAAGCATTTTAAAGTTTATACATATTTAAATATTATAATATAGCACATTAAAGGACAATAAATGGAAGAATTAAATGTTCACATAAAATATAAATATGAAAAAATAAAATAATAATAATAATAAATTTCTAAATTTTTTCTAAAACTGTTTTCTTTACTGGACTAAGCGAGCAAAAGAAGAACAATATATGGATGAATTCTCACTATAATAATTAAAACAAAAAATATCCATTCCCTCATTGCTTAATCTATTATTAACTTAAAGAAAACAAGCAAATGCTTATAACATACCTTAATCATGGTGTCATATGTCGATTCGTCTCCGACCGAGAGAACTGCTCGGTACACTGAAGCTCTTAAGTCAGCAGGAATGATACATTTTTTACTGACATGGTCCGCAAATCTCCTCTTAGCTTCTTCAATAGTTTCCGGGTCTTCATAACTTCCTAACTTAGCGAGCACCAAAGACCTGAGCAGTTTGTCGAGATGACCTAAAAGAAAATTAGAAACCAAAGTAAGAAGAACACTTATATATTATTATAAGTGGATTGTTATAGTTTTTAATAAACGATATACTTTTGGTAGTTACAGAAGTCCTTTTGCATAAGCATTGCTTATTACATTCATTAAACATTATTATTTTTACTCTTTAAAGCCAATTTTATTGTTTTTTAAAACTACTTTCACCCATCTTTCTTTCGGCCAGTTATTGGATTTTATGCCAATACCACTCTTCCAGGACGGGAGCAGATTGGCAGCTGCTGTGCTGAAGGTCCAGGGTTCAAATTTGGATGCTGGCAGATTTTATTTAACCTTTTAGCAGCTGGGGATGGATCCTTTGGGATCTGAGACCCTCCTAGGGGTCGCCTAGGCTTTTTCAAGTGGGTAACCAAAATAGGAGAAAAATCTGGCAGTGAGCGTGACCTAGGACAAATTACATCCCTGCACAACGGTTGTCCAAGATATAGTACAGTACCTAGCATATATTGAACCTAGCATAAACTGGTCCTTCATGCGTTATAGTAGTACAAGTACCACTCTTTCGGTTTTGTGGCAAAGAATTTATCACCAAATTTTTATGCCCTCGGAATTATTAAAGATCCGGCCTTAAAACTTTTTACAGTAATGTCTATTAAGACCGCATCATATCACAATTTTTTCTAAAGAAACATAGTATTTGTCTATTAAGATAGATAAAACACCATATTATAAAACATTAGTGGTTGAGCACGGGAAGTATATGTGTACTTATGCCCTAGTAAAAAAAGAATTGAAATAAAGCATGATAACTTTTCCGTGAAATTCCCTTGGTTTAGAACAGTGGTTAATCAAAATGCACTGCTCCTGAGAGTCAAAAAACAGATCAGTACAACCATTTTCAACATATAGTAGAGATATTTGTTTAGTCTTTAACATAAAAGAACCTTACTTTCGCCTGGCCTAGGATCCCAGCCGACCCTCTGACTCACTGGTTTGAAAAGATCTCTTCCGAACTTCTTGAAGCTGTCCATGAAATCAGTATTGGAGATGAGCACCCTCAACTTGGACAGGCAATTGCCAATACTGAACCAGACGGTATAGTTATCCTCGGCCTTCATCGCTGAGATCACCTTCAGCACTTGAGTAGTATTGCAATGGCCGGCTTGTACCTGATAACAAAAAAAAAAATTGAATATTTAAAATTTTGGACTTTAAATGAATTATTAAATGATATAATGTGTTAAATGATTACCAAAGCAAACAAGTCATCCACAATACCCAGTCTATCGAGAGGAGGTAGTGACTTGTCTTGTATCGCAGGAATAAATTGGTCTAGCAAGACCTGAGCGTACTGAGTTCGGTAAACACCGACAGTCCCTGGATTTATCTGTAATAGAACAAAGATTTAGATTTTCATATTAAAGTTATTCACAATATTCATGCAATTATAAGTGATTCTCAGGGTAAAGGGGAATTTTCACCATACATTTATGAAAAAAAAAGATATCTAAAAAAAAATCCTCTTAAAGGAATAAGCCATATTTATTAAATCATAATCACTTTTCATAATAATTATTAATAAAAAATCTGATTAAACATATCAAACTAGTTTTTATAAAGTGAAATAAGTCAAAAACCTATATCGTTGGAAAAATGGGAGAGCTAGGAGCTCGGAATAGAATGAGGAAATTAACCCCTTAGTGCACGCTTTTTTTGAAAAAAAAAGACAAAAAATAAACAATTTTTTTAATTTAATTTAAATTCTCAAATATATTCGAGTGCGAAAATTGCAGCAGCATAAAATACCGTTTTGCGGGCTCGAATAAACTCGAGCCTGTACCTTAAGGGTAAAATAATTCAAAGATCGACATTTTCTTTCAATCAATTTATCAGAAAAAACATGAAACTATACAAACAAAAGTCCTTGGCAACAGCTAGTTATAGTATTTAGTTATAGTATTTAGTCCATATAAACCAGCCAGATTATGATGGGCTGGTCATGTAATAAGGATGAAACTTAAAGAAATCCCACGGAAGGTGTTAAATGAGCAAAGGTATGGAACTAAGAGAGTTTGTTGTTCAAAACTTAGATGGGAAGATTCCATTGCTATTGATGCCAGGATTCTATTGGGTTGTCACACATAAAATGACTGTTTATAGAACCAGGAAGAAAATAAAAATTTGAGATCAAATCTAACATATTTTTTATTCAAAGTATTTACCATAATTTTCGATACACTTCTGCCAACGGCTTACCAAGTTTTCTATCCCAGATTTGAAAAACGTTGAGTCACGCGATGAAAGGAATTCAGAAAATGCATTTTTAATGTCTGAATCATTGGTAAACAATTTTCCTCGCAAAAAGTTGTTCAAACTCCGAAAAAAGTGGTAGTCTGTAGAAGATAGATCAGGAGAATATGGGGGGTGTCGTAAGACTTCGTAGCCCAACTCCTTTAATTTATTCACTTTCTGAATTGAAACATGAGGTCGGCATTTTCATAAAGAATAGGTTCTTTCCTGTTTACCAGTACCAGCTTGATCAAATTTTCATGCAGTTGGTCAATTTCTTGGCAGTATGATGTTGAATCAATTGTTTTTCCCTTTGGTAGAAAAGAAAAATGAATGACCCCGGCCATAAACCACCATACAGTACCATTATACATAATTACACCATACATACATACAGTAACCATTAACTTTTTCGGATGGAGATTCTGTTTTGGCATGTGCCCAGGAGGCTGATCGGCATCTAACCATTGACCAGATCGGCATCAATTGTCATAAATGATCCCTTTTCGTGACAAGTTATTAAGTGGCCGAAAATGGTTTGTTTCTTTGACGAGCACGCAAAGAAACACATGTTTCTAGACGTTTTAACTGCTGACGTTCGTTGAGCTCGTGTGGGACCCAGGAATCTATCTTTTTTGCCTTTCCGATCAATTTTAAATGCCTGGAAACAGTCGTACAACTTGTGCCAAGCTCTGACGAATATTCTCTGACTGTTTTATGAGGGTATTCTTCCACAGCATTCTTAAGATCTTCGTCCTCTATTGATGTTTGAGGCCGTTTACGGGGCAGATTTTCTAATGTCGTATCTCCTGAGGAAAATTTTAAAAACCAACGACGGATGGTTCTTTCATTAGCACTTCCTCCATCAAACGCATGATTAATATTTCTTCCTGCCTGGGCAGCGGAATGACCGAGTTTTTACTCATTAAAAAAAATCGTTTGGAAATCATGTGTTTCCACGGCCACGGTTAAAATTATCCCTACTTGGGAAAAAAACAAACACAGTTTGCAAATAGAGGATTAACTAGTGCTTATTATAGATAGTAAATATTTTGCTAGGAATCAACAGGCAACGCTTTAATCCTCCATAAAGATTAAGATTTAAAAAATCGGACATTTCATGTGTGGCAACCCAATATTTGGTAGCTGAAAATGGAATGCAGTAGCACTTTATTGGGAAAACTGGCAGTCGATGCTGGAGTAGGCCAGGTCCTAACTCGGGTCATAGCGCCAATAAATTATATAATATTTATATTCAGGCATACAGTCTCAGAACATTTAATATTAAGTTGTAAGTAGAAGTAGTACTTTAGAAACTTTCTTTATAAATTGTAATGTTACAGCTGTTTGAGTAATTATTTCAGCTGTTGGAGTTTTTTTATTAATTTATTGATTGAAATTTATAACTTTATTAAAACATAAATTAAAACAAGTAAATGCCAAAAATGATGTATATTGGATGGCATGGATGAAGATAAGTAGAGAAACTACCCATTGGTAGTACTCAAATATAAAATTCAACTAAGGTCACGAGGGTCATCTTCTTTTCAGATCTCTCGAAGGACTATCAGGAATTGAAGAGGTCGCTAGGTTTGAAATGAGAGGGATTAAAGTTTGTCATGAAAAGATTGATATCGGATTTCAGACATTAAGGTCATTATGGATTACTTTATTCATAGCAAAGTAAGGATAGTAATTATTATTAATTATATTTAAGTAAATTTTGAACCATTTATTAAGTTTTTAAACAACATCACAATAATAATTTTTAGTAAGTTGAAACCCACATTTATATTTATTTTTTATAAATTTATGAAATTAGAATAAATACCTTGACCCAATCATCAGGGGCAGCGGGTACTTGAACTTTACCATTCCTCGTCTCCAGCACGCAGGAATGAACAATGTCGTTTGGCTTCGATTTTGTAGAAAATGTCAATGGTACCATCCATAAACTAGAATCTCCTAAAAAGATAAAGAATGTAAGAAAAAATATATATATTTCATTTAGTTTCTCAACTTGAAAATTTTATAATATGTTATATAATATTTAACAAGGTTAAATACTACTTTAAAATTATTTTAATTGTTAACAACTTATTCTTGGGTAAGAGAATGTACTCGAATATAACTTAAATAATCTTGCTATTCTTATATATATATTTTTATTATAAAAATACTGCCACTGATTTTTTATATGAATAATGGTTATTTCACTAATAGCCTACTGATGTATTCAAATATATACACAAGTGCATTCAGTCACTCGGGACAAATAGGGTTGAGGTTTTTATTAAATTTAAAGTTTTGTTATTTCTCTGTTTCGATAAGCTCCACTACTGAAAACAGGAGAAGATAAAACAATGTTGTAACCTTTTGACTTTCGTCAGTTAGTGTTAGTATACATTATCTGTTTATCCGTTTTTTCATTAAATTTGTAATATAACTACTCAATTTTTGCACAATAATTAATAGAATCGTGGAATTTGTGAGGGAAGCTTTGTTAGGGTTTGTGTATTTTTTCTGTTTGCCATCTTTGTTGTTTTTCATTTATTTAAAACATTTGTACATTAAGTAATAAAATCGTTAATCACTAATACAATTTTGTTAACCCAGAAAACGGTGTGCATCCTCAAATTATTATAAGAATATGGGCAAGTGACGAGTGGCGAAATAAGTAAGAAAGAGACTAATTAGAATCCTATTGAATTAAATTTAGGTTTCGAGAAAGATACAAGAAAAAGGTATGTAGATGTAATATGAATGTTAATAATAACAAAATGTTATTATTATTGAAACGTAAATGTTATTTTAATAAATATATGTTGTACGTTGGTGATATATTTTGTTATGTCAAAACTCCTAAACAGAGATTATGCTAGTCCGAAGTAAGGTTAAGCAATTTCAACAGAGTCGCTCCTCGAACAGAGAAGTATTAAAGTTTTATAATTCGACCCGTACCTGCAGTGTCAGCATCGGCACAAAATCTCTCTTGCACAAGAGTCAACTCCCTCATATCTTCGCCGATTTGTTTCGATTCAGTCACTCGGATCACTGGGAATCCAGTCTGCTTTGTCCAAGTGGACATTACGTCTTTGACAGGTTTTTTCGAGGCTTCTTCAAGAGCGGCCCAGAGATCTTCCGTGAACGTATTACCATATTGATGGCGAGTCAAGTAGATGTTCATACCTTTCCTAAAATCCTAAAACCAATAAAACCAACATTTCACAAAGTTCTAAGCTAAATATAACTATTTAAAAACTTTAAAAAAAAAGAAAAAATACAATAATTATTACAACTCGTTAAAGATTCCTATCCTAATTATAGCTGAATAGGCAAATAGAGGTAAAATGAATAAAACCTTAAAAAAAGTTTAATAACCCATAAAAGTAAACCGTGAAACAAGAATTTATACATTTGAACCAAAAAGAATACTTCATTTTTGATGGACTATTGTAGCTTGAGGATAAAAATTTATAATAATTTTTATCAAATAAGGTTCAATAAGTTTTAGTAAAATTACATGTGTATATGTAAACATTTTTAGAAATAATTATAAACTTACACTATCTCCCAGGTATCGATGTAGCATCCTGATAACAGAAGCACCTTTACTATAAGATATATCGTCAAAGATTTCATCAACTTCTGATGGATGTCCAACTGGAATCTGAACAATAAATAAATGATCTATTAGATATGGGTGATAATAAATAAAATAAATTTTTAAATAAAACAAAAAAATTATTGTTACCTCAATTGGATGACTCGACTTGAGACAGTCCAGTTCTAATGCTCTCGTATAAATATCAGAAACGAATTGAGTCCATATGTCATACTCCGGGAAAAGGTGCGCTACGCAGAGGTTTTCGACAAATGTGGCATATCCTTCATTTAGCCACAAGTGAGTCCACCATTCCTATAAAATTATAACAACATTTAAAGAACAAAATTAAAAAAACAAAAACACTATGACACATAAAGGGTATTAAGATCAGTAGTTTGTTATAGATGTTTCGTTTTTTTAGCAAAAGACAAAACAATGAAAAATGATTTTAAAAAGGTGGCTGCCCAGTTGTACGAGATTCTGACAGAAACAAAGCTTATCAATATCAAAATGTTTTAAAGAATGGGACAAATAGTACCCTTTATAAAACTCAACTATATCATCATCATCTATACGTATTATAAAACAAAGTCTTCGGCCGCATTTGTTCTACACACGGACTTTCATGTGCTTTTCACAAATAGATAGAGTGATTCACCAGGAAGGTTTAGGTATATAATTTGTCAAGGATTTGTGTAAATGGGTTGGGATATCGATGGGTATCACCGAAGACGCTGCTTGCATAATCCTGTGCAATTATCTAACATACAAGGTAATAAATTTGTATATAAAGAAATATTTGGTTATGTTTTTATTTTTATAATTTCTATATAACAAAGTACATTAGCTGAGATGGGAAGAAAGAAAATCAAGCCTAAGCAATGATATTAACATGGTCCTTAGTGGCCGCTACATGATAAAAAAAAACATACATCACACAGACAAATTATGTAGGCATAATATGCCTTATTACCCTAGCAAAGCTGGGGTGGGTCACTAGTAAGTAATGAAATTCCAACTGAAAAAGAAAAGAAAAAAAATTGACTGTTTTTAAGCGGGATCCTGTTTCAATTCGACTGTTTGACATTTCATTTATCAGAATGTTACATGACTACAACGCCAAGCATCTATCAATTTTATTTATTTATTTGTTCAATTATATATATATATTGTTGAGGTTCAAAATAGGTTAGAAATAAATAAAAAATTATCGATAGTTATTATCAATCGGACGACCGTAAAGTTGATATCGATTACTGAACAATTTATTTAAGTAAATAAAAATAATCACAAAAACTTATATAATAAATTTTTATTAAATTAATATTTGATTTTTTAAATGAAAAAACACAATTTTTTAAAGTAAAGTTGATTTTCATATTGATTCAAATGGCATTGCTGCTCCCTACCGGCGTCTTTCCGCCATATTTCACCCACTCTGTTTCGGCGCGTCCAAGGGACGACACCTCTCCATTTATAACTCTGGTTCAGCGCCTCCTAAAGACAGGACTTCTCCATTCAACCCACTCTGGTTCGGTGCGTCTTAAGGACAGGACATCTCCATTTATGCCACGCTGGTGAGAAGAGCGTCCAGGAAAGAAGACCTAGTTTCTCATCATTGTTCAAGTACAGAGTGTCCAGAAGACAGCATCTTCAAGTTATTAAGAAGAACGTTATATCATGTGTTGATTCGCAGGGAGCTTCAAGACGAAGATTGGTACATACATCTGTGAGTTTTACTTTATTTGAATCGTTTTACTATAAGAATTGTGTTTGTAAATTAAAATTTGTTCTAATTATCCCGACGTTTAAATTAATTATCATTGAACCACGGAGATCAAAAATTGTATTATTTTGTTTTGTTTTCTTTATAATAATTTAAATTTTGTAATAAAATAAAATTAACGTTGATTTTAATTAATTAGCTATCCATAATATCACATTATATATCTTCAATTTTATTAAAATAATAAATTCTTAACATTTGGCGCCCAACGTATAGGCAATGATAATTCGGGAGAATAATCAGAATTAATAAGTAAATAAACATTTGTAATATATAAAATTGCGTCAGCGGCAACGTTTCGTAACAGTAGAACCGGTAAAAATATTAAAAATAGGTTTAAATATAAAGGTTTTATTAATTATAATACCATATTGATTAACTAATTATTTTTAAAATATTAATTTAATTTCAAAATTAAAGATGTCTAAAAATGGTGATAGGATTGACGATTTAGTTGAAAATAATAGTCAAGTTGAAATGTTGGAAGAGTGCCATAAAGCAGTGGAAAATGAGTCATCAATTTTCAGGGAATCACAGATCGCTGCCGGAAGTCAAAGCGTACTAGATTTAAAAACCGGTCAGGGATTCGCCGGAAACGAGCAAAACGTGGCCAGCAAAGAATGCGCGGGAAATACGTCTGAGCCAAACATAATGTTTGATTTATTAAAAATGATGAAAGAGAATAATGAGAAAATGAAAGAGAATAATGAGAAAATAGATAAAATGAGAGAAGAGAATAATGAGAAAATGAAAGAGAATAATGAGAAAATAGATAAAATGAGAGAAGAGAGTAATGAGAAAAGTAATAAAATGAGAGAAGAGATTAATAACATGGGTAAAGGTCAGGAAAGGCTTAGAACAGAAATTTCTGGGTTAAAAACAGAAATAATTAATTCGATAAAACATGAATTCGATGAAAAGATTGCAAGTATGGAGGTTAAAGTAAGGGGTTATACAAATGAGAAGGTTACAAATTTAGCAAATGTTTTCAATCAACAAAATGAAAGTTTGCATGATTCAATAGAGAATGTGGATAAAAAACATGATAACCTATACAAACAAACCTGTAATAATTTAAATTTAATAGAAAATAAGGTCACTAAGAATGAAGAGAAAATTTTACTATTATCTGGGAAGAAACATGTAGACTCAGAGGAAGCAATATCTTTAATTAATATTGAAGTGGAGAAATATCATAGTAAATTAAAAGAGGAGATAAAAAATCAAATCATTATAACACAAAACCCTAACAAGGGTGCAGAATTAGAAATAAAATTTAAATTTAACGATTTTCTATATAAAGATCCAAATGAAGTAGTTAAAATTATAGAACAAAATTATAAATTATATCCAGATTGGATAATATTCAGTGATAAAATTAATCATTATTTTACTGGGACAGCTCTTTCTTGGTATACTATAAACAAAAAGTCATTCACAAGCTGGAGTGAATTTCAACAAGCATTTGAACAACGCTTTTGTGGTGATAGATACCTTGAGTATTTAAGTGAATTGTTGAGAAAGACATATTTTCAATACTTACCTATGAGTCCAGAAGAATACCTTTCAGAGTATGCAACAAAAATGATAACCTCCGGCCTTATGAATGAAAAAGCAACTACAAGTATATTTGCAAGACACTTTGGAAGATCAGTCACAGATATGTGTTTTAGTAAAGGTGCAAACAATCTTAACGATTTACTAGAAATCATACGATATGTGGGAAAAAACACAATTGTTAGGGATCTAAAAAGGGAAAATAATTTTAGAGATTCAAATGAAAGCCAACACACAAATCTAGTAGATAAAAAGCAAAACGAATTTGAAAACGGGACAAAATTTTCTTATGAATATAACAAAAAACCATTTTACAAGGATAGGGATAATCAGGATAGATATACAACAAATTGGCGAAATCCAGGTCAACAGAGATGGCAAGGGCAGGGCTATCATAAGGATAGGTCGACAAGTTCTGATAATTGGACAGAACGTCGGGAAAAGCAGTCCAGACAAAATAATAGTGGAAATACTTATTATAACCAACGTTATCAGAAGGAGAGTGAACAAGCTAGGAAGGAAAATGTAAAATCACACGATAGAGAGATAAACCAAATTATTGTAGAGGCCCAAGTACATGGTAATAATAATTTAAAAGAACAACAATGACTAGAATTACCCGCTACCAGTAATCAAAAATCTATAATAGCTTTGGGACAAATTTCAAAAGATAAATCAAAAATTTTAGAACAACATTCAACCATTAAATTAAACAAAAAGGATTCACAATTACATGTCAACAGTATTTTTGAAGATAGTTTATTGTTAGAAGAAAATGATGAAGATGAAAAAGAAATTATTGAATTACCTTATGTACAATTGAAAAATAATAATAATACATTTTCATGTCTTCTGGATACTGGTAGCGAAGTAAGCCTTATGCAAAAGGAATTCTTCTCACAAAATAAAAATAAGTTTAACAAATGTAAAATATTGCCTATTAAGAACACACACATAATATCAGCAAATGGTAAAAGATCCCAATGTTTAAATAAACAAATTTTGATAACAATGATGTATGAAGAATTTGAAATTGATATAAATTTTATAATAGTCCCTAACTTAATGAATAAAATTATCATTGGAATTGACACATTATACAATTATAAGACCAAAATAAATTTGAAGACTAATTTTGTCACTTTCAACAATAATAGAGAAAAGTGTTTTATACCTATAGGAAAAATCCCAACCTTCAGGGATCAAACATTGGATTTAGAGTTAAGACCATGTAATAACTGTTGTAGAGAAAATAATATTGAAGAAAAAATAAACTTAACCGTCGAAGAACTGATTGAACAAAAATGTAAAGAAATAGATAACTTAAAAATTAATGAAAAACAGAAATTTAATGATTTACTATTAAAACATAAAGAAATCTTTACTGACAAAATAGGTTGTATAAAAAATTATGAACATATCCTAGAAATCACAGACACCTCACCATACAAACAATTTCAATATAAATTAAGTCCTAAATTATTGGAAAAAGCACGAGAAGAATTAGATACTATGTTAGAAAATGATATAATAGAACCATCAGACTCTTGTTATGTAAACCCAATCATTTTAGTGGAGAAAAAAGATCAGTCAGTAAGAATTTGCCTTGATGGAAGATTTTTAAATAAACGTTTAGTGCCCATTTATGATGCACCACCAAATATTGATGAAATCTTATCAAAATGTCAAAATATTAAATACATGGCAACCATTGATTTGAAATCTAGTTTTTGGCAAGTTAGTCTACATCCTTTCAGCAGAAAATATACAGCTTTTCAATTTCAAAATGAAACATATCAATATAAAAGAGTTCCTTTTGGACTTAGCATTAGTTTGGCAGCCTTAATTAAAGCCTTGAGAAAAGTTATTTCAAAAGATTTACTAGATAATGTAAAAATTTATGTTGATGACATTTTGGTACATGCTAATACATTTCAACAATTTTTAAACATTTTTGAAAAAGTACTACAAGCTTTTAAGAATATGGGTGTCACAGTGAATTTAAATAAATCAAAGTTTTTTGTAAAGGAAGTATCATTTCTAGGATATAAATTAACAGATCGAGGAATTGCAAAAGAAACAAATAAAATAGACGAAATAGTAAATTTTCCCACCCCAAAGAATAGAAAGGATTTACAAAGTTTCCTTGGATTAATTAATTTTTATAATAAATTCTGTCCACATTTTGCCAACACAGCCAAACCTCTTTATGGTTTGACATCAATTAAAAATAAATTTCAATGGAAGCTAGAACATCAGAATGCTTTTGAAGAACTAAAAGAAAAATTGAATCACAACCTCATTTTAGCATACCCCGATTTTAACCAAAGATTCATTATAGAATCCGACAGCTCGATGTTCGCTTCTGGTGGAGTTCTTTATCAGCTAGACGAAAATAAAGTAAAGAAAATTATTGCCTTTTGTAGTAAATCGTTCAAAGCAGCTGAACTTAATTATTATAGTACTGAAAAGGAATTGTTGGGTATTATTCATGCAATACAAAAATTTTATTCCATTATAGCCGGATTTCAAACCACAATCAGAACTGATTGTAAGTCCATCATATTTATGCAAACCTGTAAAAACCCACCTGATAGAATTATACGGTGGATAAATTTTTTAAATAATTTACCTTTGACTTTTGAGCATATTCCCGGTAAGGAAAATAAAATAGCTGATTATTTGAGCAGGATTCCATGCATGAACCAGGCAAAAAACAAAGATTTTTTAACAAATAACATAAATTTAGAGATATTTTTTCAAGAGATGATTCAAAATCAAAAAGAAGATGAAGATTTAAAGTTAAAATTAATTAAAAAACCTGAAACTTACAAGATTATAGACGGAATGATGCACAAAAAATTTAAAGATCAATACTACATAATACCGACCAGCACAGACATGAAAAAGTTGATATCTGTTGTTCATGAAAAATTTTGTCATACTGGAGTTACTAAATGTTTTAAAATTATTCAAGAGAGATTTATTTATCCAAAATTAAGAAAATTAATTAATAAAGAAATAAGAAAATGCCATCTTTGCCAGATAAATAAACCATCTAAAACTAATAATGTTCCCATGCAGACTATTATACCTAGTGGTAGGTTAGATCTTATATCAGTGGATTATTTGGGGCCTTTAACCAAGAGTAACGGTTACCAATATATTTTTGTTGTACTTGAAAATTTCACCAAGCTAACTAAATTATACCCAACTAAAAAGGCTAATATGAGGGAAGCAATAAATTCTTTAGAGAAATTTTTTTATGAAATCGGAAAACCAAAAAGGTGTTTAAGCGATAACGCTACAGCATTCACATCAGAAAAATGGAATCAATTTTTGAAAAAGAATAAGATTAAAAGAATTTTAACGTCCATAAGACACCCTTGTGGAAACAATGCAGAAAGAACAAATAGAGATATTCTCACTTACTTAAGAAATGTGGTTACCGAAAATCACCAACTATGGGTAAGAAATTTAGAAAAAATTGAAAATTGCATTAATACGATATACCACTCCACAACCGAATTCACACCTATAGAAGCAATGTTTGGATTGAAACCACGACGATTTTGGGAATGTTACATAGGAGAAGAGTATTTAAATTATAAGCCAATGTCGTTAGAAGATATAGAAAATCAAATAAAAAATAATTTTGAAAAACTTAGGCTCAAAAATGAGATTAATAATAAAAATAAATTTACCCTATATGAAAACTTTAAAATAGGAGACCTCGTGTTGGTTAGGGCACTAAGAATACCTAAAAAAGAGAAATTAAATGCCAAATTAACACCCATATACGAAGGACCTTATAAAATCTCTAAAAAAGTATCTAAATTTACTTATATTGTTGAGACAGTTAACGGAGAACAAAGAGGGATGTTTCACACTAGCCTGTTAAAGAGGTACTACATTGAAGAAAGAATTGAAAAGAACTAGTGAATGACTAAATCGCCATAAAATCTTTGTTTAAATTTGTTCACTCCTGCTACTAAATCTAACAAAACTAATAATTATTATATATAAAACCAACAATTAATGTAAATTCAATAATTCATAAAGAATCCGGAAAATAAACATTTTTTTTATTATTTTTTTTATAAGACAGGCGAATGTTGAGGTTCAAAATAGGTTAGAAATAAATAAAAAATTATCGATAGTTATTATCAATCGGACGACCGTAAAGTTGATATCGATTACTGAACAATTTATTTAAGTAAATAAAAATAATCACAAAAACTTATATAATAAATTTTTATTAAATTAATATTTGATTTTTTAAATGAAAAAACACAATTTTTTAAAGTAAAGTTGATTTTCATATTGATTCAAATGGCATTGCTGCTCCCTACCGGCGTCTTTCTGCCATATTTCACCCACTCTGTTTCGGCGCGTCCAAGGGACGACACCTCTCCATTTATAACTCTGGTTCAGCGCCTCCTAAAGGCAGGACTTCTCCATTCAACCCACTCTGGTTCGGTGCGTCTTAAGGACAGGACATCTCCATTTATGCCACGCTGGTGAGAAGAGCGTCCAGGAAAGAAGACCTAGTTTCTCATCATTGTTCAAGTACAGAGTGTCCAGAAGACAGCATCTTCAAGTTATTAAGAAGAACGTTATATCATGTGTTGATTCGCAGGGAGCTTCAAGACGAAGATTGGTACATACATCTGTGAGTTTTACTTTATTTGAATCGTTTTACTATAAGAATTGTGTTTGTAAATTAAAATTTGTTCTAATTATCCCGACGTTTAAATTAATTATCATTGAACCACGGAGATCAAAAATTGTATTATTTTGTTTTGTTTTCTTTATAATAATTTAAATTTTGTAATAAAATAAAATTAACGTTGATTTTAATTAATTAGCTATCCATAATATCACATTATATATCTTCCATTTTATTAAAATAATAAATTCTTAACAATATATATATATATATATATATATATATATATATATATATATATATATATATATATATATATATATATATGGATTTTTATATTTTAATCTAGGACCCTATGTTATCAAAATTCATTCATTCCCAAAGGAATTGTACAATCAAGTAATTTCTAAAAAAAAAAAAACTTAATTGCTGTTCAACGAAAGTGTCACAATTGAATTTCCACTATACAGAGCTGAATTTACACAAATGAAATGTTTGATCTGGAATAGCAAATATTATTATTCGCAAAATATAATTTAAAATAACATATATGTTGTAAATTCTGTAATTTAAATATGAATTACCAACGACAGGTGATTATTCCAAGCATAATTATTAATTTTTTCCAGACAAGTAATATTCAAGCACATTTCTCTATATAGTAATAATTATTAATAATAATAGTATAATTACCATGGTGACGAGGTTTCCGAACCATTGATGAGCTAGTTCGTGACCGACGACAACAGCAACCCATTGCTTACGGGAAGCGGAAGTGTTCTCGCTATCGACTAACAGGGCTGATTGCCTGTAAGTAACCAAGCCCCAATTCTCCATAGCACCTGCAAATAAATAAATGTATAATATAAAAAACTAATGTAAATAATAAACAGAATAAATTAGGTTATAGGGGAGCATTAGGTTAAAAGAAAAAAGTTAATAATGATAATTAATAATAATAAAATTGAAAAATTTATTATTAATCATTGTTAAAAGCAACATTACAAGGTAATGCAAGAATACTGTCACTTTCAGTAATGAGTATTGGATATAATTCATTATTATCATTCTATCATATTTAATATTTAATTTTACATAATTGACATATCTTGTTTGTTAATTATTTTATTCTTTCTTTTTATTATTTTTTCAATGCTTTTGTACTTCTATTTTTACATAATGGCCTTTTATTTTATTTTTTTAAATATTTCTATTCTGATTCCTAAATGTAATACAATAACATCAACTGTCAACCTTTCCATAATAAATTTTAATATCTGAGCAATTTTTTTTTTTTTTTTTGTCTTCATTTGGATCTTCATTCAAAAAACTTCAATAATTTTAAATATTTTTATTTTTTAAGAGAAAATATGTGCCCGGGCTGGGATATGGCCCAGGGCATATCTTTTCTCTTCAAAAATAAAAATATTTAAAATTATAACAATTAATAAAAAAATAAATTTCAATAATTTTAGTGGCTTCAACATACATCACAGTCGAATTTTAATAAATAGTTATTAAATATAAAAATTTTCAACAGAAGAAATGGATTTTATTTAAATGAAGAAAATTTATTGAAATTAAAATTACTATATTATTTTCTTTTTTTAAATTTTATTATTTTTTTATATTATGTTACGAGCCAGGTAGCTCAGTTGGTTAGAGCTCTGCGCTAGAGAATGCAGAAGACCCGGGTTCGAATCCCGGCCTGGACAAGTCTTTTCTCTTCAAAATAAAAATATTTAAAATTATTATACTGTTATTTAAAATTTGTTCAGCATAAACTTATTCTACAAATATGAAACAATAAGGAAGCATGAAACAACCGACAAAGAAAAAAATGTATCTTGCCGTCGTATTGCTAAATAAAAATTTATTTTGATCAGAATAACAGTAGTTTCAGAAATTGTCTTCAACCTTTTTCTAACTGTTTTACATGTAGAATTAATTTTTAAATAAATCTGAGTCGGTTTTAGGGTTTTTTTTTTTTTTTTTTTAAGGTTAAGATATGAATAAAATTGCTTTTATTACTTTTTAATTAAACTTATTAACCTTTAATTAAACCATATTAATAAAAAAATCCAATTTTCTCTTAAAAAATATGTTTTTTTAACTAAAACTTCCTGGAATCTTTTGATTACTTCTCATATTTTCAGATATGTTTTTTTACTACTAAAAGTAAAATTTTTAATTTTTTACCTGAATATTATAATGGGACTGATTTAAAATTTTCATTTACCTGCTGAAAAATCTCCAATAGCAACCAAATCCATTTTGGGAAGTGGGTAAGCAACCTGAAAATATTCTTTATAATAAGGCAGCACTTTAGTAGCGACGTGAAGAGCAAAAAGTCCTTGGTCTTTGACTGCGGGAGGAGTATACACCCTAACAAGGATGCCGTCGGAAGAGGTATCTTCGACGTAGGCGAAATCTCCGACAACAACTGCGACCAGGTAAGTCGACATAATCGGAGTTGGAGCAAACTTGACAATTTTATAATCTCCATCTTCTGACTCGCTTACCACAGGCTGAAAGAAATTGATAAACAAAAAATATAATTAAATATTCAAACAAAATAATTCAACAAAATTGTGTCTAATAATTTATTAATAAGTGAACCACAAAAATATAATATGTTGATAAATTTTGTTTTCAAACATTGGTTGAATAAAATTTGAAAATTCTCAAATTACTTTTTGACCTATAATGTAAAATCTATTTCCTAATATTTTTTGTTTTCAATATCTACATGAATAATAATGTAGTTATAAAAAAGATGAAGAGTTTGTATGAATAAACACCACTCATTTCAGGAATAACAACCACAATTTAAAAATTTTTTTTTGCAGTAAATACATTAGTCACGAAAGAGTTCAGGCTTTTTAATGTCACGTTAATATTGACACTATGATACTGATTATAGATAACAATTATTTCTGTAACTTTATTGCTGTTAGTAAAAACTTAATTATCTTTTATCCATATACCTCTAAAAACGTTCACGAAAAATGTGAATGAATATATTATAGTTCATTATTCAATAAATATTCCAGGGGTTAATCCAAATTTAATGTGAATAAAACGAAACTGCAGAATTCCAGAATAGTACAAATCACATAATTTTTTTTTAAATTACAAAATTATAAGTTTTTTGAAATTTCATCTATTAATCAATTTCACATTCTAATTTGATTTTCAAAGAGATGAGTAATATTGAAAATTATCAAATTTCAATATAATTCTGTTTTGGTTTTATGTGAATCAAGATAATTTTTTTCAGCCAAAAATTGGCAATCATATTCTGAAGTCATGAGTTGTCCACATCAGATATTTTTAATAAAAACAATTAAAATATGCAACATGAATAACGAATAAAGTTTTATTTTATTTTTTTTAATTATTAAATAATAGTAATATTTTTTATTACAAGTATTAAGTATGCATATATACATAAAATACACAAAATATAATTATTTATTTGATTATATATATATATATATATATATATAAAGAGAGAGAGAGAGAGAGTGAGAGAGAAAAAGTTCACTGTACTCTTATCACACCTCTTATCACATTATGCAGCTGGGGTATTTATAAAGATAAAAAGGAAGAAATTTCAAGCAGTTATTCACTTCAAACATAAATGAAATATATCTTTAAAAATACATTTTAAAAGTATAATTATTTAAATTGACTGCTTTGAAAATAATAATTTTTTCTTCTTAAAGAATTGATGAGAGCATATATAAACCTGAAAATGGTCAAAATAAAAAAAAGCATAAGCTGTAGTTTTTATTTATTTATAAAATATATACTTAAGACAAAACTAATTCATATGATCTCTGTTGACCATAGACTGACACCAAAAGTATATATAATCTTAATAAATTTGTTTTAAATTACAATTTATTTTTAAACGAAACCTGAAGAAGCGATAATTAAATATAAGAAAATTTCCTGATTATGCAATTTTACGTCCTTCATTAGAATCTGATGAGCTATCTTTAAAATGGAATCACCTTGAAAGGAGACTAGTTGTTTCACAAGAGATGTGAATATTTACAGAAATCCTATCACTCTTCAAATAAAGAATATATTTGTTACGATGCTGTTACAGCTTTTATTCTCTTTAGCAATTACAGTTTTTTTCCATGAATTAATATTATATATGATTTTCATTTTTTAAAAGATCATATTGAATTCATGTTAAAATGCATTCACCACACTAGGTAGTAGAAGAAATCATGTTCGACCTTAACACTCAAAATAACCATAATTCCCAACAGCAATTAGCAAAAAAAAATCTATTTATTTTATTAATATATTTTACTTTTTTAATAGTAAATTATTCATAATACTATTATGTGTATTAAAAATCCAAAATCCAAATTCAAAAATGTAAAAACATTAAAACTAATAAACAATTTTCTGATTCATAGCAACAATATCTGTTTATATTTTTAGGCTTAAATTCATTTGAATGTAATTAAAATAGATGCAGAAAAGAAACTGTGATTTTTATTGCTTTTCTGTATAAATTTAAGTTTTAAAAAAATCAGTAATTAAAAATAATAATAATTTAAATTTATCTTTTCCATTAATCCAATGATTAAATTATTTTTAAAAATTAACCTGATGATGATTAAAGAAATATTAATCGTTTTTAAGATTCCTATTGTAAATTTTAAAAAAAAATGTTAAAAGAAATTTAAGCATTTTTTGTTATCAGTAGAAATATGTAAAACTAATTCAGATAAGAATGAACACCAGCTGTTATTTATAATTGAGGAAGTGAGAACAAAAGAGAGTTATCTCACATTTTTATGAAAATTAGTTTTATTCCTCAAAAAATAGTTTTGACTTCAAACCACTGACAATCATTCTAAATGGAATCACCGGAGTTCTTTGAGTGAAGGCAATTTCACAGGCCCCACAGATCAGCCTACTTCTTTGTTCCATTTTTTTTTTTTAAGAGAAAGGCAGTGATTTAGAAGCACATTTACCAATAGTGCTATAAAAGTATAATGCAAAAACATTGTCTGGACAGTAATCTTAATACCATCTCCAAAAAAATGTATATAATAAAATAAAATAACATTTTTATGCATAATAGAAACTATGCATGCCCAATAGTTTCTCCATGTTAAATTAGAATAAACCCCTAAAATGAAAAAAGAGCCTCTAAGATACTAACCCATAATATGTAGTTCAGTATTATTTGATACAAGCATATTCATGGAATAAAATCAAAGTGGAAACAAATTCTCACTTAAATAAGTTTTCGAATTGTTACTCTTCTTATTTTACCTGTCTTCTGTTTTTCAAATATACAAAATAAAGGTTTTAAAAATTAATTTCATACTTCAAAAGAAATTACTGGGAGCTTACTTTCGGGAACAGGGAGTTGCTACAGCAACAGCACATTATCTTACAACTTTTTAATAATTAATAGTTACTGCTCTATTCTAATGGCTGTATATTAATGTATTAAAGCCTAAAATCTTAATTGATTTATTGTTTTTCAAAGATATTACAGGAGTATAAGTTATTACAGATCTGTAAGATATTTATTGTATCTGATTACATGTTTCATTCACATGAACAAGCTTTGGAAAACTGCTGCATTATCAGTTCACAGTACCACACTTGATATATCGAGCAAAATTCTTGGTAACCACTTTTTATTCAAATGTAAAATTTTTATTCATTGGAATAATAAAAACTATTACTGATTAGATTTGATATTGTTGTTGCTCTCGACATTATCCAAACCCGCATAGAGTCCTTTTCAATCAACTTTATATCTTAACTGAAATTACTGCTAAATGTTAAGTTAATTTGCAATGATTAGTTAAGTTAATGTTTAACTTAATTAATCATTACTTCTAAAGGTACAACTTACCTTAATCTGAATAAGTCGACAGCAACAATCACATTAAATAGTACCAAATTAAAACAGCAATAATTTTAATAAACCCAATGAATGTGAATTTTACAACTGAATACAAAGCAAGTAGTTACCATTAATTTCACTAAACAGTGCTAGTGTGGTACAATAAATTAACAATACAACAATAATCCGAAGTTATGCCTTGTTTTTACATAAAAATAAATAAAACATCTACGAAAATTTTTTTCCAAGCAAAAGTAATTTAATTGAAAATAATCAGTTTAAGACAAGGTTATTTAAAAATGTATTAACATGACCATTTAAAATCAAATCAATAATCAATAAATGGCAGTCAGTCATATTTACTTTTTATAAATTATTTTTTAAATATTACTGAATCATATGCAATGGAAAGATTGGAAAGTATACATATTTTGCATATATTCTATCTAAATAACTAGGATCATTTTTTATGGAATGGAATTCAGTAAATTTACAAGATTAATGTTAATATTTGGTATAACTTGCTTTATTATATTTTATTTGGCATTACTCATAATTAAAATATTTTTATAAATCAAATATTCTTCAAGAATACAAACAGTAACTTCAGCTCAAAATTTCTAATGCTTCGAAAAAAGAGAAACTGCTTCTTTTCAACCTAAATTAGTAAGATTACAGAACCTAATAAAGAGCAATAAGGTTAAATACAGATTCTAAGAAACCAATATATAATTGTTTGAAGAATATTGTTTATAAAATGTGTTGTATAAACAATAGTTTAAAGTTATATAGTGGGGACAAAAAAATAAACACATAAGAAATAGCCATACCATATTAGAGAGAGCAACATTCCCTTTTGGAGCGATCAATGTTACTTCAAATACAGACTTAATTGCCGGTTCATCCCAACAAGGGAAGCATCTTCTAGCATCTGTGGCTTCAAACTGTGTCACGGCACAATAGCACTTCTGTCCCTCCAAGCTAGGACAGAAACATACCTTCATTTAACAAGCACATTCACAAGAAAACACCAAAACAAATTAAAATACGCAACCTTCCATGCATACTTAGAATGGTTACTGCGATAAAATCCTTTCATTTTGTCATTTAGCTCTCCTTTAAATTCAATTGCCAGTTGGGCAGTCCCAGCAGGAACGACTTGGTCGAAAGTCAGAGTGGCAGTCTCTGTTTCTATCGACAGATCCACCTTCGGCCTCAATTCGGTCCCATTTTCCAAGAGCAAAACACATGATTTTATCTCAAGTTCCAATGCATTCAAGATTATTTTAGAAGTAGGCTCGTTCACCTAAAGTTTAAACATGGTAATGAGAGCTTGTATGTTTTATTTACATTTTTTTTAAATAGTAGCATTGGTTTATTTACCTGAAGTTTGACTCCAACTTTTCCTTCGAATACAAAAGTTTCCAAGTTAGGTTTCAGTAGAAGATCATAATGTAGAGGTTTGACATTTTTGGGCAGTCTCTCAAATGGCTTTTTCTCTGGAAGTTGCCCTATTTCAGTCTTCCCCATGATCGCGGATATACTGCTATAAGAGTTGGCACCTGACGTGAGATGTTTATTTATGAAAGAGGAGGAGAGGTTTCTATTATATAAGGGAAACTTATGGATGCTGAAGCGAGAAGGACCGTTGTAGCCTAGCAAGGAGCGCGTACTACTGACACGTATCTGAGAAGCTAGCCGTACTGAATAACGGTAGCTACGTAACGTGTCCAGCGAGCGAACCGGTCTTGCCAATAATACCGACATTAATTCCACGTCCTGGGGTGGTTTAACTTTCCTCTCTAACTAGGACACGCCATTTCTAAATGGCCTCTAGTAAGTAGTCAATAAGACCAAACATAGGGGCGCTGTTTGTGAATCAAATTTAACAATATAATTATTTTATTTCTTATCTTATTTATATATATATATATATATATCTATTAAAATTAACTAAAACAGAATTTATAATAAACAAAAATTAGTCAATAAATATATAAATTAATCTTGATTGACTAAAAAATATTTGTGAACTAATAACTTAACTCTGCCAATGTAAGAAAAATAGTGGATTGAAATGGTCAGGAGGTGCAGTCAGAGATTAGACAAATAAGAAACTTTTTTATTGAGCTAATCTCAATCCACTATTCGAATTATCTAGTCAACTATTTTTCACTTAAACTTTTAAGAAAAAAAAGATCAAAATAAACTGCATTTTTGTTATTTTACATGTAGAAATAATGACAATAAAATTTGGTAATTATTCCGCAGGTGATGGCTTTGAGTTGCATTACAAGTTTTAACTGTTTATTCGTTTCATTTTTAATAATTTCCAAAATTAAAAGTTATCGTGAGCTTTAGTAGGAGAGAGATGTAATTATGGGCAATGAATAGATTACGGCGATCATTTTATCAATAAATTTAAGTTTCAAAAAAAGGAAAACAAATCTAAAGTTAAAACTAGTTGTGCCTCAACTCAAAGTGACAACTTGCATTGCCATATTTGTGAACATATAACTTAACTCTGTTTTTGCTATGAGTAATGTTTCCTGTACTTTTAAATTACCAATTGATATAGAATATAAAAAAATTATATGTATGGTTACTGAAGGAAACAATTTTCATATGTGACTTTTTAGCAAGATTCCTATATCTCCCTTACTTTGTAGCAAGAGCTTAATAGCACTTCCAGTTTATCAACTATTTCACAAATTTAATGTTATTTTCATTAAAATAAACTTACTAAATATTTAAAAAGAATTTTTAGTTATTTAATTATATTTGGGACCGAAATCTGTTTGAAGCTGTAAGCATTTTTTTCTACTTGTAACTGGATTTAATTACTTTGTTCCATTCACATACATTTTTTAAATACCAAATTCAAAAATAAGTTGATTATAAAAAAATGTTTTTACCAAAATCTGTTAAGAGGTATAAATAATGTACCATTTCCAGTTCTTGAATTTCAACCAAAATCTATTGTATTGAAAATATTTATTTATAAACTCTTTTCTACCAAATTTTAGATTTTTATATTTAATAAAAGGTACGAAGGGATACAAAATTTCAGTTGTCTATGGCTAAATGATGGTATCCTGTCATACAGGATACAAACATTTGAACAGATGTCCATGACAAAAGTAAACAAAATGGATTCGGGAAAGATCATTGTGAATATTTTCATCGAAATCTTAAAGCCAAAATATGCTAAGCAATACTTCTTTTACTGAATATGGAGGGAAGTAAAAATACCCGAAACCCTAATAAAGGCCAATTATTTTTTTTTTAGTCAACAATATCAAGTTAAGTTTTAGACAATATAATTTGTAGCATAAATAGATATTACACTTTACCTTTTTCTTAAATGGCAAGAAGAGCAATATATCTGATTAGAGCTGTAAAAAGTTCAAACATTAAAATACCAATTTCACAGGAGAGTAGTAAACGAAAACACAAATTTCATGATTGTGATCAGTGTTATAAATTGAATTATTTGTTTTTTCTGTTCTGTATTTTTAACAATTTTTTTTTATAGTACCTATCCATTATTCTCAAAGAAATACTTAACACACATTCAATAAATAAGATGTTATGCTAGAAATTATTGTATGTGGCTCTTAACTCGAGATGTAAAATAATTCTTAGTCTCACGTTATTAGCTCTATCTATTTTATTATAGTGACAATCACCACACAATTAATAGACGTCCCTGAAGTGATTTAGCAAGACTTAACCACTAAGTAACGGTTGTATTTCATGTTCAAGGTGAACTGTACTTTTTAAATTTCAGATAGAATCAATTTATGCAGAATGATTTCAGTATATCTCAGTCAGTTAGATATATTAAAACATATAGAGACAAATATGAGATCGATAAAATCACAGAAATAAAATAATCATATTGTAAAAGTCGTTACATTTAGGAAGTCAATTTTAGTTATGATTATTATTATAAAAAACAATTCAGAAATAACAAAAACATTCAGTATTGAAAAATTCTTTAACTTTGAATATATCTGAAGTTTTTTAAAAACAAAGGAAGGAAGATGGATTTGTATCAATAAAAATTGGTTTATTTTTAATATCCAACAATGGATCTACAAAAAATTCCCAAATATCATCTTTATAAACTAAATGTAAAATTTTCTTTAGATATGTCTGTATGCTATAAGGGGGAAAATTTTGTTACTATTGAGCTTCCTACTATTTTATCTATTCACAATTTTTATTTTTATTCTTAGTTATCTGCAATTTATATTTATTAAACTATAAATAAATAAACTTTTTTTAATTTCCGTATGCCTTTAAAAAAACAATTAGCTAATGTTTTATATATTCCATAAATATATAGGGCTAATACATAAAATATTTGTAATTATATATTACTTTGATGTGCTATAAATCCTTAAAATACAGTTTAAATAAGGTATATAAACAATTTAAAAAACAAAAGATAAATAAGAACTACTACAAGCATTTCATTGACTCTTCTATACTTATTTATTCAAATATATTTAATATTGATATGTAAAATTCCTCTTCTCTTCATTAACTTTTAATGTTACTTTTCAAAATTATATTAAATGTAAATAGTATGTTATATTTATTTATAAGTTAAATTAGAAAATTTTTATTTTCATTTTTTAAAATAGAAATGTGTCACCCAGGATCATAAGATGTTTATGTTTTCATCATTACCGTCTCATGTTTCTATAAGCCTTTCCTTGAATATATATAATTTAATGATATTCCTTGATTGTTATTGTAACAATTATTATCTCTTTCTTAAAAAACAAAATCACTAGTATTCCTACACTTATCATCTTTTCAAATGGCACTCCTACTTAACAACTATTAATGCCATTAGGTACAGTTATGTGAGAATTTGTATTTAAATTTTGACTGCTACAATACAAATGTTGGTATATATCGTGAGAAGTATAAACACAAAACATTTAATTGCATAGCACAATAAATCATATTATAATATATGTGCATATATTTTCTAATCCTGCCTATAGCAGTTTATTATACCTCACTGTTTTTGCATATTTATATTGGATTATTTGATTTTAATTTATATCTTGGTTTATTGCTGATGATATAAATAAATTTTCAGGCTTAAAACTCCATTTTTATGTCGTAAAAATAAAACTATTATTATGTTTAAATATTCACCATCTATTTATTTATAACCCTTGTCATTATCTAATTGTATGTGTTATACCCAGTTGAAACTGCTTTACTTTACACAAGAATATTAGAGATATTATTATTTTAAAAAAAAATTATTCACTTTATATGATTACTTATCATTCATGTAAATCATATTTAAAAATGGGATTTTTCACTATTTAAAGGGGAAAAGTTATAAAATCTAAATGTAGGTAGCAGCACAGTTTGTTCCGAAATCTACCATGCACAGTTTCACTGGCTGATTTTCTACATCATTTTACAAGTCATGTGAATACCGTAATGTTTCCGCTGCCTTATATATGAGTAAACTAAAAACGAATTCTTTTAAAATTCTATCTATTTTAATTAATAAGGTTCATAATTTTGATTAATTTAATGTATAGCATGCACTAAAGTTGATAAACCGTCAGAATATGCACGCAATCAATAGATGAAAATATAGTTGACAGCTATCGATATCTTATAAACAGAGGCTCCCTTTTCAATGTTTGGAAAATGCATTAAGTGGGGATGCACTTAATGCACTAAGCTAACGATAGCTTCTGATCCATTATACGCCTATTAAAACTGCTGTTTCTTTCTATTTTTATTTTTATTATCTTTTTATTATATTCTCTTTAGCATTATTCTTCAGTGAATAATACTTTCAGCTTTACTCAGAGAAAATAAAGGTAGTTATTCCGCAGGTTGCTGCTTCCAGTTGAGTCACAAGTTTTAACTTTTCATTCGTTTCCATTTTACTAACCCCAAGATCGCGGGTTCGCAGGTGGCCCTAGGATTTTTTAAAGGGAGTAAAAAATCCTTAGTTACGCCGTCCTTCGGAAGGGGCGTTAAACGGAGGTCCCGAGCATGAACGATGTCACGTACTCGTTAAAAATCCCTATCCTAATTAAACCTGGATAGGCAAAATTTAGAGCTCCCACTGTAGCATCGTCCGATTAGTCATAGTAGCATAAAGTGACGTTAAATGAACAAACAACATTTTACTATTTTCCAAAAATACAAGTTATCATATTTAGTATGGAAAAGAGAAAGTAATTATGGGAAATGTGTGCACTTCGGTAATCATTTCATCTAGAAATGAACGTTTCGACAAACATATCTACAGCCCCGGTGAATAAGTGGTTAAGTCAGATTTTGTCCAGATAGAGTCAACTGCTTTCAGATAACCGGAATCGTATCATTTTCGTAGTTTTTGGCTTGAAATGGAGTTGTAATATAAGCAATAACTCCTTTTCAAGCCAACGCCTTAATTAGCCCCTTATTCACTACGAAAATAACTCGATTCCGCTTACTTAAATACAAGAAACCCATTTTCGAGAAAATTAGACTTTATTTAAGCCCACTTATTCGCCGGGGCTGTAGATATATCCTCTATAATTCGAACTGTAAGTTGAAATTTTTATTTCTTGATAAAATGATTACCGAAATTAACTCCTTACCCATTACATATTACATTATCTTTTCCATACTAAAACTCACGATTACTAGTATTTTTGGAGAAGATCAAAAATGAAACGAATATACATTTAAATCCTGGGATATAGATAATCTGGGAGTGCAGTCAAATTCCTCTCAATCATACATTTAAAACTTTCTTCAGCTCAAAGCGACAATCTGCAGAACAGATGCCGAAGTAAACAAACAACTAACACTGAATCCTTTAAGTCGGTGAAACAATATGACAGCTTTTCACGAAATCGGTATATATACCCCATAAGACCAAGCCTGCAATTGAACTCATTTCCAACTGTTATTTTCGAAACTCGACAAATAATACTAATTGTCTATAATAATAATATTAATAAAATTATGAAAATATTGTGATAAAAGCCAACCTGAGAATGTCCAACTTAGCTTGTTAAGTAAATAAAACTGTAAACTATTAACACTTGATACTGTGTATTAAAGTACCATTAAACACTTAAAAATTTAAGCTACAATAAGAAAAACGCTACCTTAAAACAATTAGAACATAAGCTCTAAATATTTTGAGTGTGAAAAGAATCATAATGGACTATTCATGATTTTAATGTTATATTTATACATTTTTAAAAACAATGAAATTTGAAATATTTCTCACTAATGTACATATGTTTTTTCTGTATTTTTCCACTGGCTACTGATCTAATTAGTTAAACTATATTGTATATGTTGAATTGAAATTGTAGGTTGACTGAATTATATAAGAAAAAAAATGGTCAGTATTAATGTCGCTCCATAAAAGAACCATAAAGAATGTCACAATTCCCAAATATCTAATTTTTCAATAAAGGAATTTGAAATTCCATGTGAGTTAAAAAATAAAAATTTGTGTATTGGTAAAACAAAGCATTCCTATTGTAATGATGATATTGAAATTAGAACATTTTTAAAAGCTGGAAACTTTTTGGTTTAAACTAATTTCATTATTCCCAAACAAACTTCAAAATCAAACATGATACAACTCAAAATTGAATTTTATTAAAAAAAACACGTTTGAAATGGAATATAAGGCTGCGTTTACACCAAAGTCTTCCACAAGTTTTCCACAAGTTGCGGCAACTTGTTGCCGGTTTTAAGAAAGTACAGCAACAGTTTTTGTCTTCCACTTGTGGACAACTAATAGTGGAAGATTTGTTGCTGCGCGGGTATCTAGCAACTTGTGGAAAACAAGTGGAGAACTGTTCCCCCTCACGCGCCCTATTCATAATTATAGTGCTGTAAACGCATTTATTCTTAATAAATAGTGCATCTGGGGTATGTAAGAACCAAAAGAATTATAATAAATTAGTCAAGTATTTACAAATAATTTGTTCTATATATTTTCAAGGTTACTAATTATTATATTTTTACAATCTTTTAATTCCAGTATGTTATTAGATACACTGGTAATGAACCAGAATTAATAATGGTACGTGATAAAATGAGTAACATATTACAAAGTAATATTAAATGTCACACTTGTTTTTACTATACATATTTCAATATTAAATATTATTGTAATAGAGTACAGAAGCTTGTTATTTAAATGTTCTATTTCAATTAATAATTTCAATTACTAAGTTAATCATTAAATTGGGTTACAAGAGGACTACCTAATAAACCTTACATGAACAATAATAGTTTTGTGTAAATCAATAGTATGGACTATTTGAACCAAGGCCGTAGCCAAGGGGGGATTATAATTTTATTAAATTTATTTATTGTGTTATTAGGTTTATTTTTTTCTTTGTTCAAATAATTTAAGATGTTTTTATTAAGAGTATTCCTAAGTCCATTTCTATGGGTTTCGGGAGTTTCTAAATTTATGATTATAGATTCAATGTCCACTAACATTTGAGAAATGTTGATTTTTTTTATTATTTGGGTCATAATTAATATTATCCCCTAGATTTAATAAAGTTATAATGTTGTTAGGTATTATATTAGTTGTTAAGTTAACGACTCTATTGTATTTGCCTTGGTGGCTCAATTGGTAGAGCGCTGTCGCGGAAAGACAAAGGTTCCGGGTTCGTATCCTGGCCGAGAGCCTGTCTTTTCTCTTTAAAAATAAAAATATTTCTCGAATTGTTAGAAAAGATTGTTGTACAATGCTTATTTGCTATTTCATTGTTATTATATGGGTTTCTGAATGTTAATTTTTTAGGTTTATTTGCTTTAAATTTTATATTTATTATTTTGATTTTTTTTAATATGTTACTCCATTTTTTGCATATTTTATAGATTTGTGTATATGAATTATTATCTACATTATTAATTTTATCTAAGTGAGCTTGCAATTTTTTCTTATTTGTTCTGATTAGCCAATAAGCTTGTTTTTTATCTAGGTTTCATATTTTATTTCCTAGAATATTGAAGAAATTATTTTGTTTAGTGTTATTTAAATAATTTTTATTAAAAATTTTTCCAGATTAATAATGTGAGACTGTAAATGGTTAGGTATGATATGGTTATCTATACATATTTTTAAGTACAATCATTTGCATTCTGCGTATATGAAATTTTGGTTATTGATAATTTAAATATTTTTGCTTGTACCAATAAATGCCCTAAAACTTTTGTTAAAGATAAGTGTTTAGAACAGGTACAAGGGTCCGCCTCTTGGCAATTTATTACCAGTTCAAACGAACCCGGCGGTATTCGCCTCTTCAAGGAGCACTGTTTGGGCCCCAAATGGTAATATAGATAAAACGAACCCGCTGTACAGGTTGCGAAATATTTTTGTGAAGGCCACACATTTGCTAGGTGCCCAGGTTATTGAGAACGAAGAAGCATTAACAAGGTAATAAAAAGGCATACCCTTCTGTTGAAACTGTCATATTGCGGTAACCATATTTAGAAAATGTATCTAACAACATACTGGAATTATAAGATTGTAAAAATATACTAATAAGTAATCTTGTAAATATATAGAAGACATTTTTTTTTTTTTATAATTATTGGTCAGCTATTTTAATTTTTAAATATTTTTATTTTTTAAAGAGAATAGCCCTCGGCATTAAAATTATTTGTAAATACTTGACTAATTTATTATAATTCTTATGGTGCTCTCATACCCAATATGCACTATTTATTTATGAATAAATGCATTTACAGCACTATTTAATTATGAATAGGGCGCGTGGAGGGGGAACAGTTCTCTACTTTTAGTTGATCTTTACCGACTCTCCGCGGGAAACGAAAATTTAGTGGAAGATTTGTCTCTCCCCAAGTGGAAGACAAAAACTGTTGCTGTACTTTCTTAAAACCGGCAACAAGTTGCCGCAACTTGTGGAAGACTTTGGTGTAAACGCGTCTGAAGAAGAACTTTTAGTTGACAACTTTTAGTTTTCCATAATGTGTTGTCAACTTTTAGTTGCCAACTTTGGTGTAAACGCACCTTTAGATTGCTTTGTTAATGCCGTTCCTGAATTAAAAAGCTTCATTCAATACAATTGCTACTGAAGGCATAACTAAAAAATCAGCATGTCACTGTTCTTTTAAAATGTGTGTATATCCGGTATACACACAATTTTATATCTGTAGCCCCAGTGAATAAGTCGAATTTTCTCCAAAATGAGTCTTGTATTTAGCGGAATGGAATTGTGTTATTCTCGTTGTATATAAATGGATTGGAGTGCTACCAATGGGTAGTTTCTCCACAAGTGCTTTTCAAGTTGTATTGTACATATAGCAGATTTACTTATTGTAATAGTATTATAGTTGTAAATATCAATAAATTGAATTTAAAAAAAAAAAATATATATATAAATGGATAAGTATGATATGGGCTTTAAATGGAGTTTTCGCTTAAATTACTGCTCCATTTCAAGCCAAAAACTAGGAGAATGACACGATTCAGCTTCCTCCAATATAATTAACTCTCTCTGGGCAAAATTCGGCTTAACCATTATTCACCGGGACTGCCGGTAAATTGTAGACACTAATCAAAAAGATAATACTATTGTATTATTATCATTCAAAATCTTCAACATAATTCAACGGAGGAAAACACAAAACTCTAGGGTGAACAGAGGGAAGTACAAAAAGGCAATAATAGAATAAGATTTTTTCTAGGAGGCTAAAAAAACTAAGACAGGCAGGAAACTAACGGCTGAACACCGGGCAAAAAATGGCAGCAGGTAAAAGAACCTCCTCAGAGGAGAGAAAGAAAATAGAGAGAACATGGAGTAGAATTTGTTAGCGGTCCTTACTTGGCCCAATAGTAACTCAGTATATATAAGTCTAAATGTCGAAACTTCCACAAAAATGTTATAATGAATCATTAAGATATTTAGCCTTTTGTTCTAAATGGAGTATTTAATTTAACGTCTTGGAGCAAGGTTGCTGTTTCTGATCGATGAATCTGTTTGGGTGTTGATATGAGAAGTGATTTGATGTTTATTGATGTGATTTAGTGTATTTCCTGGTGATAATTGAATTGGCAAAATGTGGACTGGTATTTTACAGACTTAAGACTTTGTTTTATGAAGTTTTTCCTGAGGCATTCCGATAATGAAATAACTTTTATTGTCATCATATATGAAGAACACTGAACAGTTAAAAAACTTATTTAAAGGAAACGAAGCATAAAGTATTAGTACGAAGCAGGGCTGTCGATTATTCATCCAATATAGATGTTTTCAACACCCTCTTCACCTACACTTCCACCTTAATTTTAAGGAATAATTCGTCTTTTGAATTAATTCTGAGTGGCGAAATTTAAGCGCTTTACTCTGTTGGACAATATTGGGTACAACTACAATTAATTTGGAAGTTATAAGCATTACTATGGCGTTATCAGTTGAGGTTTCACTGTAATGGAGAACGACTGACAACGTTGTCGTTGAACAGTCTTATTTATTTATTTTTTTGGACGGTTTCTTGATCTATTATATCTGATAAATCTGAACAAACAAACAATAGTTTATTTTTTATTCTGTTTTTAAAATCATTCAAACTTTTCATACTAAATGTGTGTTCATGTTTGTATAATGACAGAAGTTGTGATTTTAAGTATTCACGAGATAAATTTTTTAGGTCATAAGGATAGATGAAGCCTTATTTAAAAAAAAAAATGAGATGAGTAATACGTGGTTCTCCAATTCTCTTCAACGTGGTTCTCTTCTGCTTCTGTAACGAAGGCGCGGAATACACCATATTGTTTCAAATCTTAAAAACAAAATATGGGCTTTTTGTTTGTTAATCAACTTGGTTTGATTCCAAGGCCTTATATAATCTTTTTTGACGTTTGCTTCTGGAAATTTTTCTTCAAGTTAGGATCTCTACTCTTAGGAGTTGCAAATCGAACTTTTTATTTGCTTGCACTTTATTCTATTGCCCAAAGAAATATTAATAATAAATAGCTAATTATTGAAGTCACTATAATTAAAAGTAAAAGAGTTCAAACATTTTAACACAAACTGTGTAAAAAAGTGATACAAAAAAAAGTTGAGAATCACTGTATTAGACAGTGTTGACTAAAATGTAATTCCAATTATATTTATTTTAAAATTGCTGAAACCTGGAACTGCAAAGATAAAATTGCAATCACCAATAATTTCATTATCATAATATTATTAATAATTTTTATTATCATTTTTCTATTTTTCTGACTAAACGCACTCAAACTAAACTTCTTCAATACAACAGTGCGATTATTAGCTGCAGCTACTATCACCAGTTTAGCCAAAAAAAATTTAAATCAACCTATAAATTTTGATATACCGTAATTAATAGTCAATTGAAGAAAACTAATTTTCACAAATGTAATTAGACATGTTTTTCAAAATGGTAAATTTCAATGAATCAAATATATGAATTTTAACAAAATTAAGTATGTAGTAATTTTGTTGTAACACTGAGTTGCCATTTTTCCCGGTCCTTCGTTTCTTAATACACTGATGTTCTATTACAATACCCTGTTTAAAAGGTATTTTCCATTTTTAAGTTTGATTCACCTTCCTTTAATGTCACCTGTGTCAGTTATCATTGTCTGTTGCAGAAATCACTTGCCTTCATAGAATTCCTTCAATGTTGTCTTTCTCAATCTTTCTTATTTCTTCTGTCTATTCTTCTTTCATCCTTATACAATACTTCCATACTGAATATTCATTAAGCAATAAGAAAGCATTTATTTAAAGGTGAGTGCTAGTGAAAATAAACTCAAAACCAATTTTTTAGTATCTGTTCCGCAGGTTGCAGCTGAGTTACAAGCTTTAGCTGATTATTCGTTTGAGTTTTATATTTTCCAAATATACAAGTTATCACAAGCTTTAGTATGGATATAAGTAATTATGGTTAATAAGTAGATTTCGGTAATCATTTCATCTAGAAATTAATGTTTCAACCAACATTTTGAATTATACATTGAGATGAAATGATTACTGAAATCTACTCATTACGAATAATTACATTTTCTTTTCCAGACTAAAGCTCACGATAACTTGTATTTTTAGAAAATATTGAAAATGAAACGAAGTGACAGTTAAAATTTGTTTAAACTCAACTCAAAGTGACAACCTGCAGAATAGATACATAAAATAACTTAGGTTTTTATTTTAAGAAGGTTCTACATTCAGTTGAATAAAATTAATTCGTGGGAACTGTTTAGCTCAATGTGTAGAGTCCTGAGTTGCTGTGTTAAAGTTCCTTGTATCGGTTGTGACAAATAAATCATTTTATATATTATCAGTAACAGATTGACCATGTGGGATCTTCTGACCCCCTGGAGCTCATCTTAATTGAAGAAAAAACCCTGATTATTGAGAGTGATCTTGGAGAAATAACTGCCCTGCCAAACAGTTGTCATAGAAACAGTACAATCTCTATCATGTACTGAACCCAGGAGCTTTCATGGGTTCAAGTAGTACAAGTTTAATGTTCCCTTTTACTTTTGTAAATGTTCTTTAATTAATGAAAAAACTGTAAAAATTCATTATTTGTATTTTGAATTGGGATAGAGGATTAATAAAAACTAAAACAATACATTAAAATAACTATATTATACTGTACACTAGACTTTTTCTTTTTTTTCTCACAAATATAAAAACACTGATTTGGGCCTCCTTACAAAATGTTAGTTCCACACCAGAACCTAAACATCATATAAAAATAACATCTATTTATTTTATTTCTTTATATTTTTTTGTAATATTGACTCGGAATAAAGATTAACACCTCCTTTATTAAAATTACTGCTCTTACATTTTTTTACAATCTATCTATAGGAAATTGTACCTAAGAAAAATATAATTCCTATAAAAATTACAAGCACTTGGAAGTTTTAAATAAAAACAGAGTGAATAGATAACAGAAGTATAATACAAAATGAAGGGAATGTTATTCAAAGTAGGAACAAAGGAAAGTTAAAAATTAATATTCAAACCTGGACGGATAAGTGCCTTGTAATTATTTGGAGCCCCATTTATTTCATTTTGTACAACTTATAATTAAAGAGCACCAGATACTATACAAAATATATATACATATATACATTCCAAGCATATATATATGTATATACGGAATATGCTCACATTCATTGTGTTTCCTTGATGAAATCTTACAGATCTTTGTGACAATTATATTCTCTAAATTAAAAAAAAAATAATTATAATAAATTTACATATTTTCAAGGTTCATTTCGAGTCCTTCATTTTATGCTCCAGTATTTACAATACTAGGTAATGTTCGAATCATTTCAAAAACTTTTTTTTAAAATAAACTTCTTTGTTTTTTCATATTCAATAAAAATGATATGTCTTCTCTAAGACTGTCTGTAATTGTGCACCGTGTAAGTTATCACAGCGCACGGTGCACACTTATGAGGTATCAGGGCCTCTTTAAGCATATTTCTTTTGTCAACAGTCTGACTTGTCTTCTTCTACCAGCTTCTGTGTATCTTTTCCTGTGTCCGCAGAAGGATCCAGATCTCTGTGTCGACCTCGCCCCTTGCTGGGAGACTTGCTCATCACTACGGAAGGCGCTAAAACAGCCGATGAGGGCTCTATAACCGCCCTTCCAGTCTTCAGGTCCTAAAAAAAAATTAAAGATATAAATAAACAATCTTTATAATTATTTATCTGATTGCTTAAGAATTTTTTTAATGTTGGTATAACTGATATAAGAATCAAAACTGTTTAACTCACATCATATAGGCCTCCAGTGCCATTAGTTTCAGCGGGAGAGGCCTCTAGGTTGCCAAGAGCATCGTACATTGGGTTACTAAAGTCTCTATTCTTTCCACTGATGTCGGACAAGTTGTATTCAACATCAATTGCATCCTGTAATGTTTGAATATTTTTATAAGGAGTTGCTTCAAATTTTTCTACCAGGTCGACCAAAAATTTCATTACAAAAGACTTTGTTGATTTCTTCTGGTTTAGATCGTGTTAATAAATTTTTTGCCAACGTTTCGCCTGCCATGCTGTTGATTTCTTCAGGGCTGAGATGAGAAACTGATAAGATTCTCATCTCAGCCCTGAAGAAGTCAACAGCATGGCTGGCGAAACGTTGGCGAAAAATTTATCAACACGATCAAAACCAGAAGAAATCAACAAAGTCTTTTTTAATAATAATGGCTGTGGAAACCTAAAAGAGTATTAAAAATTTCATATTTTCAATTAAAATTTTTATTTTATTTTTTGAAAATATTAGGAAATTTTATCTCCCTTTTCAGCATATGAGGGGTGTAGATGCAAAACTCATATTCTCCACTTTTCATAACTTTCGGTAAAATGATAAAAACCGATTCTGTTGTAAATGTCTGAGATAAATGAGTCAGATATTTATAAGAGGAGAGGTTGATGTTCTCTTAAAGATTCTGACCCATTTATCTTATATATTTATAACAGAATCAGTTTTTATTCTTTTACCGAAAGATATGGAAAGTGGAGAATGTGAGATTTTCATCTACACCCCTCATATAGTATAATATCATCATCATTGATCAACTCATTATGTTGGTCATTGATCAAACTCATTAGTCATAATTATCAATGAACAAACTCATTGGTCTTATTTCAATATTCATCATTGTTCTAACTCATCAAATCAACCAATAAAAAAAAGTTTTCAACTTGACCATTTCAAATTTGGCTGAAACTTGGTTTATTTATACTCTCTGACATCCTGAACTCAAATATAATTTTCAAAAAATTGTATCCCTGATAGTTTTTTTGTTATAAATTTTTAAAAATCACAAAATGCCGAGTTTTTTAACATGTGCTAAAATCTAAAATCTGCAATAACTTTGGTTCTATTAGTGCTAGAGAGCTGAGAGATAGCTCATTTTAAAGAGGGATTAATGGGCTTTAATGTGATACCCAACTTGAACACATTAGGGGAACAAACATTTTTTGAGTAAAATTTAAAAAATCGTTTTTGAAAAAATTTTGAGTTGGTTTTTTTTAATTGTTTTCAAATTTTATTATGTTTTTATGAATAATTTTTTGAGTACACCATAAAAATTTCATCTTTATCTGAGACAGTTGAAAGAAAATATTCCATCAAATGAAAGCATTGTTGTATGTGACTTCGCTGAGAATTATTCATTTGTACTCCAAAATGCTGTTCAAGGCTTTCATTGGAACAATGCACAAGCAACAATACATCCTTTTGTCATTTATTTCAAGGAAGAAGAAACTTTGCAACATCTAAGTTTAGTAATCATATCTGACTATATGGCTCATGACACAGTTGCTGTGCATTTGTTCCAGCTACTTTTGATAAATTATCTTAAGGAAAAACTACCTCATGAAATTGAGAGGATTCACTATTTTTCCGATGGAGCTGCATCACAATATAAGAATAAAACTAACTTTCTTAACCTCTGTCACCTCAGGCAGATTTTTCTATTAAAGCAGAATGGAACTTTTTTGCATCGTCACATGGAAATAACGCTTGTGATGGAGTAGGAGGTGCTGCTAAACGTCTAGCAGCACAAGCAAGCCTCCGAATTGTCTATAATGAACAAATTATGACTCCTCACCAACTCTATGACTGGGCTAAAGAAAATATAACTAATATTAGTTTTATTTATTCAACTAAAGAAGATTATGAACATGAGAAAACAATTATGAAAACAAGATTGGAAGAAGCCAAAACAGTGAAAGGAACACAACAGTTTCACCACTACAAACCAAAAAACTGCAACCAGAATTGTAGTAAAAACTTACTGCTTTTCAAATTACACAAAGAAGAAGTGGTTTCAGAAAATTATGTTGACAGTGGATTAGAGTTGGATGAAATTGTTGGTTTTGTCACATGTTTGTACGACAAGAAATGGTGGTTAGGGTGTGTCATCGATACAGAAAACGAAGACATTAAAATAAGTTTTCTGGAACCCCATGGTCCATCGCCTTCATTTAAAAACCCTATGGTGCCAGACATTTTATTAGTAAATAAGGCAGATGTCTTAACCTAAGCAGATCCCACAACCCAAACTGGAAGAGTGTACCATCTTACAGAGTTGGAAAGAACTCAGGCAACAAAAAAAATCCAATCGAAAATGTAAAGCATAAAATAAAGATTAAAAAATAATGAAAAATCTTTGTATTTCATTTCCAAAGTTATGTTTCATATAGCCTATGTATCAGAACCAGGCTATTAGCACTGAAAATTTTGTGATACTTCAGTGATGTATTTTTAACATATCTCCTGATTCCATCATGGTTCCACTCTGAAATTTTTATGGTGTACTCACAAAATTATACATAAAAACATATATAAATTTGAAATTTTTTTTTCAAAAAATATATTTTTCCCTAATGTGTTCAAGTTGATATCACATTAAAGCCCATTAAACCCTCTTTAAAATGAGCTATCTCTCAGCTCTCTAGCACTAATAGAACCAAAGGTATTACAGATTTTAGCGCATGTTAAAAAACACTGCATTTTGTGATTTTTTAAAACTTATAACTAAAAAACTATCAGGGATACAATTTTTTGAAAATTATATTTGAGTTCAGGATGTCAGTGAGTATAAATAAACCAAGTTTCAGCCAAATATGAAATGGTCAAGTTGAGTGCCTTGTTGGTTTGACATGGAATGACCCTGGCTATAAAATGTTGGATAAGAGTAATACAAATTTCAATAAAGAATGAATGAAGTTTTAATCGACCTGGAATATTTAATTTATTTTACAGAATCATACTCCACTGCTCTAATTGAACCTAACTGCATTATAACTATTAAAATTGAAATAATAATTAAAATTACCACTATTAAAAATGATATGCTCAAAAAAAAGTAGCTCCCATTTTTAGAAATTAAGGAAAACTATTAAGAAAAAGTCTTTATTTTGAAGAGAAAAGATTTGTCCTAGCCGGGATTTGAACCCTGTCGTCTGCATCTCTAGTTCAGTGCTCTAAACCACTGAGCTACCAGGGGTCGTTTCCAAGCTAGACAAATCCATTCTCTTCACCTATCTCTTCAAAATAAAAATATTTAAAAAGAATCACCATCAAAAGAACAATAAATAAAAACAAGTTTAAAAAAATGTCTGTAAATCCGCATCTTGTGTTGTATTTAAAAAAAATTGTTTTTATTTCTTCAATTGTTCAGATCAGGTAAATTAGATGATAATGTAATACTTCTAAACTTTTTTTTTATGTGAAACTTTTTTTTATATATAAAGCATAGAAAACAAAATAATGACAAACAATAATTTTTACCGGTATCGAAGGACCATTACTGCTGAATGCTGGTGATCCAAATTCAACGTTCGTTCCTTGTCTGAAAGAAACACTCTGGGAATTTGTTAGGCTGCTCAAAACTGGTCCTTTCCCACTAAAATAGAAAAAAATTGATATATTTCATGTCATAAGGAAGAAGAAATAACTAAAACTCATAAAGGGTGGTAAATTCAGTAATTGATAATTGCTAGAGCTCACAAAATTTGTAGATTTAATAATTTTTTTTTTTTTATACATGTTGATTTTATTGAACATCTTAAATATTGTTACTGCATGGAACACACGGTTGTACTAATAACTATAAATTAATATATTACAATAAGCTTACAAAGGCTGCTTTCTGATCACATAGTAGATTGCACCAGCAGATGCCAAAACCAGTAAGACTATGAGAGGAACTATCAGTGCTATCGAAGGACCCGACGTACGGGCCAATTGTACATAAACTTCACATGCGCTGCCACTAAATTGGTTAGGGCACGAACAGATCAGCCCTCCTGTATCATCTTCTTGGCACATACCACCGTTCTGGCAATGGCACACTCTTGGCAATGGAAGGGGTTCTTCGGTAGCTAAAATTAAATCGAGTAGCATTTAGAGCCTGGATAATTTAAAAATATTATCGTTTTGTTGATAAGATAACAATAGCCACCTGCATCACAGACTGTTTCGTTTCCAGATTGTATCATCTTCGTGTTATCAGGGCAGTAGCAAGAGTAATCTCCAAGCGGTCGCAACAGGCAGAGGTGATCACACGGCTTTTTCTCGCATGGGTTTGGAATTGTAATATTGTACTTGGCTTTATGGTAAACTGAAATAAAAAAAAAATCTGATGTAGACAGCAAATGACTTCCACGTACACTTATCAGAATATAAATCAGTGGATTGATCCTAAATCAATCATATGTTTATGTACTCAAAATTTTTTAAATTTTCACTCATTATGTAAAATAGAATATTACAAAATATTAAAAAAAATTATTATAATGAAAGTTACAATTATTAAAACTAACTAGTCTAAATGGATTCAGAATAGTTCTGTTACTGCATAAGTGAAAGTGAAAATATGGATAGATAATTTTTACACAATTCCTATAACTCACTTACCATTTAGTGGGCGGTAATGGCAGTTGACTGTTTCCTACCATAGTTTACTGTTTTTCGATACTTTAATATCAATATTACGATATTGTATAACAGTAATGTTAATTAACCATTAGTGTAGACATGATATCACTATCCCAATATTACTATCTGATACATTTGTTTCTTGTACACCTTGTAAATTTGTTTATTTAACACCATTATTAAATATAGAAACAATCAATCAATATTAGGATGTATTAGAAAGCAAATATATCAGACAGCCAAATTGATATTTTTCATTATCCTCGTGCTAATGGTTTTGTTCAATTTTAAATTAAATCAAATAATAGATAACTTCTATAAAATACAATTAAGTTTTTAAAAAGTTATCTTCAATATATTTAACTTACCTCTGACATCGGTCGGATTATTTAGATTTTTGGCTAGTGATACAGGTATTCCTCTACCAAATTTGTCCTGTTTTATAAGCTCTCCGGAATCTTTGGCTATCCAATATAGATTATTTTCGAAAACGTCCAATGACAATGGATGTTTCAGGGCATCTAGAAAATAAAATTTATATGAAATGAAATAAACATGTTATTGTTAAAAAAAAAATGTTATTGCATGACAATGGCACTTAAGGATAATTAAAATGGAAAAATTATATGTGCGTTTGTCTAGTTTATTGTCATAAATCAAACACCAATTAGAGCATAAAACTGTTTTAACGAGATGCAAAAATTTAACCAACCTCCTTTGAGGATGATTTCTCTGAAGGTTCCATCTTGGTGTACAGTTTCAATCAGATTCATTTTGGTGTCGACCCAATAAATCGGGTGATTGTCGCTGGCATAGTCGATGGTGATACCGGTTGGGTGACGTATTCCTGCTGTGACCAGAGCTCTTCTCCTTGATCCATCTAGCCAGGCGACTTCTAATTTCGGATCATCTCCAGCATCTGACCAAAACATTACACCATATTCTGGATCGACAGCTATTGATGTTGGATATTCTAAGTCTGAAAAGTAAAAAAATAAATATTATATATGGTTTGAATTCTGTTATTATTATTTTAATCTTATTGATTGTGTATAACAAACTTACTGTTATCAATTATAGAGCGCCTATAACGGCCATCTTGTTTCGATACGACTACCCGTCCTTTAGGTTTAGTTCCAGATCGGTCTGTCTCGGTCCAATAAAGGTTTCCACCAACCCAGTCAACTGCGATGCTCGTTGGTTTTGCATTACCTGAAACGAGACATGATAAATGCCCATTATATAATATTCCATGAAATAAGAAACAAAATCCAAATTAAATAAAAATCCAAATCAAACCTTTGACAGTTAAATCTTGAGCGAATCCAACTTTGACCTGTCCATCTAAAGCATCAATCATATAACTTCTTTTAATCTTCTTTTCATAACTGTCCACCCAAAATATCATTTCAGTTTTGAGATTGTAATCGAGGGCTTCAATGCGTTTTTCATTGAGAATCACATCCACTTCATGTCGCATGTGCGCCTGGTATGATTTTATTTCTTCACCGTTCGAGAACATGACTGAAACCTATATAAAAAGGAATTAAGATAAATAAAAAATATTTAAAAAAAGTGGTATATATTTATTTTTTAAATAAATGCTTCAATTTATTCTATATTAATGAAAACATTATATAAAAAAAATCTAAGTGCTTCCTGTTAATTCTAATTAAACAGAATAAAAATAATAATTATATTAAGATAAGATCAATATTTTATTACCTTAGGATCGTCAGCTTTGCAAACGCCGCTGATTGTATCCAATAGCACGAATCCAGGACTACAATCACAGCCGTAGGTGCCGTTAAGGTTGATACACTTGTGAGAACATTGGTTGGCACCATTAGCGCATTCATCAACATCTGTAATAATATTAAAAGTAAAATATTATAAATATAAGAGAGCTCAGTCTATTTAGTTAGACCTATTTTTACTAAAATATACAATTAAAAATATCAAAATGGTGAGAGTAAGAGTTAAAAGGTGAGACTCCCAAGAAGATAATACAACTCTTCTTAACAGCAACTCAATTCACAAACAAATATTCATCCTCAACAAAAAAATAATAAAAACTGTTAATAATATTTGCAATTTGAAAACAAAGAAGACACCTACAGAGAATGACAATAAGGGTTTTCACGTATCCTAAAAAACTGAAAATGCCCAACATCTGGTTTAAGGAGGAGGCTGAAAAAGAGCTTGAGGTCAGTGAGGATGGGATTGAAGGACATACTTCACTTAGGAAGGAACTACAGAATGCTCCTGGCTTTCAAAAAACAACAAAAAGAAAAATAGGCACAATTTTGGCACATGAAAGAGAGCAAAAACACGTGAAACAAAAAAAAAATGGAAGAAAAGAACAGTTGAAACAAATGCCCATAGTGGCTCCATTGTCTAAGAAATAATAACTTAAAAATACAACTGTTAAACTTATTCAAATTTTGACTGAAAACTTCTCCCATTTCTATAACATAACAATAATATAACAATCAGAGGCAAAACTGTTTGTCTGGAATAGAAATCGCTACTATTTCCGGCACTTGCAAACAAAAAAAAAAAAAAGATACAAGTAGTTCAAACTGTGATAAAAAAAAAACAAATGAAAATAATAAGATAAATACCCACTATTTTCTTTAATTAATTTAATTATAGTCTTCACTAAACAGATTTGTCCAGAAAACTATTTCAAATAAACATATTGCCAGTGTTTTATTCGTCATCTGCTTGAATTTCGAAGTTTGAAACAGCTGTTTTGAATCTGTTTTAACGTTTGGCTGTTGGTCTCATTTGTCACTTACTTGTTATTCTATAGTATCCGTTTAACCTTCATCGAAACAGTTTATTCTTATATTTTTAATGAAAGAAGCTGTTTCAAATAAAAATACTAGCAATAACTCTCCACCATTTATATGCATCAAATTTCAGCTAATTTCATCCAGTGATGTATGTGTTAAATGTATTGGGAAGGTGGGGGAGGGGAGAGAAATTAACATTTTATATATCCTAGGAATACTCAACATCTTTTTCTAGGGATTATGAAACAAATATAAAATGTACTTCCAACAGTTTCCAATGATTTTTGATAGGTTATAAGCAAAGATTTAATTAACATTGAGCTACCTTTGCATTTCTTCCTGTTATCTACATCAATGGTATATCCTCGATGGCATCCACAGATAAATGCTTGTTTGGTCAGGTTCTTACAGGATTGTTCACAGCCACCCATCGTTCCATCGCCAGGGCATAAACTTCCATGATCTGAATAATATACAAATAAAAACAATTTAAAAATAAAGCTAACAAGTAATTATGTATTTATAAAATAAATATTAAAAAAATGAAAACTAACGGCAGCTGATCTCGTCTGAATTGTCGCCACAAGTATCAGAATAGTCACAAACATTTTCTTCAGGAATACATTTTCCGTTGTCACAAGCAAACTCTTGAGGCGTACAATGAGGCCGCCGCGGCGGTGAATAGCACAAGGAGTGGTTATTCTCGTCAGAAGCATCCCCGCAGTCATCATGACCATCACACATGACATCAAATGTAATACATCGGCCGTTTTCACATTGATAACGTCCTCGACCAAAGCAAGACTGGACATGAGCTATAAATGATAAATTAACAGACATTAGATATTAGAAGTTTTTATTGTACCATTCAATATTTATGATTCAGTAAACTGCCTTTAGTTCAACTTTGCTGAAAATGATATGGTACTAGTGTATTAGCCGGTCTGCATGAAACCTACCTCTGTATCTCATATAACCTCTTCTTCTCATTTGAGTTATATGAGTGTGTGTTATTAAATTGTTTTCAGTATTGTTTTTTCTTGTTAATTTTGTTTATTGTCTTTTTAAATTTCTGTATTGTTTATTAAAGTTAATTTTTTGTTTTCTTATTCCTTTTGTTATTGCCTACAAATTTAAAATGAACAGAATAACACTTTGGGAACAGCCGTCTTTAAAAGAAGAAGCTGTGAAGTTGGGAATAATTCTAAAGACGAAATTATGTGAAAAAGGGCATCAAATGGATTTTGATAAGGATAGAAATGGAGATTTTTTCGTTGAAAGTGTGGAACATGGCTAGGGAGGTCTAGGATTATCATCTTATAATTAATTTTTTTATATTTCAATTTCCGTTAATATAAATAAGAAGATATATCACACTGTTATCATTACCAGAATTATCAGTGTTCAGGTTATAAACAATGCAGGAACAGTCCCTGCAGACCAGCTAAGTACTTACAATTTTAATATTGCATTTGTATACTTTTGGCATCATTTTTCATGCATAAACATCATAAATAAGCGCTAATAGCATATGCAACACTTCAAATATAATTATTGAATATATTAAAAATTGAAGCTTACTACGTACTCTTAAACCTTTGATTGAAGTTTTTTTACAAAATAGGTGGCTTCCATTTTTCAAAATTTAGGAAAACAACAAAAAACTTATGAATGTACAATTATGTATAAATGCGGTCATATCCAGCTTAACCAATTACCCATGACATTTAACAAAATAAATAATTTAGTTGTTTCAAGCAGTCTTGAATATAGAGCCTACCGATCTGCAGCTTTGCAACCTACATCACTAAGAAACTAAGACACTAAGAAAAGAGTGTGTAACAAACTGCAGTACAATGGAATATGACTTTATATAGATTGACCTATATAATTTAATTTGTAACTTTTTTTTGTCCTCTTGTAAAACTTTAAATATAGGATGACAGTTTATTTCTGATATTCAGAATTAATAAGTGAGATAATTGTTTCATTAGTCACTTCCAACATACCACATAGTTCTGGTGACTCGTCCGATTTATCACCACAGTCATCCATTCCGTCACACTTGTCTTGGTGGGATATACAAATATGGTTGTCACATTCGAACATGGTTTCTCTACAATAGCGCCCGTTGGAAAGAGGTGGACAACCCATTTCGTCACTCATGTCTCGGCAGTCGATGTCTCCGTCGCAGCGGAAATAGGAGGCAATGCAATGACCGCTAGCGCATTGGAATGTACCATTCTGAAATAAAAATAAAATTGATTAAAGAGGACAGAAATGTTCATTAAAATTTTATTAATGGCAAATGCCCTTTTGACTCATTAATTGATTTAAAATAAGTGAATTAATTGAATTTTTGACTTATTATTTTCAATAATGAACCTTTGTAATGGGTGTTGTATTTTATTTAAATAATTTAGATGGCACTATCTAAGAACTTAAGGACCTATATGGAGAACCTTGTATTAAAAAAGCAAAATTAAGGTAGATTGAATTGGTCAGGGGGTGCAGTCAAAGATAACAAAATAAGCAGAACTTATTTTTTAATTGTGCCAACGTTTCAGCCTACGATGTAATATAGTTGGGGCATGTATATAGAATGGATAAAATTGGCTCCCTAAGGTGATCATGGAGGGCCGTCCAGATGGAGAAAGAGGAAGAGGCAGGCCAGACTGCAATGGCTGGATGATGTGGAAGCAGACCTTAGGCTCCTGGGGGCGAGAACATGGAGAATAACCATGGAAGATTGGTCAATGTGGAGGAACATTGTCGAGGAGGCCAAGGTCATGGACCATAGCGCCGTGAAAAGAAAAAGAATTTAGATGGTAGTATTTGCCTATATATAATTTTCTTATAACAGATGTTTCTGTAGTTAATGGACCCTAGTATAGTAGTACACATATATGTCTTGTTAATCGATGTACTACTATTTCTAGTTATGGTTGAGGACTATTGAATCTATTGAGGAATTTTTTTTTTTTTAATTTTTTTTTTTTTAGGGTGGGCGACTGCGACCATACTTGGTCTATTGTGCGCCCCTACGTATGCGATTATTACAATCTTAACTTGGCTGAACCCACAAATAATCTATTGAGGAATACACATATATCTTATTTATGTGGAAGCAGATATTTAAGTGGTGTACTATGTCCATTTATGGTATTATAGAATCTTGTACTAATAACACATCATTATAATTTATTCCTAAAAATTGAGCTTTATTTATTTTCCAAAATAATGGTAAAGAAACTCCATAGAATACTGTCACAGTTAGTATGACAGTGACAGAACATCTGAGGAGTAAGTGTTTGAGAGAGAGATACTGACAAACAAAAAATTAGTGAAAGGAGGCCTTTTCAAATATCTACAGCCCTGGTGAATAAGTGGTTAAGTCTAATTTTCTCCAAAATAAGTTTCTTGTACTTAAGTAAGCGGAATCAAGTTATTTTCATAGTGAATAAGGGGCTAAGTAAGGCATTGGGTTGAAAAGGAGTTATTGTTTATATTACAACTCCAATTCAAGCCAAAAACTACGGGACTGATACGATTCCGGTTATCTGAAAGCAGTTAACTCTCTCTGTATAAATTCCGACTTAACCACTTATTCACCGGGGCTGTAGATATTTACTATATACACTTTTTTTAACATTTTGTAAAGTTGTTTTCAAGTATTTGAAGGATTCATACATTAATTTAAGTAATAATGTATTAATGGAATTATAAGGGTAACAACTAAAATATCAAGCATAATCTCGGTTTTAAAGGCTGCTAGATACCCTGTGATAATTGTCACTAAACTAGTCATTATTAATTCAATTTTATTATGTCTGTAATAAAATTTTTTACTTGATTATTATTTTACCTTGCATTGGAAGTTAGAGCAACCTAATTCATCAGAGCCGTCAACGCAGTCATCGTCATGATCACACCTGTAATGCTGCGGAATGCAACGGCCGTTGGCGCATTTGAATTCCGATTCAGAACAAGGCCTGTAGGAACCTTTGCAGACCTGTTCGTTTTCATCAGAGTTGTCTCCACAGTCGTTTTCAAAATCACACATCCAACGCCTAACAAGCCAAATAAGTTGCAATCATTTCATTGAGAAGTTGAGTTTTATATTAGAAATATTATATATTAATTCTTTAATATTTTCTCTTCAAAATAAAAATAATCACCATCAAAATAAAAAAAAATAAAAAACAAGTTATAGATATATTATATAATATAAATAATAATCAATAAGTTAACATTACTTACTTCGGTATACAGCGACTGTTAGCACATTGGAACTCGGTAGTTGTATTACACTTGAGGCAGTTCGCGGGATCCTCGTCACTGTTGTCACGGCAATCGTCTTTGCCATCGCATAGAAGCCATTTAGGAATACACCTATAACTACTTCGGCCTGGACAACGCTGCCAGCCTTCAGTACAATTCTTCTGTCTGAAATGGTAAAATTAACAAAAGTTGTTTATAACAAATAAAACTATTAGAATCAGATATATATGGTTGAACAATTTTTGGAAGATTTTATGAGGAAATTAAGTAAATAAAAATGATTATAATTTTATTAATTAATTATTTGATAATTCATTCAAGTGAGTAAAAAACCCTTTTCCAGTCAAAAATTTTTTTCTTTATTTAAAAATATGTTTCGACTTATTCAGTCATTTTCAATTTTCTTTTCTTATAAGTCTATTTTTATTTAATTTAAATATACTCATAAATTTGTATATTATTAACCTAAATAAAAAGAATAATCTAATAAATACATAATTTATAAAAACATGTCCTAAAATACTGAAAATAAGTATAGATACCTATTAATAGATTGTCAATTAATTAAATTTTTTTTTTTTAATACTTGGAGTTTGCAATGTTACTCCATGGTCATTCTTAACATTTATGAATTGAACTTTGGACAGTTATGATAATTTATATTTCAATATTATTTTAATTTATTTTCTCCTTAAAATATATAAGCATCATGAAAGGTCAAATGATACAAATTAGTAATTTATAGTCTATATTGATCTATTTTCACTCTTTTATTTTATTTTATTTTTATTTTAAACTGTTAATAGTATGAATATTAAAAATTGGAAAAAAACAATGTTCTGAGGTTCTTGAGACAGGTTATGTTATCTAATAAGTGTAGACTTCTATATTTATTTATTTCATTTTTAACTTTAAAATCACTGATGAGTACAATTTACTTATTTCGTTAGATTCCTTTCTGTCATTTACCACATTATCTATTTTGTCATTGATATATAAGGCTTCTAAAAATCTCCTTTTTATCTTACTTTTTTATCAGTGTAAAATGTGTGGTTTTTAAAAATTAAATGTGTGTGATTCTTTTTTGCAATGTGCTGACAGTGCGGTGTTTGTCTTTGAATTTGGTTTCAGATTATTTCTGTGGTGGTAGAATCTATTTTTTAGATGTGTACTGGTATGTCCTATATATTGTTTATCACAATTTTTGCAGTCAATGTTATATTCTACATTTATATTATCTAAGAGTGGTATTTTATCTTTTTTGCTGTTTATTATGCTTTTTATTGGGTTTATAGTTTTATGTGCCAATTTTATATCTGGGATGTCATAATTTTCAAAGGTTGGTTCAATTTTTTCTGACAAGTTTTTGATATAGGCTACACTTCTATATTTTATTTCGTTTTGTTTGAATACTTTTTTTGGTGATTTAGTGACTATCCGAGTTGTGTTATTTTTAGTTTGGGGGTCTTTTTTATTATTGTCTTCTGTCTGAAAAATATTTGTAATTTTAGATTGAGATGGTTTGATTTTTGATGTTTTGTTATTTTTTTGGGTAATTTTTTCATTATTATCAAATTCATTGGTATTTGGGTTATTTTCTATATTCATTGTTATGTTATTATCTATTTTATTCTTAATTAAATTATTTTGTTTATGCCACAATTCTTTAATAAGTTTTATTGGGAAAGCATTGCTGAGAAGAATTTTGAAAATTTTATTTTTTGTTTCATTTCAATATTCATCGTCTGCTACTGTAATAGATCTTTTTATTAGGTTTTGAGCAATATTTTTTATTTGATGTTTTGGATGGTTTGAGAAATAATTGAGTAATTTATTAGAAGTTATGTCTTTTTTAAACCATTTAGTTTTTATTCTGTTTTTGATAGGGTTTCTTATGATGGTCATATCTAAGAAGTTTAGTGAATTATTTTTTTCTAATTCTTTTGTGAAAATAATATTTTTGTTTTGTCCATTTAAAATTGTGTTGAATTTATTTAAATTGTTTTCATTTGTTGTAATTAATAGACCATCTATGTATTTTGCAATGAAGGGTTGTTTAATTTTTGTAGGCTATCTTTTATTATATGATTAAGGACTATTCCGGATAAGTTTACAGATAGTCTACCTCCCATAGGTAAGCCTGTCGTTTGCTTATAATATTGGTTCTGATAAGTAAAATATCTATTTTCGGTACATAATTTTATTCCTTCTAAGAAAACGGTTTTACTTTTTATATTCGTATGGGGTTCTATTTTTTCCCAATTTTCATTTAAAAGTTTATTTGCAAATTTTAGTGGGATATTAAGGAACATAGATACTACATCTAGGCTAGCAATAATATGATCTGCTTTTATATTAATATTATTCAGTTTGTTTTTTAAATCTATTGCATTAATTACATCAAAATCGTTATTATTATTATAATTGTTTAAGGATTTATTTAAGTATTTCGCTAGGTTGTCTGTTGGGTTATTTGTGCCATCTACTATTGGTCTTAACGGATAGTTTTCTTTGTGCATTTTTATTAGGCCATGTATTCTAGGTGTGTTATAATAGTTGTTTGATAATTTATTTTTCTTATCTTTTTCAATAAAATTATATTTGATTAGTTTATCTAGATATTTATTTACTTTATGTTTGAGTTCTTTCATTGGATCATTTCTTATGCTTTTATAATTTTCCTTATTATTTAATATATCTAACATCTTTTTCTGATAATCTATTTCCGTTATTATTACTAATTGTTATTATAACTAAAAATAGATTCTATCACCACAGAAATAATCTGAAACCAAATTCAAAGACAAACACCGCACTGTCAGCACATTGCAAAAAAGAATCACACACATTTAATTTTTAAAAACCACATATTTTACACTGAGAAAAAAATAAGATAAAAAGGAGATTTTTAGAAGCCTTATATATCAATGACAAAATAGATAATGTGGTAAATGACAGAAAGGAATCTAACGAAATAAGTAAATTGTACTCATCAGTGATTTTAAAGTTAAAAATGAAATAAATAAATATAGAAGTCTACACTTATTAGATAACATAACCTGTCTCAAGAACCTCAGAACATTGTTTTTTTCCAATTTTTAATATTCATACTATTAACAGTTTAAAATAAATATAAAATAAAATAAAAGAGTGAAAATAGATCAATATAGACTATAAATTACTAATTTGTATCATTTGACCTTTCATGATGCTTATATATTTTAAGGAGAAAATAAATTAAAATAATATTGAAATATAAATTATCATAACTGTCCAAAGTTCAATTCATAAATGTTAAGAATGACCATGGAGTAACATTGCAAACTCCAAGTATTAAAAAAAAAAAATTTAATTAATTGACAATCTATTAATAGGTATCTATACTTATTTTCAGTATTTTAGGACATGTTTATGTATTTATTGGATTATTCTTTTTATTTAGGTTAATAATGTATTATAAATAATAATAGTATAAATAATAATAATTTATGAGTAAAAATATTTAAATTAAATAAAAATAGACTTATAAGAAAAGAAAATTGAAAATGACTGAATAAGTCGAAACGTATTTTTAAATTATGAAAAACATTTTTGCCTGGAAAAAGGTTTTTTACTCACTTGAATAAATGATTCAAAAATATGTACTCCAGTAACATCCACAAGAGAATTATTTGATAATTTAATATGCTGGTTTGTTCAATAAACACAATTTTTATATATTTGTAATTGATTTTAAAATTATACAAATGTCATTGCCAGCCACTACCGGCAAGCTCCCGCCATATTTCAGCACTCTGCAACGGCAGTAGGACCTCCCCAGTTATTACCACTCTGCATGTGGAGGTGCCAGTGAAAGCACCTTCTAATTTATTCTCTTAGTGTTTGGGTGTCCTGAAGATAGGACCTCCTAAGTTATTTCCCACTCTCTACAGGGACGTCCAGAGAAGAGGACATCACGAGTTATTCACTCTCAGTGTGAAGGTCCCTGAGTGAGGATCTCTAAGTTATTTTACTTGACTATTGGATGTCCTGAAGATAGGATCTCTCCAACTTATTCTACTCTACCATTGGCAGTCTGGTGTAAGGATTTTCAAGTTGTCAAGAGAAGTTGGATGGTATTGTGATTCGTAGGATGTTTTGTGAAGGAGTTTTAGAACACAGATTGGATGAGATACATGTGAGCGTTTATTTTAGTCAGTATATATATCAGTATACTACTGAATCATGAATCACGCCAGACATTCTCAATAACCACTTCGTACCCAACACATCTCCTAAAACCTCATCAGCTACCGACATTGATCATATAAACTTTAACCCTGATAACTTCTTTTTCTCCCATGTATCATATGACGAACTATTAAACGCCATTCTGAAATCGCGCACCAGTGACTATGGTCCCGACAATATTCATTTAAAGCTACTAAAATCCTGCCTTCCTATCTTAATGCCCGTATTACATCATATTTATAATTTCTAGTTACAAAACTCCGTATTTCCCACAGTTAGTGGGCCCGCTAAATAAAGTTGAAAATCCCTCCTCTCCAAATGACTTCCGCCCTATCTCCCTTCTCTCGAACCTCTCAAAGCCATTAGAACGCCTAGCTCAAAACCAAATTTCAAATTTTCTAGAAGAACGTTCCCTCATTAACCTTCTCCAATCCGGCTTTCGACCAGGCTATTCAACTCAATCCGCTCTCCTCAAAATCACCCATGATCTCCATACTGCAATTGAACAGCAAAAATTAACAATTCTGATCCTTTTAGATTTTTCCAAAGCCTTCGACACAGTAGATCACAATATCCTTCTCGCCAACCTACGAGACTTACCTCTATCCAACAGTGCTCTAGGATGGTTCAAGTCTTTCCTCTCAGATCGCTCCCAATATGTTCTGGTCCCCGGTCAACCTCCTTCCATAACCCTTCCGCTATCCTGTGGTGTCCCACAGGGTTCATCACTGTCCCCCACCCTATTTGCCATTTACATAAACGACCTTCCACTTCTTATCCAACATTCCCAGTATCATGTTTATGCCGATGACTTTCAAGTGTACATATCCTTTTCTCCTTCCGATCTATTACTAGCCACGGAAAAACTCCAAGATGACATGAATTGAATAAATCGATGGGCAAGGGATAACAAGCTAAGGTTGAACGTGGACAAAACCAAGGCAATAGTAATAGGGTCAAACTACTTCCTTAAAACTATTCCCCATAATCCAATCCTCTTTCTAAACAATAATCCTATCAAATTCTACCCAACTGTCAAAAACCTTAGAATTACTTTTGACCAAACCCTTTTCTGGAAAAACTATATCTCTGAAATTTCTCGTCGTACCTTCTCCACCTTAAAGCGTCTCAATTACCTTTGTCACCTGTTTCCTTTTGAAATCCGTAAACTCCTAGTTTCTTCCTTAATTTTACCCCATTTTGCCTATTGTTGTACGGTGTATGGGGGTATCTTTGAGGATCTCGAAGCAAAAATAAAACGGTTGCTTAATTGCTTCGTTCGATTCATCTTTGGGATCCCGAGAGATGCTCCGGTGACCTGATATTAAGAAGAATTGAAATGGCTCTACCCTTCCTACTGCCGTAAGTACGTCCTAGCATCTTTCCTTTACCAAGTTATCCAATCCCGCCAACGATCTTACATTTTCGATCTCCTTCAATTCAAAACCACAGTCCTCTCCCGCAACACCCGTTCTCGGCTCTCAGATCTATATACAGCTTCCCACCGAACAGCAGCTTTTGACAGAGCTTTCCTTATCCGATCCTCCTCCCTTTGGAACTCTATACCTTCTTCCATTCGTCGTTCATTTATTTACGTTTATTCCAACACCTATTATCCCTACAATTCCCAAAAAATCGAAAATAGTAGGGATCAGTTTTGACTTAATGTTCTCTTTATTCGATGAATGAATGATGTCTTTTGATGTACATTTGTGTGTGTTATTTTGTATTCATATATATGAGTGTGTGGAATTTAAACCACATACATATGTATTATTAATGTCATATAGATAGAGGTTAAAAAGGACAAAAAGGGATGAAATGTAAATCTCGGATAATATTGTTTAATTTTTCTTCACTTTTTTCTTTTTTTGTTTTTTTCTTGGCATAAATTTGATAAATATGTGACCATAAATTTGTTTCTCTTATATAATTATTGTAAACTTATTTTAATTTTTTTTCTTTCTTTTCTTCTAATCTCTTTTTAAAATACTGTTATTGTAGGTAATTCACATTTTTTATTTGTTCATTTATTTATTCTTTCTCACTTATTGAATTAATTGTAACCATTAATTAAATGTAATTATTTTACACTCTAAGACATAATAGCTTACAATGCCTGTATTGTTATTCTATAGGGACTTGTCCCAGAATAAATAAAGACATTATTATTATTATACTATAAAAATTGTGTTTAAATTTTAAATTGTTTATTTATCCCAAATTGTAATTAATTATCATTGACCCACGAAGATAAAAGACTTCACGTTCAATAAAATATTGTAAGATAACAAACTGTTATGTGTAATAACTTCAAATTTTGTAATAAAATTAAAATATAATTACGGTCAACTTTCAATTAACTATCCATATAAAAGATAAATTTTTAACAATATATAGTGTCATTGTAATAATTAGGTTTGAATTAGAGAACGCCCAAGATAAGATGTCCGGATGATGTGGATTAGGATCTAAAGCTGCTGGGTGTATAGGGATGGAAAAAAATAGTCCATTATGCATCTCTTGTTTCCTATAATCTCTTTCCAATTTTTTATTGAAACAAAATGGAATAAATAAAAATATATTTTTTAAACAATTTTCTACAGAAAGACAAAACTGTTACTTTTTTTTATTAATAAAAGCTAATTATCAACATTTTCTGTTACCCTTGAAAATAATACAAATATAAAGCTTGTTAACTTATATTATCCTACCTGTTTAGTTCTGTATTTGATATTTATGAATTCTAATTTTTTTATATATAATTCCGGGTCAGTCTATTTGTTCACTGCCTACTAAATTAGTCTTTTGTAAACCGCTTCCAAAAAAATAGTCACATGTTGTTATAATTCTAGAATTGAATTTTAAAGTTCGTTATATCAGTTATCCCGCTTCACCTATACCCCTTTTCTTCTTTCCGAATTGAGAGGACTGGCATTTGATGTACACTACGGTGAGCTCACCTACGAGACGTCAGTGAAGAGAGTAGGGTCCGATAAATTTTCGGTAAGCCAGGTTTATTTCCTTGTTTGATTTTTTTTTCCTTTCTTTATTGCCAAATTGTCTGAGGACGACTTACCGAGTAGTACCGTATCTCAGTTAAATATTTTTGTTTATTAGAAAATTTAATTGATTTTTTTTTAATTTTTCATTTTGTTTTATCAAAATTTTTCCTATTTTTTTATTTATTTATTTTTTTTTTCAATCGCGTTTCTTACACTACCCTTCAATTGAATGTAAAAAAATATATTTTTCTTCTGCTTAATAGCAATATTTTTATTGATATAACTAACTATGGTTTCAATATATTTGAAAACTTTTGATTAGTATATAATAATAAGTATTAACATCTACATAGTATCTACATAGTAAGACACAAAGTTGTGTTAAATTAATGCTGGAAAATATATTATTAGTCTAATTAAAGTATAAATTTATTTACCTGCAGATATATGCTGGCTCATCAGAATCATCACCACAATCATTGTCAAAATCACATGTCCATAACTTGGGAATACATCTGCCATTTTTACAAGTGAACTCTGTATCGTTATCACACTTTCTGGTATCTAGAAGTAAATAAAAAATTACTAAAAAAAATCTGAGATAAAAAACAAAACTGCTATTAGAATAAGTTATAAAGAAGATGAAAATGTAATTTAGAAAATGTGTAACAATAAATAAAATAAAATATACAGCCATCTTACAGGATTACTTTTTGAGGAAAAAGAGAAGAAAGAAAAATGAGTTGTCACAAAACATGCAATAGGTTGTCATTTTTTGTACAATAGGTTAATACTTACGGCAATGGGCAGGATCTTCATCTGAAGCGTCTTTACAATCTGGGTCTCCGTCACACACCCAAGCATTAAGGATGCATCTTCCGTTGGATCGGCATTTAAATTCCAAATCCGGACAAGTCAAATTGCAATACTTCTCATCGGACCAATCTGAGCAATCGTTGTTCCCATCGCAGATTGTTGCTGACGCGGTACAGATCCCATTGTCGCACTGATACATTCCTGCTCTGCAAGTTCGTTTCGGACATTCTGCTGGTTCGTCGGAACCATCTTTACAATCCTTTTCTCCATCACATCTAAACAGAGGATGTTTTATTACTTATGGTAATAAGCTAAATTATTTTTTTAAAAGTATATTGGTTATAAATATAATATAATAATTAATTTTAGATTATGTAAAACAAAATTTTCTGGATGGTCACATTATTTTCTTTTTAGTTTCCATTAAACAATTATTTTTGATTAAATAACATAACAATAGAAATTATTTATTTGAGTTCATCATCATCATAATCCTTCTCTCTCCCATCCCTGTGCATTGTGAGGATCCTGTCTATAGAACCTAGACCAAGTATCTATTTCCTGAGTCAACTCTCTTCTTCAGTTCCAGTCCATTCCTTTCCTCCTGAAAGCATCCTTTATGCTGTCCTTCTAGGGTAAGTGAGGCCTTCCTCTGCCCAGAGGACCCAGCTTTTTTCCCCATCCTAAAGAGGTGTCTGAACCTCCTTAGTTTTTGTTCCTACAGAATGGTCTCAGCTGTATTTAACGTTGAAAACCCGTATGGTTTTATTCCTTATCCTATCTCTCCGAGTTTTTCTTTCTACTTTTCACAGGTACCTCATTTCCTTTGCCGGTATCTGCCTCCTGTTCTTTAAGGTCAAGGTCTATGATTCCGATGAGTAAGATAGGATAGAAAGAAAGGTAAATTTATAGATGGCCTATTTCTTGAACACTTTTTCAGTTTCTTTAAAGACTTTCTTGAGTTAAAGGTTATATTTTCTATAATTTTTAGCTTTGTAACAATAAATTATTTAACTATACATTTTTTTGTTTTATTTCATATTGACCATTTTGGAACATGTAACAACTTTATTTTGTTTATTTTCTAGAGTACATAACTATACTATTATTACTCCTATTTATTATATGAATATTCTTTTTTCAAACGTGGTTGAAAATTTCTCCTTTCTTTTTATTTTATAGAAATCTATAAAATAATTGTATATTTAAATGCTTACAATCCAGAAATTTAAAAATGCCTGTAATGAGGTGCTCTCATTTGAAGGTTTCACTGTAAAACATTTTATATTTTGAATTTTATTTTTAGTTAAATCCACTATGATTGATAAAAAGCATCTTAAAATTCTTGATTTATTAAAGCTATTAGATTTCTTAAGTAAGACTTGAAACTATTTTTAGAAATAATTAATATATCTTACTTCCAGAACCAGGGAATACACCTATCATCATTGCCTCCACACCTATGCTGTCCATTGGTACAATTCGCTACGCACGTCTTCTGATCAGGTCCGAGTATAAACTGATTAGGACAAGCACATTTGAAGTCAACAGGGCTCTGAGCATCTCCGTATCCGTCGGGTGAGGCATCAACTCCAGGAACAGGCGATAGTAGGCACAAGTGAGAACAGCCGCCTGTATCGGGTTCAATAACATCAATAGTAAATAATTTAAGTTATCGCTATTAATTAGAGAGAAATAACAGATAACTTTGACTTACCATTATCTCCTCCGCAAGGATTTGGATATGCTTGCTGCCTTAATGGATGATACACGTGAATGTCGTAAGGCCTGTGGGTTGTGTTTCTTAAGACTTTGTAATTATGTCCTAAACAAAAGAAAAAAATTGTGATTATTACATAACTATGTTAATTTATGTTAATGTATTTTATTTTCTGTGGAATTCAGATTTCCAAGTTCTTATTCAGCCAACACTATTTAAAAATAATACATGTAGAAATCTAGTTGGAGAATAATCGATAAATAAAAATAACCTACCATTGAACTTATTAGCCCTGAGTATTCCCTTAAGATTCCAATCTGTCCAGTAGACGTAATCTTCGAATAACGTTATAGCAAAAATATGTGGTACTTTGTCGCCTTTGATAACGATATGCTTGTGCCTTCCTTCAAAGTCGACAGATGCTATAAAATCTAAATGAGCATCAGCAAAATAAATGCGGTCAGAAAAGAAATCGATGGTAAGAGCATTCGGCCAGGCCAAGCCATCTTCATGTGTCAATATACGAGTCATGTTTGATCCATCCATACCCATCTTTCCGATAAACGCCTACGAATTAAAAATGATTATAAAAAATGTATATACAGGGTATATAAATGTAAACTAAATTTTAAGTTGTCTAACCTGTAAATACCAGCTTGTGAAGAAGAGATAGCCAATGCCAGGATGTACAGCTATTGCCCTGGGATCCTGGATACCGGCCTTCAATGTCTTCCTGTTGGTACCGTCTAGTTCGGCGACATCCAAATGTTTACTATGACGGTCCAACCAATAGATCTTTCTTCCAACCCAGTCGACAGACAATCCTTCTAAACCGTGGCTGTCATGGCGAATGATCGCTTCTTTTTCATTTTTGCCAATTTCGGCTCTATATTAAAAAAATTAATACTTCAATAATTTAGAAAAATATTATTTCAATAGTTCACTGAACTTTTAAAACCTAAAAAACCTGTAACCACTACGACCTGTGAACGAGTCTGGGGTTCAGTACAGGGTTCAGTAGAGACTGTACTGTTTCATGGACTGTTCTGCAAGGAGGTCCTAATTTGTCCCAAGTGACACTCAACCGCCAGGTTTTCCCCCTTATTTTGGGTACCCTATTTTTATAATTTTTTATAGAGGCTGGGTGAGCCCCGGGAGGGTCCTAGATCCCATATGATCCTTCTCCCACCGCAAAGAGACTAAATAAAAGTAACTGCCTGCAGTGGGATTTGAACCAGGATTTCCGGTATGGCTACTCAGTGCTCTACCACTGAGCCACACTGCTCCTACTGAACTTTTAAAGTAATTATAAATAAGTAGCAGCTTCATGCATCATATGCATTGACCATATTATTTATTTGACTACCTCTTAAGATTTCAGATATTTTAACACAAAATATTAATCTAGATTTTTGTAATACATAATTACATAATTATTATTATGTATAGTACATAATTATATATAGTTTGTATGAACAACTTTAATAATTTAATTATTATTATTAATTAATAATTTAAATACTTAATCAAATTAAATATACTGTTTTGTAAATAATAAAAATCATAATAACCTGAAAATAGTCTTAGCGGTTACATCACAGAAATATATTGTATTTCCTTTATAATCGTAATCCAGGGCGACTACGTTAGTCAAATCTTGGTGGATCAGAGAGTACAATGATGCATCTAATGACATGTTTCTTATGTAATATTTGTTTGTAAAAACAATCCATGGAAGATTCTTGTCTCTTCTTTTACACGTGTGTTCATCAGACGCTCTTGAAATTAAAAATAATAATAATAATAAAATGAAGAAACATTAAAATATCTCAATTTAATGTGAGTTTATAAAAGTATAAGTTTAGGGAATTTTAAATTAGTTTACCTGTCGTAATATGTTTCATCGCATTTACAATAATAAGAACCAGGAGTGTTGGAACAGTATTGAGAACAGACTCCCAATTGTTCTGTACATTCATCAATATCAGCACAAGCTTTTCCATCATCGAGCAGTCTGAAAAATTTTTATTAATTAAAAAAACAAGCCATAAAAGTATACATATTTCATTGAACATATTATATTTGAGCTGACAAATGTTGGTTTGACAAGTCATCAAACCCACTATTTGTCCTGAAGATGGCCTACATAGTAGACTGAAACGTTGGCACAATTAAAAAATGAAGATGGCCTATATAGTAGACTGAAACATTGGCACAATTAAAAAATAAGTTCTGCTTATTTTGTGTTATCTTTGACTGCACCCCCTGACCAATTAAATCCATCCTATTTCATTGAAATACCTTCCATTTTATTAGAAATCAAAATGATTGATAACATGAATAACCGTGTACTATGATTTATTATTAAGCCTTGAAGTGCAGACGAATCGGGCGATGCGGCCTAGAGAGACTGCACTTGCTGAGCACTTACCATCGCTATGGTTGACCAAAATTTAAAGGCGGGACTAATAAATTATTATGTTTCTTTTGTACCAGATTGTATATTTCAATCATCAATCATCTGTTAAAATGAGTAAAATTTATATTGTTACGGTATAGAAATAAGAAAAAAATATGGAGTACCTTTGCGGCTAGTTAGGTTCTTGAGCGATTACGAACAATATTTCAATAATACCTATGGTAAATTTATTAAAAATATCAGGATATTTTAGCTAATTTGAACTCTTTAATATTTTGACTATTTTTTAATTTTTTTTTATTAACCTGATTGTTTCATAATCTGTCTTTCTTTAATGCCTTAGCTAAATTAATATATTTATATACATATATATGTCTCATATAAAGTTATGAATAATATGTTAATCATATTTTCATCTAATTATTAAATTAAAAACTAAAAAAATTGAAAAATGCTAATATGCATCCATAGTCCTTTTGTTAGTGACTTTCAAACAGACGTATATATGCACTTAAAGTCATCACCGATTGCTTTTGCCATACACGTATATGCGTCCATAGCACTTTAAGGATTAAAGTCAAAGATTATGTATATAATGATCACTTACTTATAACCAGGATTGCATTCGCAGTAATAGCCTGTAAGAGTATCGACACATTTATGACCACATTGGTTCACTTCCACTTTAGCACATTCATCAATATTACAGTGCAAAGGCTCATCCGACTCGTCGGTACAGTCCGCTACTTTGTTACAGACCCTTTGGTAGTCTATGCATTGGCCGTTGTTACATTTAAACTGACCAGTAGGACATGTTGTTTGTTCTTTCTCTGTAAATTAAAATAGAATTAAAAATTAAAATAATTAAATAATGCAGTAGGCTTAACCAAAAAGTAAGAGTACTGTTGCCTTAGTATATACTATACACTATACTGTGTTGAGAAATTTTTTTTTCGAATTTTGGCCATTCTGAATAGTAAGTAGGGAGGGATGTTGTCAACAAGACAAGCACTGACTGACTTTGTTAGCATGGATACTCATATCATAGTATTGATTCGTGTGAAATGTAATGATTAGAAATCCTGCTGAGCACTATATGCTGTCATCAGCTTCCTTCTTGAAGAAAAAAAAAACCTATACTATTACAATCCATGAAGGGTTGTACTGGATTCATTACATGGTAGAGACTGTACTTTTTTGAGGACATCAGTTATGTAGGGTGGTGATTTGTCCTCAGGTTTTTTTGTTTCTCCCCAATTCAGAGTTCACTTTATATAGGATAGATGAGTCCCAGGAAGGTCTGTAGATCCCACAAGGTCCATTCGTAGCTGTTAACAGTTCAAATTATTTATCTACCACGGCTGAATTTTAACCTGAAACTTTCAGGATAGAAACTCTGTAACCTTCTTGCGGAAGGAAAAACTAAAAAATTTTTTATTAACCAACCAAAAATGGTTAAGTGTTGTCATGATTTAATGAATGAAGGAGTGTTTCTGACTATTAGAGTAAAAGAAGACCTTCCATTTCAAATGATATTTTTTTGCCTCAGAGGAGACAATTAATGTATGATACCATTTTAAAGCTCAGGAGGGCAATTAAAAAAAAAGAGAGGACAGAACACTATGCAAAGTCCTCTGGCAAAACCCTTTTAGACCTGTACTACGGGTACTGAGGGTTCAGTGCATGGTAGAATTTCATGGACAATGGTTGTGCAGGAAGGTGATTTGTGATTTGTTCAAGATCAGGCTCAACAACCAGATTTTCCTCTATTTTTTTCCCTCCACTTTATAAAGGCTGGGTGAGCCCCAGGAGGGTCCTGGATCCCATATGATCCATATGGGATATCCATATCTCTGGCTGTTAACAGACTAAATAAAATTCATGTCAGCAGCAGGATTTGAACCAGGATTTTCGGCATGGCAACTCAGTGCTCTACCACTGAGCCACTGTGCTCCCAACGACCCTTTTGGACTTTCATCTTTTCGTTTCTTTGAAGGCTGATATCTATGGAGAAAATGTTCGTCTGAAAAGGATATGAAACAGGAATTCTTGAATCGGAATAACTTTTTGAGGGGAGCACCTAAAACATACTTTTGCCTCAGCCCATAACCAAAACAGAACTAGAAGGCAACCTGGTGGAGCAATTTAGCAATGAAAGCCTATCATTTAAAAAAAAAAAATCAGCTTTAAAAAATAAAGACAAACCAGTACTTTACAACATTTCATGTAATATAGATAAGTGAATCATTCCATTTAGAATGAAAAAGTTTAATTAATTTAAACCAACAATCATAATTTATAAGTGACACTTACTGCACTCAAACTCATCTGAGTTGTCTCCACAATCATCCTCTCCATCGCATTTATAAGACATCCGTATGCATTTAAAGTTATTACAAGAAAATTCCTGAGGCGAACATGTTTTGTAAACGGAATGGCATTCCTTTCCTTCATCCGTTCCGTCACCACAGTCGTTATCGTGATCACAAGTCCAGCCCTAGAAGTATCAAACAGATCAAAGGCTTTAAATTATATCAAATACTACTTGATTCTTAAAATTTTAGGTCGTGAAGTTTGATGAATTGAGAAAACCCATGATTAAATACGAACCAAATTTTAGAAAACAGAACAGGCCAATGTGTTATAAGGCTAACTAAATTGACTGATACTTAAAATGTGGTTGAATCTTGACCTGTTATGTTATAAATTCAGAAACTATTGGAATATATCAAATCGATCAACATAATGGGAAGAAAGTATTAGGATGTAAAAAAATAGATCAATGGAATATATTTTTAGTTGATTGGTTCAATTCCAATATTTCAGGAACTTACACCTCCAACTCAATGATAGCATTGTAATATTCATCCATAATATATTTAGTCATTTTGCAATCTATTATTAAATTTTACTAGAACAATAATGCCTTTTATCTCAAATATCACATTGAAATTGGAAGGGTTATAGACATTATTGCAGAATGTGGTTATAGAAAATAAAATATAAAGTTTTTTATGATGGATTGAATTGTTCAGGGGGTGCAGTCAATGATAACACAAAAATTAAGCAAATCTTTTATTAATCGTGCCAACATTTCGGCTTACGTTGTAGGCCATCTTCAGAGCAAATAGTGACTTGTCACAACACTTTTAACTGTCAATTGTTCTACTTTTAACTGCCAACCACTGACAGTTGACAGTTAAAAGAGTTGTGACAAGTCACCCCACCCACTATTTGCCCTGAAGATGGCCTACGACATTGGCACAATTAATAAAAATTAAGTTTTGCTTAATTTTTGTGTTGTCATTGACTGCACCCCCTGAACAATTCAATTCATCATTTGAATTATCCAGTCAACTATTTTCCACTCAAACATGAAGTTTTGTACTTTTTTCATACAAACTTAGGAATATGAAGATGTCATTCCTAACGATTTGACATATGGCCTTGAAATGTTGGGCTTAAACAGATGAAACAAATAACAATGTATACCGGATGAAGAATAATTAATTAATATTTTCCATTATATGTAATTTCAAGCAAATTATATGTGTTAAACTGTAATTCAGATGAAAATAGACAGTTTCTGATTTTTCATCCCTTTCACATATCAGACTTTTTTTTAATAATTTATTCAATGAAAGTTACAACTTTATTATACTGATATGACGAGTAAATAGAATGATTGGTAAATATTAGCATGCATGAAGACAAGTAGAGAAACTACCCAGTGATAGTACTGAAATAGCAAGTTCAACTTAGTAGATCACAAGGCCATCTTCTTTTCAGGCGCTTCAGAGTATTATCAGGAATTAAAGAGGTTGCTAGGTTTGAGGTGGTTAGTGGGTTTGAGTGGGAATGAAGTTGGTCATGAAAAGATTGATATCGGATTCAGGCTAAATCAGCAACAAATGGGACATTAAGGTCATTATGGATTACTTTGTTCGCAACAAAATAGGAGCATTAAAGAATTTTGGATTGTAAGGAATGAATAAGAGGAATTCAGTGGTTTATTGGAGCCCCAAAGCTCTATTCCTTAAGTCCAAATAGGTCGTATGATCGTCAAGTAGATGAGTCGTTTGTAGTTAATTGTGAGCTTAGAGCGTTTGTCTAGTAAGTGTTGAAGTAGCCTGAAACGGTGTGCTGTTTCTTGTCGTTTCACTCTAGTATGAGGATTCTAAGTTAATCTTTTGTCAAGGTGTAGTCCTAAGTACCGGACCTGTTCTACAGAAATCAGTGGGATGCTATTAAACAATACAGTACGAACAGGAAGTCATTGATTTATGACGGAGGGTAAAAGTGATTTGAAGGGATTTGTGGGAATTTATTTTAATCCTCCAGTTTTGACACCAATTTCTAAGGGCAGTAACAAGGGATTGAAGAGTATGGGATGCTATAACTGGATCAGTGTTGACTGATAATAGACATGAGTCATCCGCATATGTGGTAAGGATAGTATTAGGATGAGTTGGGATGTCAGCTGTATAAACTGTGTAGATGTTTTTTTTAATGACTTAACCTAAAATACTAAATTAAAGACGTTTCTCGATAAAATTATAACTAATATTCTTTACTAAAACAGTGAAAATGTATTGGAATCGTGAAGCCACGCATATGAAAAACATGTTGATATTAAGAGAATAGAATCTGGGGAAATTTTAACATGCCCCAAATTGTTACTGCTAGGGCTTCTCTTTAATTACCTTATTTATACACCTTCCGTTGCCACAGGTAAATTGATCGGGCTCACAAGACGGTTGAGGAGGACAGTTGAGGACGGCTGCGTTCTCATCTGCTCCATCAACACAATCAGGATCTCCGTCACAAAGCCATTTCCTCGGGATGCATTGAGCCCTACCCCAGGCCTTATTACTCTTGCAAGTAAACTCTGTTTCTTCATCACATTTTCTATCATCTACAATCAACCAGAGTTCGTTCAGTCATCAAAAAAAGATTTAACATTAAAAACTAATTTCTGAATATGGGTCAATTTCAATTAACAAAAATGCATTGACTAAATTTATTAAATTAACAATATATATTGTTATTAAACACTAGATCCATAAGCTCTATTGACCAAAAATTTAAAACGAAACGTCAACGCATAATAATTCTATTGATTGCACCTCCAACAATTTTCTCAAGATCTTGAGCTACAATTATTTTCCTAGAAATATTTTTATTAAACATTGTTTATACATCGCTCATTCAAAAGAACAATGTCTGTCATAACTAAAAAAACAAAACCATTTTTTCAATAGAGGTATTTTAAAATTCCATCCGAGTTTAAAAAAAAAAAAATTGTGTGTTGGTATAACAAAGCATTCTTATTGTAATGATGGTATTGAAATTATTTTATTAAACATTAGAAAGTTTTAAAAACTTGAAACTTTTTTGATTTTAACTTATGTCACTATTCTCATAAAACTTCAAGTTCAAACATGATACAACTCAAAATATGACTTTATTAAAAATAAAAATTAATGAGGTATGTTGGTAATGGAATATCAGATATATCTGAAATATCATTCATGAATTAAAAAGTTTCAAACCAAGTTGAAACAGCTTCTAGCAAATGGCTGAGATGACAGCTGATGGAGAAGAATGGTGACAAAGATTGTGAAAAGAAACTTACGACATTGATGCCTAGAATCTTCATCTGAATTGTCCAAACAATCGTTGTCTCCATCGCAGATGTATATCCTCGGGATGCAGTTACCGTTATCACAAGTGAACAGATCACCGAAGCAAGTGCGACCTTCACTCTTGCAGTATTCTGGAGGTTCGTCAGAACCATCACCACAATCATCATCTCCATCACAATACCATGTTGCAGGGATACAGCGGTGATTTGGACACCTAGAAAGAGAGAAAAAATTAATTTCTCGATGAAAAATTAAAAAAAATATATATACAAGTGATATAAATATGTTTTTAACATAAGTAATAAACAATCTTAAAATTATTTTCACTATACAAAAGTAAAACCTCATCGTGATAAAATTAAATACCTGAAGCTGTTTTGGGGACAATTGGTTTTAGCACAATGGAACGAATCTTCATCACTGTTGTCCCCGCAATCGTTATCACCATCGCAGAGCCAATAGGGCTCCACGCATATATTGGTGTTCTGGCATTTCAAATGACCAGCCGGGCAAGTTGTATTCTTAGGGCACCGGTCGTGAGTTTCATCTGAGGTCCCATTGTCCTTACAGTCGTTAACACCATTACAAACCTTGAATCATGAGAACATTTTAATTTAATTAATAAAAATACTAAATCACTATTAAAATATACCATATTTGACCTAGATTGTTTATAAAATTCTCTTGTTATTAAAATTAAATAAACATTTGTATGAAAATTTCAAGTGTAGCTTATTGAAAAGTAAAATCAGTAAAATTAAATTATTCAAAGTAATGAGATTGCCTTGAATTATTGAATTAACATAGTTAAAGTTGAATTTTAGGATTTGATCCAATAGAAATAAAAGACAATGATTCTCATTAAGTTTATTATTTCTTGTAAAAAAAATTGCAATTTTTCTCTAATTATTTCCGTTTCCTGATTATTAATTTTTAATATTATTGCACATTACATAATTATTTTTGTACATTACATAATCATTTATGTACTTTTCTGTTAATATTTCCCTTTGAAATATTTATATTATGAGTTCAAAGATTCACTATATCATACATTTATATTTTTTTGTTTTGTGTTATAAGTATTTCCATAATTTTCTGTTTCAGACTATTATAAAATAAATTAACAATTTGGCAGTGGTTTAGCAGATCAATATTCATTATGCTATTGTGAAATTCAAAGAATAGCAATAATAGCATGGAAGGGGCAAGAGAGATTATTTGTTTAACTGTCTAGGAGTATTGTGCACAATTAATTATGGAGTATTAATGCACCTCTATTAATAAGGTTAGTTCTTTTGGTTTTTTTTACTATATTTATATCGTGTCATGCTTTTAAATCAATATTGTCCTTATAATGGTGGTTTGTTGCTTATTTGTGGGAAATGAGGCTTTGTGTTGCTATCTTGATGAAATGAAGTAAAATTAATTATGAAAAAAAAGTTACACACTTTCTTCCTAAATAGTAGAAAAATAGTCGATACCTGTGCCATTGGGATACATCTCTGGTTCAAACAAGTAAATTCTCCTTCAGCGCATTTTGGATAATTACAATCAATTTCATCAGATCCGTCTTTACAATCGTTTTCATGGTCGCATTTCCAAGATTTAAATATACAACGACCATTTGCGCATCGGAATTCATTAGGACTACACGAATGGAAAGCTGTAATATAAAGGGATAATATAATGTGCATGGAATAAATAAAATATTTTTTATTGAAAAGGGAAAGGTAAAAAGAGACCTTAAATTTTGACATTTTGATTACAGAAATTGAAAATATCTGTCCTCATTTTTATATTTATAGATTTATTTTATAGATATTTTCAATTTCTGTTTTAGTTTGGAGACTTGAGGGCTTTTCGTTGGAATTTTTCCACGGTATTTACAATATTTGTTATTAAGCGCAAACATAATTAAACTACGACTAACCACAGAATTTCGTGTCTTCGTCACTATTATCACCACAATCATCATCACCGTCACAAGCCCACATTCTAGAAATGCATTTGCCGTTCGCGCATACGAATTTGTTTCCTTCGCAAGTGAGGTTTTTAGCGACGCACATTCTCCCATCATTCACAAGTTTGGTATTATCATCACACTTACATTCAGCCTGTAAGAAAATTTAGTGATAATTATTTCAAATAAAATTAAAATTGAATAAAGTTTAATTATTGCAACATTTTAGGTTTTCAAGGTATTCAAGGTTGATATAGATTTTGAGTACCTTTCCGTGTAGTCCAGGATGACAGCTCTTGGCACAACCTCCATTATTAATCTGGCATGGATTGACGCTGCAGGTCTGTCTTCTAGGTGAGAACACTTGAATGTCTCTCGGTGAATCGTCTAATCGCTTGACAAGCTCTACCATGTTAGCACCTTATAAAAAAATCATTATTTAATTTATTAGTTATGGATATGGATTTTTAAAAAAACAATGATAAATGAGACATAGAGATATACTGATGAGACATCAAACCCTTGTTTGGACTAGTTAAGAGGAGGCCATATTTTTCAATTTTTTTATTATATCTCGAAATAAGTTAATATTTAAAATCAGAGACAAAATATTTACAAGAAAAAAACATTTTAAGAAGTTAATAATCTTATTCATTTTGTTCAGAGATACTGCTTTCAGATAACCGGAATCGTATCATTCTCATAGTTTTTGGCTTGAAATGGAGTTGTATTATAAACAATAACTCCTTTTCAAGCCAATGCCATACTTCAATACGAAAATAAATCGGTTCCGCTTACTTTAGAGAAACCACTTATTCACTTAACCTTAGACTTAAACACTTATTCACGGGGACTGTAGATATATGAGGAAGAAAATGGTAAGGGTGGAGATCAGAAAAAATTCTCTCAAGTAAGAACTATTTATTTTAAAGCCTATGTTTTGACCCACATTGCAGGTCTTCTTCAGGGCTTATAACGGTCCTCCACCTCAACCATTTTCTTCCTCAACTCTTCACCTCATTATATGCCCTGAAGAAGACCTGCAATGTGGGTCGAAACATTGGCTTTGAATTAAACAATTCTCCTTATTAAAGAGAATTTTTTCCGGCTTCCCCTATTTTCTTCCTCTTATTCAAATTTTTATGTAAAATATTTGCTATATTGCTAATAATTTTTGAGGTTTATAATAACAAAAAAACAAAATTTATGACCTATCTTTACTAACTCTCTTTTCTTCTGCTTCTCCTAGATCCTAGTCAAAACAAAGCCTTCAAGTCGGTTCGGGCTAATCGCCATTTTCAACAATAATCTTCTTTTACATAGAATGGCTTAAAATTATTAAAACATAGTTACCTGTATGTTTTTCAGCTCTGTAGACCCCTCTTAGCTGAAGATCAGTCCAATAAATATAATCATCAAGAACGGTTATTGCAAACGGGTAAATTGTAGCCGATATAAGAACTTCTCTCTTAGGCGGGCCATCTAAGTTTACTCTTTCAATTTTTTCCCTTACCGCATCAGTCCAGTACAGCTTCTTATCATCGTAGTCGAGGGCGAGGCCACTCGGCTGGGAGAGATCTCGATCAATTATCGCTCGCTTCAAAGAGCCAGCCATGGTCGTTCTGAATATTTTTCCAGATGTTCCGAATCTTCCCCAATCAGTATAGTAAAGGGTTCTAGAATCAATTAAAAACTAAATTTAATTAAAATATTGAGGTTTGTATGTATACATATATATATATATATATATATATATATATATATATATATATATATATATATATATATATATATATATAAATATAATAATAATATATATATATTTATATTGGGTTTTGACAGTGTGGTCAAATTCTTTACTAATGTTTCACTAAATATGCTGCTAACTTTCGAGCAATGTGTCTAGCGAAACTGTAAAGAATTTGATAATACAATTGAAATCTGAATGAAATCCTTTAATGAATGGATTCAATATATAATTATCGTTATATATCACAAACAAGAGTTTAATATAAAAATAAAGATATATTTGATGTTATAAGTTTATTCCCATAAAATGTTTTTAAATGTGATGAAAAAAAAAAAGACATAAAGATAAAAGACATTTCGATATAGATGAGTATTTAAAGAAAGAATACTTGAACTAATTTTATAAGAAATAGAATGCAGATCAATAAAATTAGTAGATTATTGATTAATTTTATATTTGTAATTATTTTTAAAATGTGATAAGATCTCTGAGGATGCATCACTTGCTGAACAAGCCACCTCGAATGCACAAAATGCCTCGAAATTTAAGACAAGAAATGACATATTTCAATAAAACTATTTAAAAATTATTGTTTACAATTAAAAAATAGAAAATATATAAAAATTAAAACTAACCCATTGCAAGGATCAACCACGATCGCTCTCGGCCTTTCAACTCTGGTAATCATTACGAGATCAGATCCATCCAAATTCATGGCATAAATAGAATTGTTCGACGAATCTGTCCAATAAATCTTTTTCTGAGTCCAATCATAAGCGATACCTTCGGGATTGATACCTCTTGTTATCAGAGTTGTACTCGGAGCTCCAGGATTTTCGGAAGGCACAGAGGCGATCTTAGCGAACGGTCTGATCTGGGTATAGAATAGCTTCTTGTCTGCTCGATCGAATTCAACTCCAACCACGTTTGTAAGATTTCCCTTAAATTTTTATCATTAAAATTAGAATTTTTAAATCACAACAGCTAAATATTTATTATATTTGTATGGAAAAAAGAATGCCTTATTGTTTTGGAAACACAAAAAGAAATTTTTATTTTAATATTTATGACAATAAAAAAATATTATTTAACTGTCAAATATAATAATTTTCTTTAAATTATGATTAGAGGCTAACTTTATTAGGACTGCCTTATTATAAATTTAATAATAAATTATTGTAAACATTACACTATTGTTATTGTTATTTTTGTGATATGGCTGAAATATATTAATTTTGTTTCTATATGAATAATTAAAAACATCTAACATGTATATAAAAAATATTATTTTTTAATTTAATATATTCTTTTTACAATCTTTCGAGTTGATTTTAAAATTATTGTATGAGGAAAAGGAAGTATTGAGATTTCAACAAGAATTATTCAATTTGACTAGTTTTTATGTGATGCTGTGCATACCTATATTTGTTTCTCGCATAACTATAAACCAATTAGCAGCGTGAATTGTTGATAAGTGGAACATCCGGTTGTTCCTCCCTTTTTGGTCACCGAGGTAGTGTTTTACTTATAGGTAATAATAAATTTTTATTTAAATACTCCCTTCTTAAATAAAAACATTTTTTTTTAAATTTAATATTTAACAGTTTAATATAATATAATATATATAATATAATGCGAATAATATAATTAATTTTAATGATAAACTAAACTACTATTTACATCCCACCACATGGTTAGGGATGTGTGTGTGTGTATATATATTGTTGAGGTTCAAAATGTGTTAAATAATAAATTTAAGTAATTATTGATATTTGGCATATCAATAGTGGACCAATATTAAGTTGACGTGAATTTATGAGGAAATTAAGTAAATAAAAATAATTCTAAATTTCATTAAAGCTTATTTAAATACGTATTTAAAAGTTTAATATAATGGTTGTTTAATAAACACAATTTTTATGTATGTGTAACTGATTTTCAAATTATACATATGGCAGTGCCGCCCACTACTGGCAAGCTCCCTCCATATTTCACTCAGTCTGCAATGGGGCGTCCAGAAAACAGGACCTCCCCAGTTACTATCACTCTGCGAGTGGAAGTGCCAGTGAAAAGCACCTTCTAATTTATTCTCTTAGTGTTTGGGCGTCCTGAAGATAGGACCTCCTAGTTATTTCAGTCCACTATCTTCAGGAACGTCCAGGGAAGAGGACATCGCGAGTTATTCGCTCTCAGTGTGAAGGTCCCTGAGTTAGGACCTCTTAAGTTATTTTACTTGATTATTGTATGTCCTGAAGATAGGATCTCTCCAAGTTATTCTACTCTACCATTGGCAGTCTGGTGTAAGGATTTTCAAGTTTTCAAGAGAAGTTGGATGGAACTGTGATTCGTAGACTGTTTTGTGAAGGAGTTTTAGGACACATATTGGATGAGATACTTGTGAGTGTTTATTTTAGTCAGTTTACTATAAAAATTGTGTTTAAATTTAATTTGTTTTAATTATCCCAAATTGTAATTAATTATCATTGACCTACGGAGATAAAAGATTTCATGTTCAATAAAATATTGCAAGAAGACAAACTGTGTTTTTTATAATAACTCAAAATTTTTTAATAAAATAAAAATATAATTAATGTTAACTTTTAATTAACTATCCATAGAAAAGATAAATTCTTAACAATATATACATCGTACTAAAAATCACCTACCAAGATTTTTTATGGAATTATTTTTAAATTTAGTATTCAACCGTTTTTTTTACCAATGAAAACATATTCAAGTTTAGATGTAGTTCATGAATTGGAAGTGATGTTTTACTTTAAACTCTGAACTGCTTTTTACCATTTCTCAAATGGGACCCATCAATATTTTTCTTTGGGAGTCATTGTTCTTTTTTAATATATTTTGCAATATCCTTTAATATTTGTATTATTTAGTAATACTTAATGCGGTATATGCGGATTTTATTTTTAGGCTAAAGGATCATTTTTTGAACAACCTATTAATAGTAACTTATAAGGAAGTCATTGTCCACATTAGATATTTATTTTTAAATTCAGATTATTGTTTATTCAAAGTTTATTTTTTAAATCATTATCTAAATTTATTATTTTTTTTTTGTTTTTTGTTCGTTTATTTAAAGCCACTTTTATGCTCCCATGACTAATCGGACAATGGTACAGTAGGAGCTCTAAATTTTGTCTATCCAGGTTTAATTAGTTAAATTAAATCGATGATTAATTAAATTAATAATTAATTAAATCGAACAGACTCAGGATTCCTGTTAAACGCCCCTTCCGAAGGACAGCATAACCATGGATTTTTTAATCCTTTTACAAAAATCCAAGGGCTTCCGCCGGGCTACGAACCCGCGATCTTGGCCATAGTAGGTTGTCATGCTAACCACTAGACCACTGGTTGCCCCTATTATTTAAATTTGATTTATGGTTAAAAATAAATATTATTTTAAAAAACACAGTATTATTGACTAAGGAAATGCCCGACTTGATTATTCGTCAGTGAGCTGAGGTACAGCAATAATATTAAAAAAGGAAATTTCACATTTTCATATTTGGCAATCTTCCTCCCCAAGGAATAATAAATGATGAAAAAACAAATAATAAACTTACAACAGGCTTGAAGGGGACATTAGTAGACTTAGGATCGAGGTATATAGATCTTATTTCAGTTCTTGTAGAGAATACAACATAGTCTAAATTATTTTCACATCTTGTGCCTTCTACTAACATTCCAGTAGAACAGTCACATCGATATCTGAATGCGTTCAGTGAGTAATCAGAAGGATAGGAGAAGCACAACTGCCGACAACCACCATTGCCTGGAAAATGAGAGGAAACATAAGTAAAAATAGAAACCTGTAGAGGAAACGGACAACAAAATGTATTAGTGGAGTAAGTGTGTACTGGATTATACAAAATTTTATTTCCAATTATTTTATAATCTTTATTTTTGAAGCTAGGTTTTTCCTCTTTTTACACAGAATTCATACTCCAACAATAATAACTCTACCAGATAAGATTTACATTTAATCAGTTACGCATTATCGTAACTCATTTTTGATTTACTAACCTAGTTTTTTGCATGGGTTGTTCTCATCTGGGGGTTGGTTGTTGACATCATAAATTGTGATATCTCTTAAACGATGCAGACCCTTACGAACAGGTATAGGCTGTGTTGTATCTCCGGGAAGTTTTGAAGCTTTAAAGACTGTTTGTAGATTTCTGTCGACCCAGTAAACGTATCCCATGTAGACAGCGATACCCATGGGATTTGGAAGATTTCGACGGATGATCTAAACAGGAAATTCATAATTTATAGAATAAATAAAATAATATTGTTTGATAGGTCCTACTTGCTCACTTTTATGATTCAATTAATTGAGTCAAGCGTGATTAATTGTCTAAAAAGCCATTTGAGGCTTGAGCCAAGCTCTCAAGGTGTTTATGAGAAGTTTGATGCGGTTAACGAAAAATCAACACAAATACGCAAAACTTGTTTTTATTATGTCTCCAAGTTTTGGCCTAACTTTAAGGGCTTAGAAAAAAATAATACCAGGCTGTAATAAATAGTAGTTAGTAAATCTTTAAAGACTAATAAACAGGAATGATTAGTATGATAAAATAATAAAATATATTTTTTTTAAATAATTGCAATATATATAATAATTGAAAACAACTATGAGGAAAAGATGACTAACTTTCTGCAGTCACATGTTCAGGATGGGTCCTACAAGGCTGAATAAGCAAATATTCAATAAAAAAAACTGAAAAGCCAGAGTGGTTGTACAAAGCAGATGAAAGAAGAACTTAAAAGACTTGGAATCACCGATGAGAACTGCCAGGACAGAGAAAGATTTAGAGGCTGACCGAAAAACATTAGTGTTCTTGTTGAAGAGAAAACGAGGCAGGGGCATGCAGGGTGGACAGAGCAGAGAAGAAGGCAACAGCCAGGGGAATGAGGGATTATTGGAGGGAAAGAAAGAAAGAGCTAAAATCATGATATCTGCAAGGTCCTTTGTTGGTCGATTCGGGAAAAAAGAAATCAATGAAAAATTTCAAAAGGGAAAGAATGATTATTAAATCTATGAAGGAAATAATATTATCTTCCATTATGGAAACTTCAACACAAATTGATTTATTATTAAATTATTTTTGGTTGGTTGATTGACGGTGCTTGTAGCCTGTGCCAATACTTCACTTAAGTGTTTGAAAAAATAATTGACCTTCTGAGGCCTTCTTTAAAATATAACTGAAATTGATAAAATCTGCTAAAAAATTGATATAATACCTGTCGGTTGCCACCGCTGGAGGAAACCTTCTGTATCATGTCTAGTCTAGCATCGACCCAATAAACATCATGCGTCATCATGTCAATCGTGAGATCTCTCGGTGTACTGATTCCTGATGAGACTATCGGGGAAGAACTAGTGCCATCTAGGTAAGCTTTTACAATTCTAGGATACTGGCCATAATCAATCCAATAAAGCAACCTGAATAGAAAGAATTTAAGATTAGTATTTCTGTTTAATTCGCAGCTGCTAAAGAACTAAATATGCTTGATTTAGTAAATAACTATTGAGGATCGAACCCGATCCACCAGTTCAATGGTAATCATAGTGTAAGATAATCAAATACACCTAAATATTAATAACCAAAATATGTATTTTGTACTTTAAATGCTCTAAAGCACATAGCTTCCTTGAAACTGCCTCTCAAAATTTTGACTTTCTTAAAATAGTCTTTATCTAGTAGTGTTAAATTTTTTTAAAGTGCTATATCAACACTATATATTTTTCTTTATGTTCGTAACAGCATAGTCATGGATATATGAAATCTAAAAAAATTTGTCATTTCATAATAAATGTTAATGTAAAGTTCCCAGGATCACCAAAGGTGACATGTGACTGGGTGTCAAATCTAATAAAAATATGAAGTATTCTCTCTGAAAAAAGCTGCATTTATAAGTTGTTGTTTTTTTAAAATAAAAGTTTGAACATAACATATCTTGAATATAAAACCTCAAATTTTTATGGAAATTTAATTTTTTTCTTGGTTGATCAAGAAAGATTAAATAAAAACCAATATTAATTATAACAAATAAAATAAATTCAGAACACATGGGAATCTATTCTCAAAAATGAATTTTTATTAGGATTTCATGATTATATTTAAATACTTCTAAATTATAAAGTTATACTGATTATAAATATTGACCTCTTAATAGGATTGACAGCAAGTTCTTTGGGCGCGTCGATTAATCCTTTCTGCAAAACCTTTCTGTTTGATCCGTCCAGCCAACAAACTTCGATGAAATTTTCATGAGGAAAAACGTTTGCGAAATAAAGATTTCCAGCAACCCAGTCTATAGCAAGACCGCGGATACCGTTAGAACCAATACCGTCTTTGACAATGTGTTCAAGTCTTGTACCATTCGGCTGGATTCGGAATATTCCATTCCATGGTCCACGATTGAAGTCCACCCAATAAATCCATTTTTCGCCATAATGAACATCGACATGTAAAATATGGTGACCTAAAAGAAAAAAAATATAAATATATGATTGATAAAGATGTATGACAAAGTAATCAATTTACTACTATTGGACACGATTATTATTATGTTGATAAGTGGTTTGTTCAGTTCAGTATTGGTATACTTGTGAAGTTGTGAAAGTATGAAGTTATGGGACATAAAATATAATAATGATATTTGAATGTTTTCATTAAATAAAATATTACAAAAGTAAAAAGGGATCTTACCAGTTCCTGATATAGGAACAATGGCTTCGCTGGAATCATCAAGGCTATACCCGCGGATGATGTCGAGCTGAGAAACGACAGCAAATGTCTTATAACTGATGCAAGCACCAGTGTCATCTTTCTTATAGCCGATGGAGCATTTACAAACTCGTCCACTGTTCTCAGAAGGGATACAGATCTGGTCGCAACCACCATTATTCATTAAACAAGGATGGTTTGTCACTGAAAATGTACAAAAAAAAAATTTAGCCATTTAAAATAATAATAAATTTAAAAAAATAAATAAAAATTTCCATCCCCTATTAAATCACCTGGTGTCACTCATATGACTTTTTTTTGCCGATTAGGAGAAAATTACAATATAGAAATTGCTGAATACTAGTTTTTTTCTGTATAGATATTTAAGTTAGTTCTGGCAGATATGTATTTATGAAGTTATGAAATAACTGAAGATAAGTGAACTGTCTTCCAATGAGGCAGTCATAAAATGGTATTTGTAACACATATATTAGGTTTAATAAACTATATCTGTGCTAATATTTGTCTGATTTAGATGATTTTAGTTTTTTTGTTTTGTAAGACATTTTTTAAGCTTTCGAATAGACATGGCAAAGCAAAGTTCTTCAAACTCTCAGGGGTTTGTTGAAAAGTGAAGATCCATAGACATCATTTTTATCTCAGATTACTGGATTACACAAAAGAAAAACATTTTCTAACATTTTAAAGCACTATATTTTTGCTTATAATGATCTGACTTAAATTATTTTTATTTTTATTTTGTCTTTGATGATTCAAAAATCTTGCAAATATATATGAACACATACAAACATTATTGGAATGTTTCAAAGGAGTGACAACATTTTGATTTTAGAGGGGAAAGCTAAGTAAGCTTTGTTGATTTTATTTGATAAAATTTTGTTGTTTTATAAAATAGGTTATTAATTTATTAATTTCCACTATAAATCTAGCCTTTTTTATTTGGGACTGGATGAAACAAATGATTTCCTATTCACATTCAGGGTACTGAGAGATGACATCTGCTGTACGTTATTTAGTAATTTATAAAGATAGATAGAGAATTATAAAAAAAATATTATATTAAAGAGTAGTTGTATCTCATTTCAAATTATCTTTTGTTTATTTTAAATAAATATTGATTGATTGTAAAAAACGTTAGAAGGTAAATGGTGTGTAAAGGGTAGTATTAAAAAAAAATTTGTGCTATTCAAAGCCTGAAAAAAACTATTTATTGTCTATTCAAAGACATTCGAGAATTTCCTTAGACTGTCCATCCAAGACTATCTTATCCTTCATATATTTTCTTTAATAAATTCATGATGAAGTTTAAAAGTAGACAAAAATATTTGATGACGGATACACTATAATTTAAAATTACATTGTTTACTCACTGGGCCTTTTCTTGAAAATTGTAAATGTTTTGAGGTCAGGCTCATTATCCATAATTAGTTGAGGGTTTTTCCCGGTCTCCAGGTCGATCCTTTCAAGTTTGTCGTACCTGGGGTCCATGAGGTAAAGCATCTTATTATGGACGGCTAGAGCTTTAGGATAAGCAATAGTATGCATGTCTTCGCTCACCAGTGTCTTCTGCCTACCGCCATCGGAATCGATAACTCCAATCTGGAATAAATTAAATTTTATCATTATTTTTAATTAGTTATTTAAAGATCTAAAATTTACTAATAATGAAGTCTAAACAATGATGTATTGCTAAATAAATCAGTCATGAAATAGGTTGTAAAGATATCAGTTCCAACATGATGGTAGAGTTCAGATCTCTACTGTTGTTTTTTATTGTTTATTTATTCAATATTATTTTATACTACTACGGCTAATCAGACGATGCTACAGTGGTGAGTCCTAAATTTTGCCTATCCAGGTTATTAGTAGGACAGAGATCTTTAACTAGTATCTAACACTGCTAAGGCGCCATTTCACATCCTAATAACCCTCCAAAAGATGGCATAACCAAGGATTTTTTTTTTGCTACATTTAAAAAATCCTAAGGCTATCTGCTCGGCTGTAAACCTGCATCGTAGCCCATACAGATCTCTGTTGTCGAAAAAGTGCATGTGATATAAACTTATTTCTGCTATTATGTTTTCTCCACAAAACTGCAGAATAGCTCATTTAAATGAGAGTTCTTACTTTAATATATTATTTCACTTTTGTCCCTATTTTGTTACTGTCTGTCACTGAAGATTATAAAATATAAATCTCTGTTTTCGTTTTTATTTTTATTTGTATCACTTTTCTGTAAAATGATTATCTTGAAATAAACTATTTCGCACTTGAGCAATGTCATATAAATAAAACAAGATAAGGCTTTTATTCATCAAAGAAGCGTCAAATTTTCTTTAAAATGAGTTTCTCGAACTTTAAGAAGTGTAATCGTGTTATTTTCATCATACATAAGTTGCTAAGTAAGGCATTGGCTTGAAATGGAGTTATTGCTTACGTTATAACTCCATTTCAAGCCAAAAACTACAAGAATGACACAATTCCACTTCCCTCAATACAACTCACTCTGAACAAAATTTGATTTAATTACTTATTCACTGGGGATGCTGATATTATATATACCTTATGTACAAACAACAAGGAAGCAGAAATTAAGCTATTCAGTAGCTTAATACAAAATTACTTAGCAAATTTTTAATTAATTTGATGTAGAAATTATAAAAGAGACTAAAATCGACAGAAAAAGAAATAATTGAAAATTAAAAAAGAGTGACTCACCATTGAAGGATATTCAGTTGAATAATACAGAAGTTTGGTTTCCAAATCAATTGTTATGGCTAGAGGGCGTTCCAAGTTTTTCAAAAGTATAATTGGGTTAGATCCGTCCATGTTAACTCGTCCAATTTTTTGGGGAACTCCATAACCTCCTTCATCGACCCAGAACATTTTACTAAAAGAAAAACAAAACTATTATAAAAAAAATGTTTGAAAACGCCATAGTTTAACAAAGGCTTTCAAGACTTTTTGTTTTATTGGTAGATTTTAGTTTTTTAACTGAACTAGTTGTTCCAAACACCAGGCTCTTGACGAAAGCTATCAGGTAAAAATATAATAACATCCTCAGACGAGAACCTAGTAGTACATTGTATCAGAGAATGAAACAGGCAATTTACAACTATTCTGGTTATTGTAATCAACTCTTTCAGTTAAATGTGATGCCAGATTTATATTTAAAATAGTGAAACAAATAAAAGAGGCTAATTACAAAATTATGGATTAATTGAATAGTTCATAAATGAAAATAATATGGAAGTTTTAAAGCACAATAATCAGCTTTGAATAATAAAAAAAAATATTTTAAGATATTACATTATTTTCAAATTCTTACCCTTGACTAGGATCCAGACACATTGAACGAGGTTTGGCTACTGATGTTTCATTACCGTTGTTGGCTAGAATTACAGCTCTGTGCTTGATTTTCCCATCAACTTTAACAACTTCGAAATTTGAAGCAAGTCTGTTTCCCATGTAGAGATTTCTACCGAGCCAATCAAAAGCTATTGTATAAGGAGAACCGACCAAACCACTGTCAGCAGTCAAAAACTCAGTTCTGTTCCCTCCACGAACTGGTGTTGTAAATATTGTGCACTGTAAAGATCATAAAACATCAACAATATTCATCAAAATAAAAAATGAATTTGAAAAAATAGAGAATTTTTATTATTATTATCAACTTACGTTTTCACTTTCTTCTTCTTTGGCTTCAACCCAAAATATTGTTTCAGATTTCCTGTCATATTCCACTTGTAATCCAACATTGATGCCGACTACAGGAACCAAGAAACCACTAGTTCTATCGCCTGGAGTAACTGACACATCTACGATTTGAGCTCCCTTCATAACAAGGAGAAGAGCTGTTTCTTCTGCAAAAAAAATTAAAAAAAGTTAGTGACGTTAACCTAATACTTTTAAACATTTATTACTTTACTATAATAACGTTACAATATTATTATATCATTGGATTTCTTCTTCTTTGCTGATATTGAAATTAGAATTATTTTGTCTGATTTTCTAATAGATAATTTCTAAGATCATTTCTAATAGATAATTTCATCTTAACAATTATATTTATATATATAATACATATACATATATATATATATATATATATATATATATATATATATATATATATATATATATATAATATGATAATTTCATATTAACAATTTTAATATTAAAAATACATGTTTAAATTACCTTCGACACACTTTTCATCATCGACCAACTTGTTTCCTGGCTTGCATAGGCAGCGATAACCTTTAGTTTTTGAAGGCGAGAGTAGACAAAGCTGCGAGCAAGGAGCAGCCTCGCAAGGATTCGGGTGCAAAGGTTGAAGAGAGCTATGATGGACATGGATACTCAGAGGTTGAGATATCAAATGGGAAACTACCGTTTGGTTTTTTCCTCGGTACTTGTGAGCTGATAGAACCTAAAATAAAAAGGAAACAAATAATTAATGAAATACAAACTCTTCTTAAAGGTTATCCAATTATCAATTTTTTAGTCATTGGAGTAAATAAAATTAAGTAGAGTGAAAAAAGGCCAAATGATTTTTTAAAATTTATGTTAAACATAAAAGGAAAATAGTTTATGTTAAAAGGTAATATTAGTCAGAGGTGAAAGTTTTTTTATTGGCTGTGTAGTTTACTTTGCAAAGTATTGTAGCTGTATAGAATGAGTTGATAATTACATTAAAATTTCTAGTAACAAACTATTTCTCATAGCTGTACTTTCAATATAGTACGTACTCTATTGAGTTGGCGATCAGTCCAATATATGGTATCTTCGAAAAGTGTGATAGAATGTGGATGTAGAAGGTAGTGACTTCCGGCGACAACCTGTTGCCTTCCTGAACCATCGTAATTACAGAAATCTATGAAATCTAACTTTGAATCTGCGAAGTAAACTCGTTTTGTCGTAATATCCAGTGTTAGTCCGTTTGGCCAATATATTTTTGTACTTATAATTGTGCTGCGGTTGTAACCATCCATTCCGACACGTTCAATCCTTGGGTTTTCTCCCCAATCAGTCCAGAACAGCCATCTTGCACTGTGAACATATTGATGGTTAATTTAATTAATGCTATTCCAAAAATATTAATAAATAAATTAATCCTTTAAATGAAGTTGAAGGAGGAAGTACATAAGGCTTCTTTCAACCCGAGCTTCTTATTAAACTGAATATTTTTAATTAATCTTTTTAAGGACGAAAACATTTTTTTTTATAGCTAATAATCATTGGATCACTCCAGAAACTTTTTTTTTTAATTATTTAAATATTTTTTAATATTGAATTCATTTGTAATTGGATCATGAAATACCAATCCTCCTTTCACATGGTTTGAGTTAACTCAAGTTGAAGACAGTTTAGGAAAATTTGGTGGTTTTCTAATTTTTCATCTTTAAACCTAATTTTATTCTACATAATGAAAACATTTTATTTTGTTGCAATAGTATCGATTAATTTTCAGAACTTAAAACGTTGTATTCTATTTCCAATAACCTTTTTAATTTTGAGTTTTTGTTGAAGAATTTCCGACCAATTCTTTTCTAATGACATTTTTGGCACTAATTATTTCAAACGAGGTTGTGTATTTCAATCCCATTTTCCTAAAAAATTAAGAGAATTTTATTTGAAAATAGATATGCAGTGATATAAAATCTGGAAATCCGTGACAAACAATTATAGATAGAAAAATTAATGATTCAACTAACTTAGGACTTGGGTCTAACATCATCCCTCTTGGCTGAGTTATGTTTTCTTTCAAGAGTACGACTCTGTTAGCACCGTATTCGGTTGCTACTTCAATCGTATTAAGTCTCGAATCCAACCAGTACACATTACCACCGATCCAATCGTAGGCAAGCCCTTCGACCAGATCTAAACCGGAAAATATCACCTGAAATAAAGAGCAGAAATAATTGAAAAACATTATTTAAATATTTTATATTCAAATAAGCCCAGAAAAGATACTCACATCTTGGGGTTCACTTCCTTTGTCTAAACGAGAAATTTTTTTCAACTTCATGTCTGACCAAAATATCGTACCGTTATGCATATTACTAGCTGTAGCTACAACGTTCTCGACAATGATAGGAACTCTTTCCAAACCTTGATCTTTCAAATCAGCGACCAATATCGAGTGACGGTTTGATATTATCAAGAATGCAGCAGTATGATCTGAAAAAAGGAATTTTTTAATTTATTTTATTACGAAAATTATTGTGATCCAATAAGCTTATATAATTATTATTTATACTTACTGATTGCTTTGCATGTGTGATTGTCTATTTCGAGACGATAACCCTCCACACAAGAGCAAGCATAGCTTCCTTTTGTATTTGTGCAAGTCTGAGAGCAAATTCCTGGTGGCATACATTCGTTAATATCTGTGCATGTTAAATATTCATTCGAAAAGTATTCCCCTTGAGGACATAAGCACTGCATTCCCTATAAATAATGAATAATTTTTACATGAAATTGATTTAATATCTTTGTTTGACATAAACTAAAGAATTAAAGGTTAAAGGAATATAAGTAGATTGTTCGAATGAGAAGAGAAATTGAAAAAATATATAAAACTTACTGCAGGAGTTTCCATACATCCATTACTGCACGTGTGGAACTCGCATTCTGTAACAAAACAGTTGGGACCTTCATCTGCACCATTTGGACAGTCGGGTTCACCATTACAAACGAGAGAGTTGTTGACACATCTTTCGGAAATTCCCGGGCACTGCCATTGGCCATATGGACACCTGAAGAAGTAAAATAATCAATTAAATTTATGAAAAGAAAACCAACTGAACAATGTCTTAGGCATAATAAAAATAAATAAGTAGTTTGTAAAAAAATGTTAAATTACCTGAAAGGAGGAGGTCCACAAGCGTGCCTAGAGTCTTCGTCGGAACCATCACCACAATCATCTCTTCCGTCGCATATATACGCTTTGAAAATGCATTGCGAATTATTACATTTGTAGTAACCAGTCTGACAGGCAACCTGAATTAAATCCGTATAAATAAATTGATTATATTCAATTAGAAAATAATAAAATAATGAAGATACAGCTTTTCAGATTAATGAGAATAGAGAAAATGTGGAAAATTTAAACTGGAACTGAACCAAAATTGGATATATAATGTTCAAGTTACCCGTTTTATTAAAAAAAAAACTTAATTAACCTTCTAGCCAGTCTGTCCTTACATCAAAATCAGAGATTTATTAATATAAAAATCGGATATGGAAACCATACAAATCAAATAAAATAAAAATCTACATGTACTGTATCAAGTCCAATAAAATTAGGAAATATTACTAAATATATATTAAATAAAAATATGCTGGGCAAAAATGAATAGGGATATTGCTAATTTTGTAGTATATACTAGCATTTATATTATTATATATTTAATTAATACATTAATATTTAATGTAGTATAACCTCTAATAAATATTAATGCTTTTTATAATTAAAATAATATTAAATGTTAGACAAAGTAAATACAACAAAATTAGTGGTAGCCCTATTTATTTTTGCGCAGTTTATAAAAAAAAAAAAATAATTGGTACAATCATTGAGGAAAAAAAATTCCAGTAATGATATGATTTATTCAGTAAACTGAAGAGTCAATCGATTTTCTAAGAATATTATATTTTCAATGTTACAAAACAAGCACAAAACACCTTCACCTTTTCACGTTTTTAATTATTTAAATAAAATATAAAAAGTTTATTAATAATGATTTTTTAAAAGTTTATCCAGAAGATCTCTATAATCAGGATGTTATTTTCATATTTAAAGTTCAGAGCTGACTGAAGTCATGACTGATTTATCCATTTACCTGACCACAGGTTGGAGGCTCGTCGGACTCGTCATCACAATCAGGAGTTCCATCACAGTGCCAAGCTTTTGGAATACATATTCCCGATTTTTCGCATTTGAATTGTTTCTCGGTATCACATTGATTTGGTGCCAGGGTAGCTATAAATTTTAATATTAATAAAAATCAAATGAGTAATATTTTAAATATAGAAAAATCAATTTTACTTAAAATAAAAAACTTACGGCAGCCTAATTCATCACTTCCGTCGTTACAGTCGAGAATTCCATCACATTTATATGTTTCCTGAATACACTGTCGTAAATCAGCACATTTGAATTGTGTTGCTGAGCAAGTTATCGGTGGACAGCCATGTTCGTCTTGATTATCAAAACAATCATTATCACCATCACAAACCCAAGACTGAGGAATACAATGCCCTGATCTCTGGCACGTGAACTGAAAATATAACATTTTGTTAATAAATGAAATATAATTAAACATCAGTCTATTCAAATTAAGATTATTTAATAAACTAATTGGTTGACTCTGTTTTGTTTCCAATTTTTTTTTGGATAGTCTTTCATATTAATATCCATTTTATTTAATATTTTTAAATGTTCATGAAATTATCATTAATTTTCATAAGGTATTCTAATGTGACAGCTTAGCGTATATATTAGAGAATAAAAAGTGAAAATTTTAATTACTTGAAAATATGCACATGTTTTCTCTGCACAGAATTCCCCTTCATCTGTACTATCACCACAATCATTTTCAGAATCACATTTCCAAGTAGCAGGTATACACCTTCCGTTGTCGCATAAGAATTGTGATGATGTGCATGTGACGTTTACGCAACCCGTTTCATCAGAATAATCACCGCAGTCATTTTCCGAGTCACATCTAAACGTGTGGGAAATACACCTTCCTGAGGCACACTGGAAGTCTGACGGAGCACAAGTTGGTTCTAAACAAAGATTATAAACAAAATAGTTTAGAATTAAAAAAATCACGAGGTTTTAGTCTTGCTAATATAAATCATGCAGTAATATTAAGTTTGTTGTTCGTATCTCAACAAACTGTATTTAACGTAAAAACAAAAGCGGATAATCATCGAAAGTTTATTTGTATTTAGAATTGTTTTAACATCTCACTGTGAATGTTCCATTTCAGCCTTTACATAAAATTACTGAAAATTATATTTAACTCAAAAATAATAAAGGATTTTCATTAAAAATATATTAAAATTCAAAACTTCTTAAATTTGATATATAAGACAAATATATGAATGATCTAACCTAACAGATTTTAGTTAAAATTGGAAAACTGGATATGGTACTTTACTTGAAGCATGAGAGTATGACAATTGCGCGAAAATCATGTTTGTGCAAAGGGGAAACCCTTTTTATTTAAAATAATTTTTTTTTAATTTTATAAAAAACAGAAGAGAACATTTACATTGAACTCTGTACTGCTTTTTATCTCCTTCTACCTGGAGATATAAGAATTGTACTAAAAATCACCTATCAAGATTTTTTCCTTAGTAATTAAACATTTAATATATCTTTTTTTACTCAGCATTAAGTTCTAATTTAACGATATAATAAGGAATAAGGAAATAAGGAAGGTGAATAAGAAACCAATGTGGTGTGGTGTCCACATAAAGACATTTTTTCATTTTCTCTCCAAATTACCAATGAGGTTGTATGAGTCCTAATCAACCGTCCCTAAAAATACGAGATAATCTTACTTGTGCAGTTCTGTTCTTCATCTGAGTTATCAAGGCAATCATCGTCCCCATCACACACCCAGGCCTTCGGAACACAACGCTGGTTGTTACAGGTGAAATCCCATTTATTAGGACACGCTGTGACGGGTGGTTCGGCGTTTGGGTCCGTAATACAGGTCTTTTCGTCTTCCGCCAGCTTTTCTCCATAGGGACAACCACATTGCACCTAAAAATTGAAATAGTTAGTTATAAAAACATCTATAATTTTTTCAGATAACAACAATAAATATAAGAAGTTAAATTCATGGGAAAATAAAGTTGGTAATGTTGGTTCTTTTAATTTAATAAATTCCTCAATTCATAGATCCGAAGGTTATACTTATAATTATGTAGCTCATCGCAATCCAAACATTATCGTTAAATAATTAAAACAAAAACTTGTTACTTGTTTTAGTTTTCTACCAGTATTAGACTAGAAAGGAAGGTGTTGTAAGTCAGGACGAAATTTCGGTGTCTAGTTTTCGATGGGTCTACACTTTTCAGAACTTGATTTTGCTTTATCTATTGCAAAGATAATAAAATTTTCTAAAAAACAAAATAGAATCATCGAAATCGTACCAGCATTAGTAAATATGTACCTTGTTGAACTGTATTGGCATGTTTTATAAATCCTTTTGTTCATTCCTACTGGTTTACTTTTGGTTAATTTTTTTACAACTTCATAATTCTGCATTTTTTTTATGCAATCTAGAAGCTTTTTTAAAAGATAAATGAATTGTTAAAAAAAATTAAAATAACCTTGTAGGAGTAATATTATGGCATATGAGATGCAATTTTTATATTGGACTTGTAAACAAAGTCTTGTACGCAGACACACCAGATATTTTTGTTTACTTATTTGTTCATTTAACGTCAGTTTATGCAGCTACTTGGACGATGCTATATTGGGAGCTCTAAATTTTGCCTATCCAGGTTTAATTGGGATAGGAATTTTTAACGACTACCTAACATCGTACGGGCTCGGGACTCCCGTTAAGTCCTTTCCAAAGAGCAGCATAACCAAGGATTTTTTACTCCCTTTAAAAAATCCTAGGGCCACCAGGAAGGCTACAAACCCAGGATCTCGGGCTTAGTAGTTTGTTATGCTAACCACTAGACCACAGGCCGCTCCAAAATCAGATATTTTTTATTTCATATACTGATGACTAAGCTAATACAATAATAATAATAAATAATTCAATTATTCTTTACCTTCAAACTGATATCATCTTTTGGATTAGATATTTTGTGAGGAGGCGGTATCGCGAAACACATTTTGTGACAGTCACCATTGTTAACTGAACAAGGATGGAAGGGAAGCATAGCCTGTTCTTTCTCGCTGTAGATTTTCACTCCGTACAAACGATTTGTCTGGCCTTCTCTTACAATCGTTTGTTCTTTTCCGCCAGTTAATTTATCCATACGAATAATTGCGTCCAATCGCCAATCAGTAATATACATCCACTCTGAAACAGAATCAATCATAAAAATTTTCCTATATTCTTTGAATAAAAGTGGAACTTTTACAGAGTTAAAGAAGAGAAAAGGTAGACATGGATAAAAGCTGGTTTCCATTCATTAAAGTAAAGTAAATATGCTATTGCTTAATAAAACAGAAATTCATAACAATTAGTTTTATAATTGTTATCAGTTAATAAACTTAAAAAGATTAAATCTTATGGTTCTTAAATGAACACGCAAGCAGTCACAACACAAAATAGTTGGATGCACATACACCCACAATTTTCTGTAACATAAACATATAAAGCTTACTTACCGTTATGAATAACAATTGAAAACGGATGTCTTATAAGCCCGGAACTAACAGTGATGACATCTGTCCCATCCAAGTTGGAATGTTGTACATGGTCGAGTAGGGCATCGCACCAATATAACCTGTTTCTAGAGAAGTCGACGGACAGACCATTGGGCCATCCTAAGGTCACGTTTCTGAATACGATTAAGTTAGAACCGTCAGTAAATGCTCGGCTGATATTGGCTGGACGATCCCATTCAGAGAAGAATATATACCTTTAAAAATAAAATAAAATTCCTTATTTCTCAAGTAATTTAATGTTCATATATATTAAAGAGTGTTCTCATAGTGTCTCTCACTAAGAGACATAAATAATAATAATAATAATAAATTAATTAATTGTCAGGAGACGATATGTATGATTCCAAGTTTCTAAAAATACTGGTTCACTAACTAACCAATTAACTTTTGCCAACTCATCATGCTCAAAAAATATCAAAATACTTTTACCAGGAAGGTACCAACCCATAAAAATAGGGAAAACCCATTACAAATTTTTTTTCAAATGATTTTGATATGATGATAGCTTAATTTTTCAATTGAAAAGAACTGTCCCTTACTCAAGTGTTTTGGATGTTGTGTGATGGAATTTTTAAAAAATGGATTTTATGGAATAAGCAAAAATTAAAAAATAATTTTGGAAATAGAATATGTAGTTTCAATTTTATGAAAGTCAACCAAACTTCTATTTTTATTGAAGGAGATAACAGTATTAATATCACAATGAAAATAGATTTTTATTTGACATAAAACAATATAGAACTTATTCTGGAATTTTCAAATTAAAGTTAATTGGGGACTTTCAAATGTCCCAGATAATTCAACTAATGACATTTTCTTGGTACAACTGAAATGAAGGTTGGTTGGTATGTTTTAGCAAAGCCAAAAAGACACATCAACCAGAGGTAGCAGATCACTTAAGATATTGAAGGGAAGTTCAAGAATGCTGTTTCTAGTTTATATTAATTATTAATGTATACCCACCCTAATGATGTTTAAACAGACCAAACATTGACTGATTAATTTGTTAACCGATACTTTGATAGCTTAAGACTTTGGAATCATACAACCATATGATATTATATTATAATAATATTAACAAACCCTTTATTTGGGTGAACAACAATAGCTCTTGGTCGTTTAAGGTTAGTAAGGAGAGTTCTTCTGTACGTTGTATTACGGGTACTCAAGACGTTTAAAGTTCCTTTACGGCTGTCAATGTAATACAGATTTTTCGCAGCCCAATCAACTGCTAAACCTTCCACCCCTTCATTCTGCGAGGCAAGCACAATTTCTTTTCCTGTAAATAAAATTAAAAAAATTATAGTAATATGGGATAAGTGTGCACAAAGTTCTCCTTCAAATAGATCTAAAATCCTTATTTTCAGAAAAAAAAATTCTCTGTTTCAATATTTTTTAAAATTTTGTAGGAAGTTTGTCTATTCTAAATTTGATAATGTAACAATTAAATAGGAGAATGTGATTTAAAACAGAAAATATGACTGTAAACTTGTAGCTGCCAGGGTACAACAACATATCTAGATAAATACTCTTTCAGGTTTCCACGGCCATTATTTATACACAAAACTTCACTGGTTTCTGGTTTAGACCATGTTGTTAAATTTTCCTTCGCCAACGTTTCGCCAGACATACTGGTAGCTTCTTCAAGGCTGGATCGAGAATGATTCATTCTCCTCATTCATTCTCAGCCTTGAAGAAGCTAGCAGTATGTCTGGCGAAACGTTGGCGAAGGAAAATTTAACAACATGGTCTAAACCAGAAACCAGTGAAGTTTTGTGTATAATATATCTAGATATTCCACTTGCTTGTGTAATATCCACTACATATTTAGGTATAGTTATATGACAGCTTATTTTCAATCTACATACCAGTTCCATTCCGGTGAATTCTGTATATAACATCTTGTAAAACATCAGAATAGTATATATGATCATCTCTTGCGTCAAAGTCTAGACCAACGAAGCGAGCACGACGCGAGGCGTAAGGTAGGATTGCATCGCTGAAGTTTTCTAAAACGGGATCTAGCACTCGTCCTTTAATAAATCTTTGTTGGGAATATAGAAGAAATTCGTCTACCACTGAAAAAATTAATTCAATTTAATTAGTAATGAGTTTATGTTATAAAATATATAATATTAAATTAAAAATTATTTGATATAAAATAGAAATTATTTGGTTGAAGGAATCTAAAAATATTTTTATTTTTTTAATTTATTTATTTTAATTTATTATTATTATTATTAATGAAATTTACAACTTTATTATACTAAAAATAATATAATCTTATTTTTCCTTAGGTGTGTAAAAACACAAAAACCTTAAGTCCAAAAATTCATTTGATTCATTTATTCTTTATATACGTTTTACACAAGAGTGGTCATTTTCAATCATATCATTCATACCTTACATCATCATTCAAGTCAGTATAAATCTCTATCTTTTTTTGGAGATTAATATTTAAAATAAGCTTGGTAAGTTCCACCCATAGTCAGTTACTGTTACTTATAACTATATCAGGTATAGTAACTGACTATGGGTGGAACTTACCAAGCTTATTTTAAATATTAATCTCCAAAAAAAGATAGAGATTTATACTGACTTGAATGATGATGTAAGGTATGTATTGAAAATGACCACTCTTATGTCGAAACGTATATAAAGAATAAATGAATCAAATGAATTTTTGGACTAAAGGTTTTTGTGTTTTTATACACCAAAGGAAAAATATAATTTAAAGTCCAGTACCCTAGACCATTAATATTGGATAAAATCTTATTATATAGCGTTTATAGCGTGCCAATGGGTTTAAGTTTTAGACCATCATTAGGGATAATAAAAACAAGGTATTATAACAATGATAGTACCAATAACAATGATACAATAACGTAACAAATAAATATAATATGAAATATAATTTATTTTCTTTTATTTTATTGTTATATGGTATAATCTTTTTAATATTTTTAAATATTTTATTTGTAAAGAAAAGATATGACCACGACCGGAACTCGAACCCGCGTCTTCCACCTATCCGTGGTGGTGCTTAGCCATCTCAGCCATCCTGGTTCGCTTCTTAAAATTAACATCACTTTTACTTTTGGATCTTGTTGTCCCGGTCCTGGTCATATCTTTTCTTTTCAAATAAAATATTTAAAAATTTAAAAAAAAACTATACCATATAACAATAAAATAAATTATAATAATATTTAATGACGTAAGTCAACATATATTTAATTAACATTCTTCCCGTGTATACATCGCAAACTGCGAGAACACGGAGATACAGGATCTATGAAAAGAAGAGATATGACTGACCAAGAAGTGAACCAGGATGGCTGAGATGGCTAAGCACCACCACGGAAAGGTGGGAGACCCGGGTTGGGTTCAAGTCCCGGTCCTGGTCATATCTTTTCTTTTCAAATAAAATATTTAATAATATGAAATAGTATCATCCAAAAAATAAATTATATTATAACCTCAATAATGAAAAAAAAAGTATTTCAACATTATTATTTTTTCAGTATGTTGAATTACTTTTCATGCTCCTGTATCTTCAAACTCATAGTTATTTTAATTAGCTCATTTTCATATATTTTATAATATCTTTAAAGTAAATCATAATTTGTATTTCTCTATTTTTATATTACTTTAATTCCAAATGTTTACATTATTACAGAATAAGATATTTTTTCTTTTTATTTATTTTTTCTCATGTTTAATACTATAATTAATCATAGGGTTTTCTTAATACTATAATTATCATAGGGTTTTCTTATAAACTTTGATTACTGTAGTTGGTACTGACATTGTTGTTGCCTTGTTTTTCTTGGCCTCGATAATAGCCTAAAACTTAAACCAAAACATGGGGCACTATAAAATAATTTTTTCTTCTTTGTGCATTTATTTATTGTTTTTGTGCTATAAATATTTTCTCATATAAATAATAAACTAAATTAAAATATTTTATACAATAAAACAGATAAATATAATCACTTCTTACACTCGCAGTCTTGTAAATTAGTTTTTAATCTCCATCCGACATTGCACGCACATCTGTATCCTAGACTTCCAAGACCTTGACTTCCTGCAGTTACAATACACAGGTGTTGACATTTTCCATTATTGTTTCCGCAGGGATTATGTACTGAAAAATAAAATACTACTTTATAAATTTTGATTTTTGAAATATTTATATATTTTTAATGTACATTAAATTTAATTAACAACTTATACTATTAAAACTCATGAAGGGTCTTGTGTTCAATAATTCTCAAGTATCAGATTTTTTATTAATTAAGGTTAAATTGGGGCTAATAAGTTAGTTATTTCTTTAAAATTAATAAATTCTTTATATAAGAATATTTTATTTAAATTTTCAATGTATCAAGAGGCTTGCTCTAATCAGAAGATTCTACAAAATAATTATAATTCCTCGATAATTGGAGATGTAAAAATAAATTATATGTTGTAATGGACTGTTTTATTATGATTCTATTGACATTATTATCACTATAAAGGTCTCAAAGTTATTTATTATATTATAACTTGTAGGTTTCGGTATATTGTAAAATATCCATCTTCAATTTTTATGTAATCAATTAATCCCACCTCTACAGTGTCTATATATATTTTACCAGATAACATCTTTCATATACCCAAACCATCAATACCTTCTTACACCTACAATCTCTTGCGATCCAAACTCTGTCAACTCATTCTTAGGAAACAAGATTTTGTCCTCCTGACCTCTATACCCTCCTTTACAGAACTAATACATTTGAACATTTATTTATTTTAAACAATTAGGATTGAATAAATGTTCGATTATTTAAATGGGAAAATTGGTATTTTACTGATTCCAATCGATGATTGGAAAATTTCCTCCAATCAAATATCCACCATGCTACTTCCCTGTCTTCATACGAATCTCCCTTTTTCAACATCTCACATTCTAGCTAATTTTAAAAGTTTTCATTGACAGCAAACTTCAAAAACTAATTGGTTTAAAAGTTGTTGTTTTGATTTTTTATTTTTTCAACTTTTTTTAAAATATATATTTTTCTTTTGTTTTCTTAATATATGATATTTTGTATTAAGTAAGTCTTTTGACAAGAAATGCTTTAGCTTTTTAAGCTTTTCTTTTATTTTGGAAAATTCATGCTATTAAAGTTAATATTGCTGAAGTTATCTCTGAGATATTATTTAGTACAAAATACCTTGACTCTGAATCAAAGGGTGAACGATTTTCACAGCTTTGGGCTCTCTCACTTCACGACTCTTATATACCATACGAATTGTATTTTGTCCATCATATTTATCGACCGACATGACTCCTTGTTTTGTACTATCAGTCCAATATACACGGTTTTCAAAGACTGCTAATCTAGACGGTGCAGGCACAGAAGTTCCTGTAAAAAAATATGATGTTAAATATTCTTTAAAATATATATGAGTTAGAGAATTAGATAAAATCATAACCAAACAGAAATAACAAAATCACCTCGTAAAACTAAAAATCTATGATTTCCATCATAGTCTACAGTTTCAATGTAATCGAGAAGAGAATCACACCAGAATACTCTCCTAGCGAGAATATCAACGGTTACTCCAGAAGCTTTGTACGCTGCTTCGTAAACAATTGCTTTAGCTCTTGAACCATCCATGTTAGCACGGACTACTTGGTTACTGTCAGCGATAAACATGTATCTGAAATCAAAATATTTTTCATTGAAAAACTCTTAAATTTATATTTGTATGATATTTTCACAAGCCATTGTATAAATTAATGCAAAATATTACCCAACTTTGGAGTCGAGGGCAATATCAGTCGGTGAAGTTAAATTAGAAGACAGAACAATAACATGGTATCTACCGTTCCATTCAAACAAGTCTATCTTTTGCCCTACAGCATCTACGACATAAAGTTTTTCACCAGCCCAATCGACAGCGACCGAGACTGGAGACCACGTTCCTGGCAATGAAATTTCTTGAGCTCCGCCCATCATCATCGCCGACGATCTTTCAACTAGTGTCTGGTAGTAGATCTAAAAATTAAATTTACATAGTAAAAAGCTGACATACATGTATTGGTAATTATCTTAGAGTCAAGTTCACAAGCACAAATTATTATGTTAACTTTAGATTAACATTTATTAAATGAGCATTATAAAATAAACCTATTAAAATAAGAAAGCTGGAAGATTTAGGAAATTAAGTTAATTAATCATGCCTGAAGGAAGACTTCCCAAAGTAATCCACCTGTGGAAAATTAGGGGAACAAGAAGACAAGGAAGATCTGGGATAACACAGTGGAGGAATCTATGATGGGTCATGGTCAACAGGAAGAATATGCCTCAGATAGGACATTATAGAAGGAAGCCATCCAATCACTACGTTAAGGAAACCCACTATTAGTGGAAACTCCTGATAAAAAAAAGTTAATTAATCTATTAGTTTTTTTGGTAGGATTAATTTTGGGAAAAATATTTGTAACTTCATTTATTAGAATAGAATAGAATAGAAAGAAAAATAATTTTTTTCTGGGACCAGGTCTCTTAAGAATAACATTATTGGAATAATACAATTAAATGAACTAAAACATATGTTCTCACAGCGAAAGGAAAAAAAATATTAGGTAGGTTATTTTGTATTTTAGGGAATTATATTGTCTCAATATACTCTTATCTGACTAAAATACTTTTTGCTGTGGAAGTGGTTGTCTGGAACTATCTTTAGAAATGTTTGATATTTAAAAATTAACAAATGGAGGTTTTATTGTTGTATTAATTATTTTATTGAAGCCATGTTTTGTTGCTATTTGGTTTCAGTTTTTTTCTTTTTTAAATGATACAAAAAGGAATAGTTAAATGAGTATTTTGTTTTGCATTGTTTTTTAACAGTCCCTTGGGAAGGCCATCTCAATCTTGAAATAAAAATAAATTAAATTGCTTCTGTTAAATTTTACTACTTACCTTTTTTGTTTTTGTGTCTGTCCAATAAAGAATATTTTTTTCATAATTAAAATCTAAGCCATTGGCAGCCGTAGTGTTTGCTACTAACTGGACATTTGTTAAATCAGGTCCTTCTATTTTCAAAACTGACTTATCATGAGCGAAAAATATCTGTAAAAAGATGAAATGTTTCAAGAATTAACTAAATACTTTAGTAAGTGATTGTAAAAACTCTTATGATTTTGATAATATCATACACACAGGTATTCAAATATCTGAAAAATAATTTATTTATAAGAGTACTTACTTGCAAAGTAGAGTTGTCGACAGCGACACATCTTGAATTTCCACTGAGCTCGTAGCCCGAGTAGCATTGACAAGAATAGCTGCCGTCTAAGTTGGTGCATTTTTGAGAACAAAATCCCCATTCTTCACATTCATTACTGTCTGTAAGGGCATAAAAATTATAATAATTAAAAAAAAAAAGGATTTATAAGAATAAATAAAATTGTTTGACTTAAATATATCTTACTAATATTATAAATGTGAAAGTTTGTATGTTTGTCTCTCTTTCACACAAAAACTACTTGACAGATTTGGATGAAACTTTACAGTAATATAGGTTATACATCAGAATAACACATAGGCCATAGCAAGCGCGGATTTAAGGGGGGGAGTACACGGGAGCACGTGCCCCCCCCCCCCCGACAGTTTTTTAGGTACTGTGGAGAATCCATGATTGTACATAATTAAAGGCAAATCGCATGATCATAGTTGTTAAAATAACAGAAATAACATGAGTGAAACTATTTGTTTTGATATCCTACTAATCATACTAATATTATAAATGTGAAAGTGTGTATGTTTGTCTCTCTTTCACGCAAAAACTACTGAACGGATTTGGATGAAACTTATTGAGTAAAATAGGTTATACATCATAGGGTACAGGAAGGACAGATTTATGTGGGGGTATGCCCCCCCCCTCTGTTATAGTACATATTTAAAGGCAAATCAGGAACTTTGAAATTTGTAGTTAGGTTCTTTGTATAGTTTAAGGAAGATATTTGGATGATTCCACCCCAAGGGTTTCCCCTTTAATATAATAGGGGTTCAAAGGTTGTATAGAATCCGTCAGTTTTGAAGTTAGACATATGATATTTTGGATGTATGAGTAACTTATATTTTAAAAAAATAATTATTTATTTAAAATCTTTCACGAAACTTTATGAGGCAGACCAAATTCCACGCGAGCAAAGCTAGTTATTAAAGATATCATTTTATGCTTTATAAATGTTTATTTCTCTTAAATTGGGTAGTTCAGATTCTGTGAATAAGTTTCAAAAGTTTATTTTAAAAATCATAAATTTCTTTGGCTTACCATCATTTCCAGAACAGCTACAGCCCATTCTCACATAAAATAAGTGTTCAATTACTTTTTTCACTCAAAATTTTTGAAAACTATAAATATTTTGCATTCGATCATAAATTGTTTTATCTCTACTATTTCTCTACCTTTTGTAAAACAAGAATGTTTTATTTGTATCAAAAGTCAGATAGAACCTCGCTACGTTAAAATTTTGTTTACTTCAATTTGTTAACTATAGTTTGAAGATTATTATTTCAGTATACTCTAAAAGCTTTTTAGTTATTAAAAATATGTTCTTAATCTTAATACTCAATAGCCCATACCAATTCAAAATATTTTAATTTGTCCTCAGTAATATTTAAAACTGGGTTTGATCCAAAAAAAAATATAGTAAGCCTGATTACATCATAGATATTCATTAAATTACCATAAAATTATATAAATTAAAGAATAATATAAATATAAATAAATAAAAATGAATACCTATGCAGGTCCTGGAATCGTTAGCAATCTTCTTCCCTTCCGGACAGTAACAGCTGCCTCCATTCAAAGAGGCTTGGCATTTGTATTCACAGCTTAAGGTGTTGCAATTACTGGTAGCTAGGGGAATAAAGAAAGTTAAAATGAATGACTCAAGAAAAAGGTAAAGATTTTTTAATATTAATTACTACTTTTTTAATTAGTCATGAAATTTAAAATACTAGTACATATATATCTGATAACTTATATACTAAAGATATTGAATCTGCTTTTATCTGAAATTGTAGCCATCTCTATAGATTAGGGGAATAAGCCAATTAAAATTATTAATTAATGATTACCTAAAATTGTACTACAGTAACATTACCTATTTAATGTTATAAGTTTGTAAATGGTGTGATTGACTTATTTGTAATTGTTTATATCGCTGGAATGTTATTTTCAAGAAACCTATTATTATTGTTAGGGCGCTACAACCCAGTGACAGGTCTTGCCCTCCTCAAATTGTTAACATATCTACTTAACATCCGTATTATTCTCAAGATACAAACTCGTTTAATTTATGATTCATTTATTCATAACAATTGATAGAAAATTATCATTTTGTTTGTATTATTACTATTATTTATGTAGTATTTTAATTTTAAATGTTAAGTTTGAAAATAGATAGAATAGATATGGTTTCCATAGCATTGTAAAAAGAAAACGTGTGTGTAGAAACTTGTAGTTAAAAGTAATTATATTTTAAAATTGATTCAATTTTATTTGATTATGTGTCTCTGTCTACATGCTGAAATTTCTTAAAGCATTTTCCTGTTATATGACTAGCGAGTTGTATTAATTAAAGAATTCATATGATCTGATTTATAACAATTATATTATTTAAATGTTTTATGTGCATGCCCTAAAGCATTATTGATAAGCTTTTTTAACTCTAATTTTACCGTCCATGGTTACATTGTAGATACATGCCTATTACAATATATCTATATATACAGTTATAATAAGAAAGAACTAATAATCGCTAAGTATTTCAGTTCTGAAATTAAATAATGAAGTACCAGTATTATATCAATTGATTTTATCAACAATTTTCACTTCTTTAGTTAAAATAGTCGTTATTCCTATTGATAATGCCAATTATTCTTAAAAATAGGTGATAATAAAAAATTAAAATGAGTGCTAATTGTAAGATTTAAAATTATTGCAACTAATTTGTTTGTGGAGAGTACATTTTTCCCTACTCATTTGGGCAAAATAAAATAAAAAATAATTACAGCAAGCTGCTTCTTCATCTGCGGAATCTTCACAGTCTTTCTTTCCATCACAGAGTTGAGATCTGGAAATGCACTTCGGCCTACCCTGGGAAGCTCCTTTCGGGCAAAGAAATTTGTTTTCTGGACACGCTATCGCTGTACAATTTGCTTCATCACTACCATCTAAACAGTCTCTATATCCATCGCAGTGGTAGGACAGCGGTATACAAATGGCATTCGTACATCTAAACTGTCCGACATGGCATGGAGGAAAATCTGAAATATAGATTTTTCAATTTTATTACAGTTAATTTTAATTTTCTTGAAAAAATTTCATAACAATTATTATAGTGAAGGGGCATTAATGTGATGTGCCTTTGTGGCTTTGGTTTTACCTTCCACTCATAACCTCGAGTTAGCAGTTTAAAATATTAACATAGACTTTAATCAAATATTCAAAATTATATATTATTAATTTGACAAAAAGGTTTTAAAAAAGGTTAGAAAATGGTCTAATTTCATTCATTAATACATTCGATTCAATACAACTATTTTGATATGGTTATCATTATTGCAAAATTGCTATTGACAATTTGTTAAATATATAAGACTATAATCATGGTATAAGTTACTTACTGCAATTCTCTTCATCGCTGTTGTCACCACAATCGTTCCTATGGTTACACTTAGCAGAAGCATCTATACAGCGATGTCCTTTGGCACAGCGGAATTTATCAAGGGTACAAGAGAGGGTCGGTGGTGAGAAGCATCCCTCTTCATCTCGACCGTTTCTGCAGTCGATGTAACCATCGCATCTTTTCTCTTTTGGTATACAGAATGGTTTACTGTGATTGTTCCCCATCGTACAGTAAAAGTCACCGGGCTGGCACGTCCGGAACACTACACAAAAGAAACAACAAATGAAAACGAAGAAATCAAGGACATTAAAAAAATATTAACAAGTTATTTTAATATTCTTATGCTATACTTTAGAAAAGTTTGTAGTGTTTGTTTAGTTACTGGTGCATGGATGGGTGGGCGAGTTGCATTGTGGTGGAAAGTGTGTCATCATCTCTTCAAAACTAAAGCATGGGCAAAGAGATGTGGGGAAGCGAGTTCTTCCACCTGAGCAGAACGTAAAACAAAATAACAGTAACAGATCCGAAATGAAGTCCAAGGGTAGTAGGATCGAACTCAAAACAACAATAATTACTAAGAGAATGCAAAGTTGTTAAAGTAAACAGAAACTAGAACAATGAGGACAGAATGCGAGTGATGCGAGCTAGAAAGTGGGGGGAAAGGCATGGCTTCTACATGGGCGGCCTGAGGTTACTTCTGTGCAGGACGTTTTCAAAATTGTCTAAGCAATAAGACAAAGCTTTAGTGAAATGCATAATTTTCTTTATTTAATTTTTTAAAATATTTTTAAGCCTCGAAACAATTCTAGAAATTTTAAAAACTGATGTTTCAGTTGTCTCAAGATTCATTAACAGTGCCTGGCTCTGCCTAGCACCACCAATACAACCAATGCAAGGTCTTGGGTTCAATACATGGTAGATACTCTCCTATTTTAGGACAAAGGTTGTGGAGAGAGATGATATATCTGAGAATACGTTCAACCGCTAGGTTTTCTCACAATTAAGAGTACCCATTTTAAAGAGGCAGGATGAGCCTCAGGAGGGTATGTAGATCCAAAGAGTTCATCCATGGCTGTTAACAAACTAAATAAGCTGGATTTGCACCCGGAACCTTCAGCATACCAACTCAGCACTCTACATCATGACCTATCTCGCTCCCGCATATATTATTATATTTAAGACAAACAAATATGGTATATAGTATAATAAATAAAATAAACAAAAAATAGGGAGCAGAGTGGCTCAGTGGTAGAGCACTGAGTTGCCATTCCGGAAATCCTGGTTCAAATTCTGCAGCAGGCAGTACTTTTATTTAGTCTGTTTGCAGCCGGAGATGGATCATATAGGATCTAGGACCCTCCAGGGGCTCACCCAGCCTCTATAAAATATTATAAAAATAGGGTACCCAAAATAAGGAGGAAAAAATCTGGCGGTTGAGCGTGACCTAGGACAAATTACCTCCTTGCAGAACCGTTGTTCATTGAACAATATAGCCTCTACCATGTACTGAACTCTAGACCCGTTCAGGGTTTTTTTTCAAGACAAAAAATATGCAAACTAAATTTTAAAGAATTGGTCAAGTTCCTTCAGCTTTTCTCATGTTAAGACATCATTAATACGAAAAGGTAGGCGGTTATGCGCACTTTTTCGAATCTCAATTTCCTCGCTACACAGTTGTTCCAATGATTTATTGGTTTACAATCGGATTTAAAGAAAGAAACGACCAGACTTTTGCTGAATTAAACACGAGCGCTATCAAATGAAACCAGTTCCAAGGCCCCGTGCCTTCCCGTTTAAATTAAAATTTCCACTTGGCGAGCATCGCCGTAGCCACAGCCATTTATATACGGCTCTGCCTTCTGAATATCATTCTTCCAAAGTAGAAGAGGCTGTACTTTCGACTCTTCTAGGAACAAATTTATTTGACGATCAATTCCGGAATAATAACGTTTTACTATACGACGTGCCGATTCACACTGTTCTATTCTTTCTATCTCAAAATGCGTTCTAGGCGTTCTTCAGTCAAGTTCAGGGTCACCTGTTGTGTAATGGTTAGCATAAAACCCTTATATGCCCAAAATCGCAGGTTCGAAGTCCGAAAGGTGGCCCTAGGATTCTTTTGGGAATAAACAATCCCTGGTTATGGTCTCTTCCCCCTTCGGAAGAGATACAAAATGGGGTCCTGAGCCTTTGCGGTGTCAGGTACTCGTTAATGATGTCTTTCTTAATTATTCTAGTTTGAGTAAAATTTAGGATTCCCACTTTAGCATCGTGCGATTAGCCATTCCAGCATAAGGTTACGTTAAATGAAACAAACCGTAAACTCAGTAGATCTCAGTGATCATTTCTCTATGGTAGGTTTAGTTGTACACTGGGAACCATTAATAAGTCTCTACTAATAAAAGTGCTGTTGTAAAATTATAACAAACAAACGTTATATTCAACATAACAAATGGTACAGTGGTAAACCAGGTGCTGGGTACACTTCTGTAAAGAGGATGGATCAATGCAATGTAGGGATACAGTAATGCGTACCGCGTTCTTTATGAACCAGCCTTAAATCTCGGAAAGAAAAAAATAAGAGAAGCAGAATTCATCGTTTCAAAACCAAAAAGTCGCGCTGTGAAGGAATCAGGAAGACTCTATCGCGACTTATTAGACAGAACAACGGAGTATAATTTGAACATCATACACAGAAAACTGTATTGAATTAATAAAATTTAAAAAAAACTATACCACAACTAATGAACAGTATTTAGTTAAGTACGTGGTACAGACTGTACAGACCGTTGTTTCTTTGACAACGGTTTTGCAGGGAGGTGATGTGTCCAGATCACGCTCAACCTCAAAGTTTTTCCCTCTGTTTTGGGTACCCACTTTATAGAGGTCCCTGAGCACCAGGAGGATCTTCTAATCCCACAGAGTCCATCTCCAGTAATCAAATTTCAGATTAAATAAATTATCTAAAGCGTTAATTTTTTTGATGACTTGTCTTTTTAAACAAATAAATCATATTTGTAATGCTATATATTGAAAAAATATTAATAATTTTCTAAGTGGCTATCGAGTCGATCTCACCCGGACGAGACCGGGTTTGATTTCCGCTAATGGAAGATCAAATATCCGGGCACGGGGCCGAATTAGTTGAGTCGTCGCCTTGTGTGGCAAGTTAGTCACACGTCAATGGATAATGTCCCTTCGATCTTACACCATTCAGGAGACTATTCAGACTATTCAGGAGATTTTAACTTTCATTTTAGAAAATTTGCCATCTTAACTCAATTATCTATGCAGTACAGGGCGTAAAGATGAATGGACCTACAATGGAAAAATATAACATAAAGTACATAAGAAGATAATGTTATCATTCGGAGTCACCGCAAAACTACTGCTATTTAGAATAGAATAAAACCAAAAAATAGCTTTATTCTAGAAAAAAAACTATATTGTTATAAAAATAACTATGTTCCTATTACAATAATAAACATGAATAGAAAAATAAAAATAATATACATCTGGCCTGAAGACTACATTTACAAAAGTGCCAAAAAAGAAAAGGAAGAAATGTACATTTCGTGATTAAATATGAAGCAACTAAACAGATTAAGTAGATTACAACAATTAAAAACAGAAAATGTAAGAAAGTTACAAGAAAAGAGATTAAACAATAGAAGCTATAATAGACTACTGATCCATTTAAGCAAATAACTAAAACTCCCTAGAGAGTATCTGCAGCTGAGATGTTGGAATTGCAAGGGTTTGAATGAGGATAGGGAAGAAGAATGGCAGATATTAGGAGGGATTGAGCTTAACTGGTTTGTATTCCGATGTAACATTGTTATTAATAAACCATTACTTCTTTATAGTCTATGTTTTTAATACTATTGTTTTCGACTTTATTTTATTTATATTTTTATTAATTGTTATAATTTTTAAACATTTTATTTCGAGAGATAATTGATGAATATAATAATAGGGTGTATATAAAAAAATGACCGTTTTATCAAATTCCTGAGTTCAAAAGTCTGTAAATATTTTAATGCTATTTATTATTTACCAACACTTAATAATCCCTTTAGAGCAGCGGTTCCCAAACTGGGGGGGCGTGAGGACATGTCAGGGAGGGGCGAGACAAGTTGAACATTAAATTAAATTTAAGTAGTCTTTCTAAAACTCTAAATTAACCATGATGTTTAGAAAATTGACCACTTTGATATAATGGACAAACCTTCATTTTGGTTAAAATATTGCAAAGTGTATCCTAGTGTATCACGCGAAACTCTTCGTTTATATTGGCCTTTTTCAAGAACCTATTTGTGCGAAAAAGCATTTTCAACACTTGTGGCAATTAAAACAAAGTATCGGAATAAACTTGATGTTACTAGTGACTTGCGTTGTGCACTTACTAAAGCTCAGCCATGAATAGGCATATTAATAAGAAAAATGCAAGCCCATCCATCTCAGTAACCAACCTAATCTATTTTTCTCTTACTAATAATTTTTGTACTTTATGAAACTGATATTGTTGTACCTTATGGCAGTATAAATAAATGTTTTGTTTTCAAAGTAATACTTTGAAAACAAAACATTGAATTTTGTTTTGTTCCTAGGCCCACACAATTTATTGTTAAGGGGGGCATGAGAAGCTTTCATTTCAACAAAAGGGGGGCGTGGTACAAAAAAGTTTGGGAACCCCTGCTTTAGAGCATTCTCTAAGCTTGTTTACTAACACTTGATTCTTCAAAAAAAGCCTCAGTTTAGTTATTTACTTCAAAGAAGAAACATGACAGTGTCCTACGAAATTCTCGTGAAAAAAAAATTGCACAGCCGCTGTAGCAACTCTTGAAATTATTAAATATGAAGGGGAAGGTGTCCTCGACCAGCGGCGTTGGTTTGAAAAAAATAGCAGTGGAGATACAACGTTGAAAAGGAAGAAGGGCTCCGGGCGACCATTAATGGATATTGATGATGTTCTGCAGGAAGCTGTTGAGTCAAATCCGTCCACAAGTACTCGCGAACTTGTCAGGGAGTGTGGTGTGTCGAAAGATGTTGTTTTTCACCATCTTCTCTCCATGGGGAAGGTGAAAATGGCCAGTAGTAGACGGTCATTTTTTTTTATACACCCTATTATAAAATAGTTATAAATGAAATATTTAAAAATTATAACAATTAATAAAAAAATATAAATAATCTGATGAAATAAGTCAACAACATCCTAATTAAAGTAATGTGCAATGAACATTCTTCCCCGTGTATACATCGCAAAATATAGTGATATATAGCTAGAACTAGTGCGGGGGGCGCCAAATGGTTTAACTTCTCTATTCTCGAGTTGTAGTAAACGTGAAATTTTTACTTTTATTAGAGTAAAGTGGTTTTCTTACAAAAACTACTTTTTTTTAATCTCTAAAACAGATTTATGTAAAGAAGTTTAGTTAGGAGCATTGAACTATATTATGTTCACCTTTCTTCTTAGGCTTCTACTGAATAACTACTTCTCCTACATTTTTTTTTTTAAATTTTGAATAGAATACTTATAATGGATAATGACGTATAGTTATTTTTCTAGAATTAATAGTTCCTACATTACTAGTCAATTGTTTAAATGCAACTTCTCACGAGTTTAATATAAAAAAATAGAAAAAACAAAAAGCAGCTTCTATGTAGAAACTATCACCTAAAAATCGATTGTACTCAGGAAATAGAAAATCTCGATATCTGGTCTTCATTCTTGTATGAAATTGAAAATTCCATCTGTAGAATTCCTTACAACTGCGCTATCAAGATATGGTGATAAGGTATATTTTTTTTGTATTCCGAACCACTTACAATTAGAATTTTGGAGGAAAAAACGAAATAACTAACAGTATGTATATGTGTTTAGGTTAATATTAATGCATATTAATTTAAATCACTGTTGAATTATTTGTGTTGTGTTTAGAAACTTACTTAGTAGATTTTGTTAGGCGCATACGTAATTATTTTTTCTTACGTTTTATGACAAATGGTTTGTTTATTGTTTATTCATTTAACGTTACTTTATGGTGCGACTTATGGTCTAGTGGTTAACATAACAAACTACTAAGCCCAAGATCGCGGGTTCGCAGCCCGACAGGTGGCCCAAAGATTTTTTAAAGGGAGTAAAAACTATTTGGTTATGTTGTTAAAGGGCATTAAACGGAGGTCCCGAGCTTGAACGATGCCAGGTACTCGTTAAAAATCCCTATCCTAATTAAACCGGTTAGGGAAAGTTAATAGCCCCCAATGTAGCATCGTCCGATTGGCCATAGCAGCATAAAGTGACGTTAAATAATCAAACAACGACAAATCAATCAAATTGTAAATTACCTTTTTTAAATTGTTATCTTTGCAATGGCCTAGATGTGATCACTGGGTTTATTATTTCATTAAGGTATTAAAAATAGGCTATAGAACGAGTTATAAAACATGAAAAAACGATACAGAAATATTTTTTAAAATAATAAAATAGTTGTAATAAAAGATAATAGATGGCGCCTTCTAGCTTCACAATTTTCGAGAAAAAAAAATCCTTATCTGAAGTTCTAAGGATAAAGAAAATAAATGGCTAATGGAAGCTATGAAGGATCTCTTTAGGCGTTAGTTACACTAGAGTAATATTCTTTATGGTCTCTTAAAGCATTTAATTGCCCATAAAATACCCGGAGTAGTCTCCTAAGAATAATGGTTTAACCAGAGGAAGGAATCCATTTGAAACGTCTCTTATTTAATCGATTTTAATTAAAACAGTAAAACAGGATGTAAAAGTATTGGGAAACACGCGAAGTTTGTGATATTGAACGTAGGATTCCGATTTGAAAGATTGAAAAAATCATATTCCCCAGCCCATTGGGGTCTGTGAAACCCGTTGGCCTACTGGACGGTACTCACAAGGACCAGGCGTAACAGTGATGACCTTATCTTATTTACTTTTATCAGAAATACGGTGTGGTTTTCCTGGATGTCAAATAGTCGCCTGTATAGTTTAGCTTGTTGCTTCAATATCATTTTTTTCTTCATTTACAAATAAAAAATGAAGAATATGAATTATTATTCTTCCTATTTCTTATGTATTTCGGACGGTGGCTATTAACAAGGAGATCTTGTTTTGTTTTTGTTGGTGGCACTTCAAAATGATTGTACAGTTGTGAGCGCAAACCATTGCCTCAAACTCTTGTAACTAGTTGTAAATAATGTACTGAAATGTCACTTGTTACACACTTTATTGAATAATATTAAATTAAACAAACTCACACCACGTGACAAAACATTAACACTTTTAGTACTGTTTGTTTGTTTGTTCATTTAACGTCACTTTATGCTGCTATGGCTAATCGGACGATGCTACATTGGGAGCTCTAAATTTTGCCTATCTAGGACTTTTAGTACTGTTACCCAGTGCCTCCATGATTGCTACATTCTGCAGCCAGATATGCCTCCATCTTCCTGGTCCTCTCCTACTATCAATCTTTCCTTGCATCATCAGCTGTAGTAGGAAATATTTGTCAGTTCGCATGATGTGGCCCAAGTATTCTTTTCCGACCCAACTTAGCAATTACATTCTTCAAAAATTAAAGAAAAAAATACATACATTCGAAATCGAGCCATTATTACTATAGATTATATATAGACTATTATATATATTATATTATATATTATTATATATAGACTATATACTATAGTCTTGTAGCCCGAAGCTACAAGACAATGAAATCATATTTATAAACGTTTTTGTGCATGTTACTGTGAAGAATCATTTAAAAAAAAAAACGGAAAAAAAACAGAGTAGGTAAATTAAACCATTATTGTAATTACTTTGAACCAAATCAGTTAGGATATGACATGACGGTTGGCAAAGCAATTTTTTTTTTACTTAATTTGTAAAATTGTCTTTTCTCATATAGATGACAATCGTTAGACCCATCTGGATTTACGGAGTAGAGCTTTAGGGCTCCACTAAGCCATCGAATTCCTCTCGTATTCAATCCTTACAATCCAAAATCCTTAATGATCTTTACTCAATTTCGAACAAAGTAATCCATAATGACCTTAATGTCCCGTTTGCTGCTTACCTGGCCCGAACCCGATATCAATCTTTTCACGACAAACTTTATTCCCAATCAAACCCACTAGTTTCATAATCCTTTGAGGCGTCTGAAAAGAAGATGGCTTCGTGATGTCCTAAGTTGAATTTGTTATTTGAGTACTTCCGCTGGGTAATTTCTCTACTTGTCTTTATCCATGCTAATATGTACCATTCCAGCCATTTACTTGTATTGTTATAATATAGTTGTAAATTTCAATTAATAAATTAATAAAAAAATATTGTCTTTTATATTCGGGTTATAATTGAGTCTAGATGTATTTTAATATTTCTGACCGGCTACTTCCTCTGTTAGGGTGTCAATAAGGAAATATGACTTGATATATCGAAAAGGACACCTTTGCCTTGTTCAGTGTAATATAATAGGGAATGATGGAATACACAGGATAGAGCCTGATCAAAGCTGACGAGATTGATAGTAGAGCTCTGTCACACTAATTTGGTCGGATCAAAGGCCTATTGGATTATAGTCTGGATTGCTATGAGGATGGGAAAGACCCGCTGGGAATTCGGTCTTCGTGGAAGACGCTCCGGTATTTAAGTACTATCGTCGATATCAAAGCATAGAAGTATATAACTATGTATTTCTAAAGTGACATAAGTCAAAAACCTAAGCTCTAAAAAAAAACAACGGGAGAAACTATTAGTGAGCTTGGAATAGCATTAGAAGACTAAGAGTGATACAAGTGCCTCCTGGCAGACAAGCTCTGTAGCTAGATTAATACAGTTTTGATGAATGACTAAGACATATTTACCTATTTCTTTCATGTTCATAACTCACCACCGAAAAACGCCGATTATTGAGTTGTGTCACTTTAGCAGTACAAGCACAATATCATTAGACGAGTTATGCGCACCGAAAAAGGTTTGAATCTAGGCAGTAAAATATTCCTATTTGGGTTTTGAGAACGACATGCTTCTGTTAGCTGAAGTCGCGGAAAATATAAAACTAAATACAGTAAAATATAATAACTTTGATGAAAGATAGTAATGTAGTAGAAGGGATCCAAGTCACTCCTGCTTAGTATTTTTTCCTCCTTGGCTTTTATTGTTTTGTTGAAAATAACATAGTAAGCATGTATGGAATAATCTCTTTTACTACACCAGATTAAATAGGATTTGCTCGTGATCGAATAGATGGTAGGATTGGTGGTCTAATGATGGGGCTCACTAGTTCTTTCTGATTGTAGCCTCCTTGGTAGTTTTTTTTCCCTAGACCCTTGGGATTATATAATTCTGTTGAAAATAAAATAGTAAGGATAGACAGAATCTCTTTCACTGCACCATGTGCATTTTAAGAGAGGAAATGTGAAAATGTGAATAGGATTTTCTTGATTAATTAGATAGTAGGAGTGGCGTTCTAGAGATGGGGCTCACTTGTTCATTCGTTCATTCTGATTGGAGTTAGTAGTTTACTCAGTCCATGTTGAGTGTCTGTACATGTGTTTGCCAGCGCTGAGGTCGGCCTGTCGGTGTGTGTTGAATAGTGGGTTCGTGCAGTGTTGGAGGCTATCAAAGAATTTGATATGCCTCCGTGTGGTAGGGATGCAAAACATTCGAATTAACCACTTATTCCCTGCAGATATAAAAATGGTAATGATTGCGAAATTTAAGCCCTCGATAAGTTGGAATTAGATAGCTCTATAGAGCCTAGACAGGTGATCTAGCCTAGACCTTAGATCGCTCTCGAGGGAGATAGTTCTATCCTTGTAATTGCTGTATTATTAAGCAGTCCTAAACAGATCTCCTTCAACTCTGCTAAGTCAAGACAGACACAGCAGATCTCTCCTCCTTGTTATCCTAACAATACGTCAATCTTGTCATTGATAGTTTTCCTCCTTAAATTGGATTTTGGTAAACTTGACTTTTTTCAAAGTGGGAAAATTTTTTCTTCATGCTATTATTTATAGACATTGTAGTATGAGCAAACACTCTTTTTCAACTGTATTAGTTTATTCGCTACGATAATAGCACGATTCCGCTTCCAACAATGCAAGGAACTCAATTTGAAGAACTTAACAACTCTCTCACCAGGACTGTAGATGTAAAAGACCGACCATTACTGAAGTTAGTAGTAAACCACATCATCTTAATTTCAAGTATGTTTGTAAAACCTTCCAGTACTATGTTCCACTACTTTTTTTTAAGCTCTTATAAAAATTTCATAATCAAAATATCGATTCTTTTCTTCTTTATAGAATTTCCTATCCACTGAACTATCATCCAGATCCAACAACTCTGAGAAACTTAATTGGGTAAACATAGTGAAGATGCGGATAACTTAGATAAGGTCCATAAGGTTAACTGTAACTGTCATCTGTTTGTCCTTTACCACCTGTATCCTTAGCTCCTCCTCCCAGGACGAGTGTGGCCATTACCCGAGGAATATTTCCTCTCAAGATGATCTATCGAATAGGCTGAGGTTACAGCTAGCGAGTAAATGGCAATAGTGGCTCGTTTAGGACGAGAATGGTTGTCTCCTTTTTTCGTATCAAAAGAGCGACGACCCATTGAACCGATAGTGCACCCTTGTAATTAATTACTGCCTGGACGTGTTTGGAAAGCGAGAGACTTTTCATAGAGAGGATTCGAGAAGGCAGATTGATGAGGACTAATGGGTGTTCCATTGACATCAATCACACCATTCGCTATGTCGCCTATGTTGTGGCTTTGATAGTTCTAGGAGAAGGTTCTGAAAAGTGCTACTTGTGTAAGATTCTGTCGACAAAATCATTGCTCTGGCTTTTTATTTTTTTTACCGGCATCAACAATGCCTATGTTATCATTGAATTGGTATTTATAAGAGATCATGTTGTTGAATCCTACACTTCTACACATATGGTGGGGGTTCAGTACATGGTAGAGACGGTACTGTTTCTTGTGTCTACCCTGAGAGCTTTTTGAGGCTGAGTGAGCCCCAGGAGAGGAGGGTCCTAGATTCCTTAGGAACCATCTATGACCGCTAACGGATTAAACAAAAGTACCAGCGACTGGGGTTTGAAACCAGAACCTTCGGCACGGCAACTCAGCGCTCTACCACTGAGCCATTCCTTCACATTTATGTTGCTAAGGCTTCAAAATTTGAATTTTTATTCACATTTCATTACTAAAATTCCTATTAGAAAATGGACTGGAATAATATCAAGATTTGTATCCCATTTGTTATTAGAGAATTAATTTTTTACATCTTAAATTAATCACTGCTGAAGTGATTGGATAATTGGATTCAAAATATGACTATGAAGTTCGATGCATAGTATCATCGCTATTAATTAGAATCATTTTTTTTTTAAACATATTAAACAGGTATTTTAACCGATAATTATTATTTTATTACTTCGGAGAAGTTTGGGAGAGCATTTTATATTATGTGTATGTGGGCGTGTGAATGTGTATATATATATATTGTTTAGTATGTTTAAAAAAAAAATGATTCTAATTAATAGCGATGATACTATGCATCGAACTTCATAGTCATATTTTGAATCCAATTATCCAATCACTTCAGCAGTGATTAATTTAAGATGTCAAAAATTAATTCTCTAATAACAAATGGGATACAAATCTTGATATTATTCCAGTCCATTTTCTAATAGGAATTTTAGTAATGAAATGTGAATAAAAATTCAAATTTTGAAGCCTTAGCAACATAAATGTGAAGGAATGGCTCAGTGGTAGAACGCTGAGTTGCCGTGCCGAAGGTTCTGGGTTCAAACCCCACTCGCTGGTAGACTTTATTTTAATCCGTTAGCGGTCGTAGATGGTTCCTAAGGAATCTAGGACCCTCCTCTCTTGGGGCTCACTCAGCCTCAAAAAGCTCTCAGGGTAGACACAAGAAACAGTACCGTCTCTACCATGTACTGAACCCCCACCATATGTGTAGAAGTGTAGGATTCAACAACATGATCTCTTATAAATACCAATTCAATGATAACATAGGCATTGTTGATGCCGGTAAAAAAAATAAAAAGCCAGAGCAATGATTTTGTCGACAGAATCTTACACAAGTAGCACTTTTCAGAACCTTCCCCTAGAACTATCAAAGCCACAACATAGGCGACACAGCGAATGGTGTGATTGATGCCAATTAACACCCATTAGTCCTCATATATATATATATATATATATATATACGAGAGAGAGAGAGATTGAGTGAGAGAGAGAGATTTTTTATATTAAAAAAAATCAGGAAATACTTCAAATTTGAAAGTATTTGTGTACTTAATATTACGCCGTGTGGATAAGTATATTAATAAGTTACAGTTAAACAATACCTGATGTGGTTTTGTTTTGATATGTGTACATGGAATTTATTGTTATATTAATAAAATTATTTAAAATGTATATATCTATATAATATAAATATACTTACAGCACTCTGCTTCATCGGTGCCATCGACACAGTCTACCGTCATGTCACACCTGTAGTGAGGCGGTATACAATATGTCTTGTTCCAGACGTACTGTCCGCAAGACTGCTGTCCGGGTTCACAATCCGGGGCCGCTGCAAGTAACAAGTATCACTAGTAATATAATTATATCTTAAATTAATATATAATTAAGCCGGATATGAATCCAGAACCTTCAGCATAGCAATTCAGCACTCTACAAGCTGAACTATTCAGCTCCCCTAATATTCTAACAACGTGTTTTACATTAATAATAAATAATTTATTTTTTATATCGTTCCTTCGATGTAGAATATTTTTAAATACATATTTTTATTTTGAAGAAAAAAGATTTGTCTTGGCCAGGATTCGAACCCGTGTCGCCCGCGTGACTAGCGTTACTAACCACTTGAGCTACTAAGGCACGAATTCAAGTAAGACAAATCTATTCTCTTCACCTATCCTACATCCCCGTATTATTGCAAATTTTGCGATGTATAGGATCGGTGAAGAGAATAGTTTTGTTTGACCTGGATCGCGCCTTAGTAGCTCAAGTGGTTAGAGCACCGCGCTAGTGACGCGGGCGACCCGGCTTCGAATCTCGGCGAAGACAAATCTTTTCTCTTCAAAATAAAAATATTAATAAATAGTTGATAATTTGTTGTTTTTTATTTTAGAGACTTAAGTATTATATCATTTGGAATTCTTCGTCCTCTACCTTAACAATTATTTCGCGGCTGTTTTGTTTTTTTGCTTTTCTATATTATTATTAATTATTGCTATATTGGTTTCCCCATTGGTATTGTGGTCATTCCAGGCGTTTCTGTCTAATACCATTTAGGGGTTTATATGTATTACTTTTCCTATTGTTATGTAAATTATTCCTTTAAATACTCTAAAATATTCCTTTAAATACTTTTCTACACATTTTCTTTTTCACCTAAAGAAGGGTCTATTGACACAGACAAGACGATGTGGGTTCAATAAGCATTCAAAAAAACGTTAAAACAATACTAGGGCACAAAACCATTTTGAAAAAATAAAACGCAAAAATAATCTCGATGCTGAGTCAACAGACAAAACTATCTCAAATAACGATTCTCAATTAACCCAAGAAAAATTTATAAAGCTTCTTCATAGAGGAACTAATTTTTTATGGTTTTGATTCTAACTTTGTCACGTGAGTTCGCTCTCGATGCCCATGTTATGGTGAACATTTGACTCTTCATTTTTCTGACCTAAATTTATACATCAATTTTTTTTTTTTATATACACTTTATAGAGGTATTACAATCTGCCACTTTTAGGCAATAAGTATTAGCGCTAAATAGCTATACAATCATTCAATAAAAATAATAATAATAATAATAATAATAAATAAATGAAATAAAAACATGTACATGCTGATAATAAAAACAAAATAAATACTTGCGAAAATGATGATAATAAAAATTCTCAGATTCATGCCGTAATTACAATATTTACAATTTGCCTGAGGTTCCCGAACTAATTGTTTTTGTTCCCCAGGAATGAGGGCGAAGCTAGAGTCCAGGAGAATCCTGCGCCCTTTCCCAGCCGAGCCACTGGCTTAAGCGCCAATGGAAGCTGGTATAGATCAATTAGTGATTATACTTATTAACATTTTAGCGAAATTGATTATAGATATGTTTATGCTTATATGACAACATTAAGGCGAAACAGAATGCAGCAATCTATTATCACATTGAGAGGAATGTTTTGGTCACCTTAACTTTGATTACGAACAATTTAATAGGATTAGGATGGGATTAACATCTGATTGGATTGGATGGTGGAGGGGCGGGGGTGGTAACAATGGGAATATCGATAGAACAGTTCCTTCAATCGAATGTCTTTCAATAGGCAGCTTATCAACAACAAATCGATTCGTATTGAAATCGATACTAATTTTTTAAGATGGAATAGTGGGTTAGCTTCTTCATTAGAGGATTCAAGGAGTGACTTATGTGTTCGGGCTTCCATGATTATTTGTTGATTTGTATCAATCAAGTCATAAATACAAATTAATTAGTTTTATTTTTATATAAGACAACGGTTTTTACAGGAAACAGACATAGCTACCTCTGTGGTGTTGCTTATTCATTTAACGTCACTTTTTGCTGTTAAGGATAATCGGACGATGCTGCATTGGGAGCTCTAAAGTTTGCCTATCCCGGTTTAATTAGGATAAGGATTTTTAACGAGTACCTGACATCGTACCGGCTCAAGAGTCCCGTTTAATGTCCCTCCCAAAGGACTTCATAACCATGGATTTTTTCTCCCTCTAAAAAATCATAGAGTCATCTGCCGAGCTATGAACACACGATCTTGGGCTTAGTGAGTTGTACAAACCACTAGACCACAGGTCGCCCCTTGATTGATTTGTTATTAAAAATTATTTTATTGTTGAAAAGACCTTAAATAGAAAACAGTATCGCCTACTTGTAGAAGCCTTTAATATCAGTTAATAGGGAATAGAGAATACGAAAAAGTTTAATTTAAGTAAGAGAATTTAGGAAATCATGATCTCAATAGAATCTCGATCTTCCCATTCCAGAAAAATGTTATTCTGTTGAGATAACGCTACATATGAAGGGTCTTCGGTTGAGACTTCATGTATCTAAAGCTACGTCGTCCACACTACTAGACCCTTGCTGAAACCTGGTCTCAGAGACGCCGATTAGTTGGTCTAGCTAGGCGGTTGCGGAGCCGCTGCTGAGACTAATCCCCGTTGCTGAGTCCGTCTCTGAAACCAAAATCGCTGGTCTAGCGTCTCCCGCTCCGAACTTTAGACCTTAGACCAGCGGGCTGAGACACGGCCAAATCTGAGCAATATTCAACATTATTATTGTTATTATAAATTATATTTTAATATATATTATTGTAATTATAGATCTTAACTATCATGTGTATACTTAAAATTGTAAAAAAAAAATAATTATGTTAATTATAATATCATTAAATGACCGGTATTAATTTATTTAACTTTATTTCCCTCTTCTCATGACCCAACCAAACCACAGTCTTGGCCGAAAATAGTTAGGTTAAAGTGTTGTGGATCTGATGAGGAATACGTAAATTCAAGTAGTTTTTTTATATTTATACCTACCTCATTTTTAATTGTGCAATGTAAAATTTTTTATTCATTGGTAATTTAAACAAACACATTAATTGAATTTTCACTTGATTCAAAATAGTACAGACCATTCTATTAGGTACTATGTATTAGATTTTTTTTTATTTTTCAGATAAGTGCGACCTTTAATCATTGCTTCAGTCTTTTAATTTTCTATTTCTTGCAAATTTGTATTTTATTTCAGTGTGCTATCTTATTTTCTATTATTATAGTCGACAAATATATTTTTAATTTGAATAATGCTAAGACGTGAAAGCTGTGCTAAATGCTAAATATGTGCTAAATATATGTGATAACGACGATGAAATTGATGCTTGATATCGCGACTTTCCTGGAAATAATTATTAATGTAGCTTGTCGGTTTTAAAATGTAAATTAGTATTTTTTCTGAGTTTCTTGAGAATAAACTTTTATTTCCATCTTCTTTCGACCCAATCCTACCACAGTCTTGACCGAAAATTCCTACAATAAATGGTTAGGTAAAAAAAAGTGTACTTGAGAAATACGCGCATCCATTCGTCATTTTTTTAAATATTTTATTTTTCATTATTAAATATAAAATTGGTAAGTCATTGGTAATTTAAACTAGCATATAAATTGAACTTGCACTTTATTTAAACCATTACCGAAATTAGATTTTTATATAACAGATAGGCGGGACCTTTAATCATTGCATCAGTTTTTACTTTTCTATTTCTTGCATATATTTATTTTATGTCATTATAGCCGAAAAAAAGTTTTTTAATGTGAATAATGATTTGGACGTGAAATCTGTGCTAAATGCAATTATCCGTGATACAGATTATGAGATTGTTCAAAATAAATCCAATGCCATTCCTAGAAACAATTTTTAATTATAATTTTATAATTCTGGTCATTTTTAAAATGTATTTTTGTATTCTTTCTGATTTCCTTGAGAAGCTGTATAAATAAAACAAAACAAAAAAAATGTTCTATATAACGTGTTTATTTTTAAACAAACTTTTATTGTAATTTTTTAATTTATATGTTTTGAGAAACGCAAGTAAACTGGACTTGTAAATTCTTCAAAAATACAAAAGTTCTAAAATAGTTTTTATTTTCACTATTTTCTTCATTGATCGCATTTGTTTTGTTTTTTTACTGAAATTTGAAAAAATATCATATATTCGTTAATTGTGGGAAATGCAAGAAGGTTAATATACGTAAGTAATAGCAGACAATAAAATTTTTAAATATTTTATTTTGTATTTTTTAAAGCATAAAGCGAGAAATCATTCCTCACAAAACAATGCTCTCCTTGGTGTATTGACTAGGATTGGTCTAGGAACTGAAATAGTAGTATGGACGCTAGACGAGACTAATCCGGCTGCTCCTAGACCGTTGCTGAGACGGTTGCTTAGGCCGTTACGGAGACGAACTAAGGTTTGTCTCGTCTATTGCCTAGCAAATGTCTCATAGTGTGGACGTAGCTTAATACAACGGTTGTGAAGGGAAGTGGTTTCTACGAAATCACGCTCAAAAGTCAAGTTTTCACCCAACTAAAGGTACTCATTTTATAGAGAATGTTTGGACCTGAGTGAGGAGGGTCTCCATATCCCATTGGATTTGTACTAGGGGCCTCAGCATAGCAACTCAGTACTCTACACACTGAGATACACCTTTGTGATAGTAAAAGACATGGCTCAAATAAAAAGAAAAATGTCCGTATTGGGCAACGGAGAAAGCAATTCGGCAGTCCTTAAATGGCCAAAACGCAAGAAGAAGAAAAATGTCCGTATTAATAAAATCTTACCTAATTTGTTAAAGAATTTCGGAGTTGAGGTTCGTCACTTCTTCATTATATTAATGGCCTTTTGTTCCGTTTTTCATCAAAATCCATCACCCCTAATAGCATAAGATAATAAATAGTGAGGCTGAGGATCAGCATGTATAATTACATCATTTGCAATTCTCCCAGTTTTCTTTATACTAGGACTCCAGAAGTGTATTAGCTCGAGTGTTCCAGAAGCGATGATGATGGAGCATTTTCTGAGTTCTTGCTAGATCGACCGAAGGAGGAAAGGTTCTTACCAGAATTAGCTGCCTGGAAGCCACTGCTCTTCTTGTTTCGTCACTTACTCTTTTTGTGTCATTTGTAACACTGAGTGTTAGTTGTCCTCCTTCGTAATTCCTTTTATTATTATCTTCCATCCCTTTTAAGGCTAATTAATTTCGATTCGAACATCATGGTAACTAAAATAAAAGACTAAGTGACCAGAACTTCAATTCAATCGCTGAAAACAGAATAGTTTGGGCGCAATTTTAGCAGTTAGCATGATCCGCCTGACAGATATTTATTTATTTTTAATTGGTAACACCAATGCTTTATCAGAAAATAACCATTTTTTTTTTTTTTTTTTTTTTTATGGCATTGGATTCTTTCATTCATCCAGCCAGCTATGTATTATTATTTAGTGCACTGTTTAGTTAGATGCCAACAGCACGCGGTTTTTCCCCAGATGGTTACCGCCTGGGAAAAACAGGCGGTCACCCATCCAAGTGCTAACCACGTCCGACGCTGCTTAACTTCGGTGATCTGACGGGAACCGGTGTGTTCAACGTGGTATGGCCGTTGGCATAACCATTTTTTAAAACAGCACTAGATTTAATAATTTTCACTCTTAGAATACTTTACTTTATATATACTCCAAATTAAAAAAAACAAAACCAAAAAAAACTGTACCACTACAACTCGTGAACGGGTCTCGGGTTCAGTTCATGGTAGAGACTGTACTGTTTCAAGGACAACGGCTGTGCAGCGAGATGATTTGTCCTAGATCATGCTCAACCGTCAAATTTTCCCCCTTATTTTGGGTACCCACTTTATGAGGCTTAGTGAGCCCCAGGAGGATCATAAGTCTTGCCTACAGCCGGATTTGAACCAGGATTTTCGGCATAACAATTTAGTGCTCTACCACTGAGCCACTTCGCTCCCTATGTATATTATTCTCAGCTAGTTATATATCCTCCCAATAACGTTTCCTGGATCCATTTTTAATTGCCATAGTAATATTGCTAAGATCAGAGACATGTCACCGAGTAAATAGGGGTTGTTGATGTTATGTATCCCAAAGGAAATGAAGAATGAAATGGGTACTATTATCGATACAAGAAATAGACCAACTTTCCACTCGATAGAGATGGATAAGGAGTCATTAGAAATGTTCTATATATCAGTGAGGGAGCGAGGGAGAAGTGACTGAGAGAGAAATGTGTTGAGAACCAGGTCGTGAGAAAGAGCAGCGGGGCTCGAGCTGTTATGCAACTTCATAACCTGCACGAACCATCTCCATCTTGTTGGAGCTTTTGTGTTAATAATAATGTCAAGTCGAACACAGTAGAGCGTCGATTTACCGAACTAATGTCGGGTGTGAGTCGCACAGTCGAAATAAAAAAACAACGAAAATACATAACAATCACCACGCCTGTTTAAAAAAAATATCTATTTAATTGCGCAGTACTTAGAATTAACTGTTCATTGTTAACAAAATAAACATCAATAAAAATAACAAGAAAAAATCATGGGTTATAATGTCAGATATGTTTTTTAAGTCGTATTAAATAAAGAAAAAATACCTTTACTCAAGATATGACCTGAACATATCATGAAAACCACGAATGCGTAAAAATTTAGGTCGGAATGTTGATTCAAGAATCAGCACTTCAGTTCAATTGCTGCTAACTGAATAGTTTGGGCGTCATTTTCGCAATTAGCATATTCTACTATTAAATGCTCAAAGACTTTTCCTCAAACATTTTTGACGCAGTTAAAAAAAAAAAAATCAATAAAATATATATGTAAGCACATATCAAGATTTTTCAAGATTGCGACCCAAAGAAAGTATTAATATTATTTTGTCTCTGTGTTGACTTCCTCTTCATGACAGTTTCTAATTCTTTCAATTATCGTAGTTGGCATTAAGTAATAGTTCTTGAAATTAAAATTAAAAAATAAAAGCGAAAATACTCCAATAATTTATTTTCTAGAAATGGATATGTGGACTCCTTGTTTCCGAGAGGAAGCCATTTCGGATAATTCAGCGTTTGGATAATTTACGCTCATCTATATTTAAATAATTCTACTTTCTCCTATACAATCACCTGTGGGAGATTCAGTACGTGGTAGAGACTGTATTGTTTCTTGGACATTGGTTGCATCTCCCGTCGATAACAAATTAAATAAAAAAATGCCAGCGAGCGGGATTTGAACCTAGGACCTTCGTCACGGCAGCTCAGCGCTCTACCACTGAGCCACTTCGCTCTCTTTTAAATGATTAATGATATGTAGTTTTAGTTAATCTTGACCTGTCATTCGTACCTCTCGAATTTCTCAGAAACTATTAGCTACCGAAGTTTTTTTTAAATACCTTTTTGGAATTAGCTGTTGTTAATTGCATAATCAATTTATCATTCACAGTCGTTCTCTAACTCGGCATATACAGTTTAATATTTGAGCACCCTGTTGCCGATCCACTGATCGTTTTCTTATTTTGTACTTTAGGAATACAAATTCATCGTATATAAAACTCCGGTGTGATTCAAACAATACAATTAAACATACAGATTTATGTTTGTTTTCTTCTGAAACACTCGACATATCTTCTGAAGAGAGACCTGTAATAATTAATAATAATAAAAGGCTTAGCGAACCCGAAGGCTCGGTGCCGATTCCACCAATCTCTGCTTACAAACTTCCATCCACGGATCACTGCCCAAACCCAAATCCGCCAAATCTCTCTTAACGCAGTCTTCCCTACGCCTCGACCTTCCCCTCAGACGCTTCCCTAGTCGGTACAACGCTTGACGCAGGTTAGAACACCCTACTCACATTATCTTTTAAGTTCAAAAAATACCACTGACATCTAATAACTGCCTAAATTATTTCCATGAACGTATTCAAATATTAAAAATTAATAATTAAATATTTTAAATACTTACGACAATTTTGAAATTCATCCTCTCCTTTTTCACAATCTTTCTGATAATTACAAATTAATAGGCTGGATATACATTTCCCTTCTGGGCAGGCAAACATCCCAGGACCACATGACGTTGAGGAGTCTGAAACAACAGGAATTAATTAATTATTATTTAATTAAAAATTAAAACTGACAATTTATAAATAATGAAAATAAGTAATCAATAAAAGTAATTATGATAGCAATTATTAGGAACGATAATATAAAAATCATGTCTAGGGACAGTAGCGAATAAGCAGTGTAAATTATTGTTTCGTTTAAGTATTTCTTCTGGTTTCGACCGTGTCTAATTCTTTGCTGAAGTTTCACTAGCTTCCTCAGGGCTTAGTCTGAGACCAGTGCCTCTATACACATAACAATGGTCAAGGAGAAACAAAAAAACCTGTAAGAAAAGACCCAGCCAATCAGATCACTAGAAGAATAGGATCTGCCCCTGGACCCGGAAGCTATAAATACCGAAGCATACAAGAACATTTTCAGTTCCAAAAAGCTTGACGACACGGTCGAAACCAGATTGGTTACAAATATTTAAGGCCTTGGTAATTTAAGAGAGTATTTAGCTTAAATTATTTTGATGAAACGTTCCTGCCGTGAAGATAACGCCCGGCGATTATTAAATATAATTTAAAACTATCTGAAAATGAGTTCAATCCTGTAGTTTTCGAAACAGATAAAAAATGTAAATTCAATAATATAAAGAAAACACTTCTGGTGAATCGATCTCGGAGAAAAATTCGTTTTTTTTAATATATAACTTTTTAAGTAAACACTTTAAATTTCTTACCTCTTTTACTTTGGGAGCTAAGAATAGATGCTTTTATATACTAATCAGGGCTCACCTGTGCTGTAGTGGTTAGCATAACAACCTATTACGCCCAAAATCGCGGATTCGCAGCATGATAGGTGGCCCTAGGATTTTTTAATTTGAATAAAAAATTTAATTTTTGGCCCACCTTAGGAGGGAGCGTAAAATGGCGTCCGCGAGCTATTACAGTGTCAGGTACTCTTTAAAGATCCCCATCGTAACTGCATAGTCCATGCATATGGATAAGAAAAAAATAAGTCTTCCACTGAAGCATCCTCCGATTAGCCATAGCAGCATTAAGTGTCGTTAAATAAATAAACAAACAAACAATAAGTTAGCAATATATTTTAGTTTATCAGCGAAATTATAACCAGCACTAATGATCGTCACTAGCAGATTTTACTTTCGTAGTCAACCCATCAAACGGTCTTCTATATTTTCGGATCAGATATTCGTGATATGTTGGAAATTCTTAATATTATTTATTGCTAATGGACCCAGGATAATCACGCGAAGCATTTGACGTCGTTTTTTCCATACTCCCTTAATCTCTTCTTCGTGTATTCTATTTTCTCCCCTCTTTTAAATAAAGAAACTTACCAAGAAAATCAGTTCCAATAAAGAATTAACTCTGGGATGTAACATATCTGTTATATCCTTTAGGCTATTAGCAGTTGTGAGGATTATTTTTGAAATGCGTGCGCTGCGAGTGATAGATGTGTTGCCATTGTTGTCGTGTGAGGTACAATAGAACGGCGAAAAGTAGATAAAGAGGTGGATCGAGTTGACAGCCGCAGGCCGATTTAGTGACAACTGTGTCACCATTGGTCGGGATTACCTCCCCATTGGCCAATCCCAAACCGGATTACAATTTGTTTTGTAAAACGACCAATCGTATCCGTCGGGGCATTTAATAGAGTATAACAACCCTATCTGAGCTAACAAAAACCGTTAGTGAGTACTTGGAGACAAGGGGAGTATGTAAGACTAGCTTATGCCCGCGGTTTCGCTCGCGTGGAATTTGGTCTGCCACATAAAGTTTTGTGAAAGATCATTTAAAATAAATAATTTAATTATTTTTTAAAAATATAAGTTACTCGTACATCCAAAATTTCAATTGTCTAACTTCAAAACTGGCGGATTCTATGCAACCTTTGAACCCATATTATATTAAAAGGGAAACCCTTGGGGTGGAATTATCCAAATTTCTTTCTTAAACTATACAAAGAACCTATCTACAAATTGTCTTCAAATCTACTTCAAGATGCTTAGTTCCTGATTTGGGTTTAATTATGTACTGTTACGGGCTACTGGGTATTAAAAATTAATCAAACAATTCCTTAATTAAAGATACTAATATTTATTAACAAAATGATAAAAAGGATACAATTAAACTATTAACAATTAAATTATTAAACTAATATAAATTTACAATAGCAATATTCTAAATTTTATAATCTAGGCCTAACTCCTATTTAATTATTACAATAATATAAGATATTACTAATTCTAAATGACTTAACTATTTACATAAATTTGTATGAATATTATAAAACTACACTACAATTTATAACAAATAATTAACACTTACAGTTCACTAGTCCACCGACCGCAAGATTCTCCAAGTATGACAAACTAACACACAGTAACAAACAGAAACAGTTTATTACACTCACGAGACTGTCACAGTTCGCTGATACACTTACACTGGCCGGTTCGACACTGACTTGTTTATCACACTGACACTCACTTATCACAGATCTTCACTGGTGGTCTACTCTCCGATTCAGACTGACTCGAGGCGAGGGAAATATTTAAATAGGCAAGGCCGAACATTCTAGAACACGGAAGGGTGGAGACAATTCTGGAATCTTCTTAATCCTTTTCCGACAAAAGGAGACGATCGAGAAGGCCCTAATCCCATTTTAACTTCTCCCGCCGACGGATTTAAGCCGCTAATCCCTTGCTTCTGCCTTCCTCTCTGCGACCGTAACAGTACTATAACATAATGCCCCCGTGCTCCCACATAAATCTGCCCTTGCTGTAGCCTATGATGTATAACCTATTTTACTCAATAATTTTCATCCAAATCCGTTCAGTAGTTTTTGCGTCAATGAGTAACAAACATAAATACAAACACTCGCATTTGTAATATTAGTAGGATAAACAATAGTTTCACTCATGTTCTTTCTGATATTTTAACCACTATTATCATGTGATTTCCCTTTAATTATGTGCTATAATGGATTCTCCACAGTACCTAAAAAACAGTTAGGGGGGGGCGTACCCCCGTGCGCCCCCCTAAATCCGCTCTTCCTATAGCCTATGTGTTATTCTGATGTATAACCTATATTACTGTCAAGTTTCATCCAAATCCGTCCAGTCGTTTTTGCGTGAGAGACAAACATACAAACTTTCACGTTTATAATATTAGTAAGATTAATAATTAATTAATTTTTTTCACATGGATTATTAATTTTGAATGTTAGGTTCTTATTATAATGCAAATTATATATAAGATATAGAACAGCATAATAAATTAATACACATTAATTTATGATGTAAAATAAATCTTGCATAGAAAAAGACAATTCAACTTGGCTCCACGGATTAGCCAAGTAAAAGTAGATTTACAAGAAGCAAATGGTGTTATAGGCAAAAAAGTTGTTTGGAAGCAAGGCAGAAAAGTGGACAGTAATGTCAGAGAAAGGAGGAACAAAATGGACAGAGGAGATAAGAAGTGTGGAAAAAAAGACGCCAGAAAACTTTGCGTGATCCTCCTGAGTCCATTAGCACTCATAAATAATATTAATAATTTCCAACATACTAGCAATAGCTGACCCAAAAACGTATAGAAGACTGGTTGAGAGGTTTACAACGAAAGTAAAATCTGCTAAGGATGATCATTAATGGTGCGGGCTAGAATGAAAACCTAAGCACTACAACCCGTGAACTGGCTGGGGTTCAGTATATGGTAGAGACTGTACTATTTCATGGACAACGGTTCTGGAAGATGGTGACTTATCCTAGGTCACGCTCAACCGCCAGATTTTTCCCACTTATTTTGGGTACCCTATTTTTATAATATTTGATAGAGGCTGGGTGAGCCCCTTAGATCCTATCTGATCCATCTCCGGCTACAAACAGACTAAATAAAAGTACTGCCTTCATACGTTTACGTGTATACGGTTACGCCGAATTTTCTCCATGATATAGAAGGCTAAGTTAGGCATTGGTTTGAAAAGAAGTTATTGCTTTTCAATTTTTTTTAAGTTATTGCTTATTATAACTCCATTTCAAGACAAAAACTACAAGAATAACAAAATTCCTCTTTCCTGAATAAAATTAACTCTTTCTGGACAAAATTCGACTTAGCCACATATTCACCGTGAGATAGCCAGATATAACATTAAACCACTGTTCTTGCTTACATAGGTCATTTAAACTAAATAAAGTAATAATCAAACTTCTAGTCTAAAGCAGCAAGTATTATTATTAAAATGCATAAGAGATTTTTAATTTGTCCATTCGAATTAAACTCACTTTTATGCTGACACAGAGCTAACAGGATACGATCGGGAGGGAACCGAAATTTATTATCCAATCAATGAACGGTAATTAAAATTGAGGAGCTACTTCTATTGACTTTATAGTTCAACTTAATTAACCGTCGCTCCCTCCTCTACGGAATTAAACTCTTCCACTTCAATTAAGAAATTTAAATTTACTTAAATTATATTATAGAATTTAAGGTTAAACTAATAAACTTAATTAAAAGATTAATCCCGAAGAAGATGGCCGCTTCATAAACTTTTAATGAACGCATTTGATTTCATTAATTTAATTTGCCACAGCACTTTTATGAATAGAGACGTGTGATTCCAAGGGTCTTATTCCACCTAAGTGTTAACTATTTTTTTCATTCAACATCACTTTATACTACTGTAGCTGATAGGAATATGCTAAAATCCTAAAATTAATCGAATCTAATTGCATGAAACCGAAATTATAACTTAAAGGCGTTGAAATATAATGCAAAAGAGGTTTTGTATCTTATACTGGTATTGGTATACTAAAAGTGTGAAGGATGTTAAGTAGAGGTTTGTTTGTGTATTTAACATCACTTTAAGCTATTGTGACGAATATGACGATGCTTCAGTGGGAGTCCTGAATATAATCTATTGAGGTATAATTATGATAGCGATCTTTAAGGAGTACCTGACGCCGCACAGGTTCGGGACCACCATTTCACGCTTCCTCCAAGGACGGCAGTATCAAGGATTTTTTTACTCCTTTTAAAAAATCCTAAGGCCACTTGCCGGGCTACGAACCCGCGATCTTGGGCTTAGTAGTTTGTTACGCTAACCACTAGACTACAGGTCACCCCATACACATGACTTCTTTGTACGCGTATTAAACTACAATCCTTTGTCCTACAATAAGCTTAATTTGATCCCTATTAAAATCAGAATATACTTCTATTTAGTTATAAAAAAAAAAATTACCTGTGTATCCCATTAAGTGTCTCGGTTCAGTATAAGGTAGAGAGTGTAATGTTACTAGGACAATAGTTGTATAATGAAAGAGATAGAGAGTAGAAAATATAAGTTAAAACAGACGTAGTACCTCGATCGTAAAAAAATAAATCAAAAACAGAATTGTTTTTCTGCAGTTTATGGATTAAAATAATTTAAATATTATTGTTATACGTATTTTATTGAAATTAGTAACCCAGAATTCAGGTACATAGCATTAATGGGAGGCTTGAATTTATAAAGCGGAAGTACTCTAGAGCTTAGATTATTTTTTTTTTACTCCTCAATCAATTTTATTAAGAAGCAAAAAAAAACATTCTCCAGTCACAATTATTTATTTATTTTTTTTTTTATATTTCCTATAAAGACGTTTCGACCCTTTGGGTCATTCTCAATTCTTTAATTGTCTGTCATGATTCATACAATTTGTCTCATATGGACGTCTATAATATAAAATTTATTGGAGATACATTCTTCTCCATGGTCATTTTTATAAATTTTATTTTTAATCACGTTTCTGTAGGGGTCTCTACCTCCTCCATATATAGCAATATATATCAGTATCGCGATATAACAGCATATATAATCGATATTATCTGCCCTCAATTATAGGCGAGTATGGGAAGTCCTGAATTGACCACGACCCGTTCTAATTATATCCTACATAGGCTTCCTGCACAATGGCGGGTTCTCTCCGAGGGAATACACCCTCTCTCCCTCCAGGTCTGGGATGGACCCGGCTGGACTCAACTCCAGGAGTTAGGGGGTCGGGTTAATTAGATGACCGGAGTTCATTAGTGTGGTGGGGGGGAGGATGCTCTGTTTTGCTAAACAGTTGACCGCGTCGTGACTCCTGATTGGTGCTCTTTAATGAGGGATAGTCTGTCCTCAGTAAGTTAATAAATAAAGTAACGTGTTTCTTTTTATAAAAGAGAAATTATTATAAATAATTAGTAAAAATAGTAATTACTAAAGAGATAGACACGAGGAAAAGACGTTTTCTGTGATAGGGAAGCCTCAATATGGTCACATATTGAGGCTTCCCTATCACATACTACCAAAACGAATAGTAAAATACGTAGCATCCCGTGGATCATTTATACTCAGCGTCTTCCACGTCGTGACCTTTACGGCTAATAATTATAATGATAATACTTACTAAAGAAAAGCCTAATATAAAAATTGGAGATCAAAAGAAAGAAAAATATTAAGCAAAATTCTTGGCCCAATTAAAGACCAGGGTGAATACAGGCGACGGCATAACAGTGAGATGTACACTCATGTTCCAAAAATATCGGATGTTATGAGAAAAAGGAGAAGTGCATTATATGGCCATTTGTTAAGAATGAATCTCATAAGATTGAAGAACCGGATTTAAAGAAGAAAAAAACCAAACCTGCCAGATTCGAAGAGGTAGAAAAAGATTTTCAAGAGACGGAGATTATTTGCGAAGATGTTTTGGAAAGCAACCTTCTCAGGATGAAACTGAATGCCCACCAGGGTTTTGAATAAAAAAACCAGAGCTCAAGACGGGAAAAGTGTACGGAAGAAAGAAGGGAGCAGCGCCGACGAAGATTGAGGGAGTACCAGGCGAATATCAGGAAGAAATGCAAAGAAATATAGTTGAAATGATGTGGTCCTTAGTAGGCCAATACGAAAAAAAAAAATTACTAATAAATAAACAAGAAAATATGTAAGGAAATTGATATAATATTTTATCAGTGAGCTGATTTGTGTGTGAGTAAAGGTTTTCGGTCTGGTACCTGAGGGATTAACGTTTTATGAGGTATTCTAAAATAAGATATCACCAATAATATTCTAATAAATTAATAAGAGTCTACTGGATAATTTAGTAGGTTACAGGATGCGGAATGATAGACATGTGCCCAGTTAGTATAACAAGAGTAATAACACTGCGAAGAATTGGACGGGAATATAAAGTTGTGTCGTCTCAGGAGATCGAGAATGAGCAGTAATCCATGGAGGAAAGTAAGCAGCAATTGGTGGTGTAGGGTTCGCTAAGCCTTTTATTTATCATTCATATTTCTCCCACCAATTGTGATCTTCTTTTCCAATGGAGTCCTCTCTTCTCGAAGTCCTTCCTCACCTATTCTTCCCACCTCTTCCTGGATCTTCCTCTTCCTCGTTTTCCCTCCAATTTGGCTCGGTATGCCTGGCGAGCGATTCTGTTAAGTTCCATCCGCAGCAGGTGTCAGCCATCTCAATCAGGTTTCTTCTATTACCTTGTTAGCTTAACATTTAGGTTCGACCTGATAGTGGTGTCCCGGACTTGGTGTCTTCTTGTTTAAATCTTTTATTAAAAATATTCAATGTCCAGTATAAGAAGACATAATTAAGGACTTGATTGGTGAAATCAATTGATAATTCTAAACAGCAGGTACTAGAAAATTAAGGAAGTAATTTGGTCTGAGATAAAAGTTAATTGGTTTACAAAGGACCGTTGGGAGTCCTGATAGGAAGAAGAAGGACAGGAGGGCTCTGAGCAGGAACTACAATTTAAAACTCGAGCGAGATAAACCGAAGCAAACAATTAAACTTTCCTCCAGAGACCATAAAGCAGAAGGTTGGTGTTGTCAAAAGTAGAACGGCCCGGGCAGGATTAATCCCGCCGGTTCTACCTAGGGGTCGTGGAGGCAGCGAGAGCAACAGGTGGCGTCTTCTAAGTTCTTCCGCAATCCGTTCCTAATGTAATGTAATATAATTTGCGGGTTTAAATCACAGGGAAGATTTGGTCAGTTCACAACCATATATCTACATCCTCGGTGATTAAGTTGTTAAGTCCATTTTTTTCCAAGACGAGTTTCTTTTACTTCGATTGTTGGTGCATTGAAAGATCTCATGTTCTACAGAAGTTTTACCAGCTCTGTTTACAACTTTATGGTTACCAGATCGCACAAGATCTACTGCAGTTTTACACAATGTATTCAATTGATTGTGTTAATGAAACAAAATTTGTAATTGTTCTACAATAGACTCTGTGAGGAGGTCTGTTATTGTTCATTAAGGGGTCAAGAAAAGTATTATATTTATTATTTCCCTCGTCATTTTAACGTTATTTCTCCATAAGAACCTTCTTTGGGCCTAAACAAAAATAAGGGAATAAATATTAACCGAATTGGTCGAGCCGTTTTCGAGTTTTGCGATTAGCAACACATTTGGCGATTCATTTTTATTTATACAGATAACGATCTCTGGGTGGCATCCCATTTTAGTTTTTAAGTATTATTCAGATCAAAGGAGCTGACTTTTCCTTGAGATCATTGCTTGGGCAGTGAAACCAGTACAAGCTAAGCTAAGTCAGGCATTAGCTTGGAATGGTTTAATTGCAATTCTAATGTTTTTAACTCCTGCCACAACGTTAACTGAGGTGTCAACCTAAAAATTACCTATGAACATTTATTTGGTATTAACAAGCAACTGTTGTATTATATATATGACGTAATTATTTTTAGGTGTAATGCTTAACAATACTTAATGGGATTCAGATTCACTTTTTGAGATACCTATTTAAATGTTCGAAGGCGCACGAGAAAGTCATATGTCGGCGGGACAATTTTTTTTTTTTTTAACGACCAGCTTATAGACTATTATCGGAGAGGTGCGGGATTGAGTAGGATACCTGATTATTAACCTCTAAGTATCGAGTTTACTGTAGCTGATAAATGATTTATTCACAGTATCAAAGGTGTCCACATCGATGTATCGAATTGGATGATTAGGTTTATTAATATCGATACACCCTACCTCCCCCACCTACAATCTCTTACTCTCTCTCTCTCTTTCTCTCTTCCTCTCTCTCATATCGAAGTAAACACTGCCGTTACTACACTGAAGCTAACACATACAGACATCCAATCCCTTCCTTAACCACTCCCACGAACAGATTAACGAAATAATACAAGATGACGTTTCATTGCTCAGCTCACTTGATTTCGAGATTGCTTTCTGCCTTCTGGCTTAGTTCTTAATAATTCCTAATGGCTGTCGGTTTATCCTCAGGCATTGCTATGTTTATTCTGGTTCAATTTCTGGCTAAATATAGTTATATACATATACACGTATATATATATATATATATATATATATATATATATATACATACATACATATATATATAAATATATATGTTATATATATATATATATATATATATATATATATATATATATATATATATATAACGTAAATATATATATGTATATCCTGTGGAAAGAAAAAAATTAAAATTATGCTATCGTGATCCTTAGTTGGCCTGAACGATACAACAAACAAAAATGAATGGATAATTAAGGCGGAGAAAGTATCTGTTTTTTCTCAAAAAATTGACAATCAAAATAGCAGAAATGGGAAAAGTATCCCACTTTAGCTGATTGGATACAACGGTTTCAGCAAGTACTTGAATGGGTTTCAATAGTTCAACACACACTCGAGTGGTTCTAGAGTGTGCAGATTCTGTAAAATCATGAATAACCGAGAGATGATAGAAAAAAAAGTACACACTTATTGGAAAATTGACTTTTATGCATTAAATATTATGCAGCGGAAATCAAATATATTTATCAATTTTTATTTTTGAAGAGAAAAGAAAATTTGTTCTGGCATGGATTCGAACCCGGGTCTTTTCCTTCCCCAACTCTAGTGGGGAACTCTACCAACTAAGCTACCAGGCTCGTAACCAGGCCAGACAAATCCAGTTTCTTAACCGATCCTGTATCCCCAGTACTCGCAATTTTTGCGATGAACATGTTCGTTGAACTTTACTTTAATTTTACGTACGTAAATTTTATATTTATAATTATTATTTTTATTTTATTGTGATTTAAATATTTTTATTTTCGAAGAGAAAAGATTTGTCCTCGCCAGGATTCGAACCCAGGTCTTCCGCAACCCTAGCGCGGTGCTCTACCAACTAAGCTACCAGGCTCGTAACCAGGCCAGCCAAATCCAACAATAACTTGCAAGTCAGGACAAATCTTTTCTCTTCAAAAATAAAAATATTTAAATAATCACAATAAAAAAAATAAATAATTACAAATATATTTATGTTTACATTATATAAATTTCCTAGCCCCTATATCCGTGTTATATAAAAAAAACTTGTAGTTGTTATGACCGTGAACGGTTCTGGAGTTTAGCACACGGTAGAGACTGTACTTTTTCATGGACAACGCTGGGGGGGGGGGGATTTGTCTTAGATCACGCTCAACCGTCAGATTTTCAGCCTTATATTGGGTACCTACTTTATAGAGGCTGGGTGAGCCCCAGTATGGTCCTAGATCCCATAGGGTCCATCACCGACTGCCAACAAAGTAAATAAGAGTCTTGCTTGCAGCGGGATTTGAACCAGGATTATTCGGCATGGCATCTGAGTGCTCTCCACTGAGCATACTTGTTATGACAGGTGCATACAAAACTCACTCCAATTACTTTACCCTCACCTTCGACCCAACGTGATAGTTATTTTCAGGGTAAATACGACTAATGATTACATGGAAACCTGAATTTTCCGGCAAAAGTAATTTGTAAGGAAATAATTATAATATTGTTGCACCTGTCATCAAAATAATCCAATTTATGTTTTGAATAATTATTAATGAGGTTCATATAGCTCAGAGGCCGTGGTAGCAAGGCGTCTACCTTAGAAACCTTGTAACTACTGCGGTGGCTGATGAAATTGATTAGTGTAGGAACCAAGGAACATGTTGCCTATCTTATCGGTAACATTTTGATATAAGTTAATTTTATAGTCCTAGCCTTAGAGGAAAAGAGTTTAGATTTCAGAGTCTTATTGAAAATCTACAAAGCGCTAAACATCCCATATCGATCCGCAAACGATCTAGTAATGAGAAAAAATCCTTAGTACTGCAGTCCTTCAGAGGGGAGATAAAATGGAGTTCTTAAGCCTGTGCGGTCTCAGGTACTCGTTAAAAATACCTATCCTAATTAATGTGGATAGGTAAAATTTAGGATTCACACAGTAGCATCGTCCGATTAGCCATAGCAGCATAAAGTGATCTTAAATAAAGTATACTATTAACTATAAAAATATAAATAAAAAAGACTATTAAAATAATCATATTTTTGAAACCTTGCAGTTTATTCTGTATTTTTATGAAGCTCTAATAAGAATTTCGAATAGAAATGTAAATTCGTCACACCTTTCATCGAGATCCATCTTTCATACTTGACAGCTGGAAAATAAATGTATATTAAACTTATAGTAAGAATCGGTAAATCTCGATAAAAGCCAGCGATTTAGGCTTTAGGTCGCAAAAAATTGATGAGAGCTGCATTTTTTATATGCTGTAAGGGCATATCTGAGTAGTATAAATCCAAGTTTGCAACCGAAAAAACATATGGGAAAATGTTTGGTGTCCGAAAAACCTTGTGATTTTCGGAGTTAATTTAGTTTTGATAAAAAAACATGGGTGAACATTTTTAATGTAGATTAAATTTGCTACGATTTGAATCCAACCGCAGCTCTGTAGCTCTGATATATTCTGAGTTACGCTTTCTGGAAAAAATACCAATTTTCATAGAGCCGTGACTCAGAATCTATTAGACATACAGGTCTCGGACTGTTCTTGATTTAAAGCTAATTAAATTTACCACAACTTCATTCCCCATGACTTTCATCGTAGGGTCACTCCTTTGGCCGATGTTCCTCACGAAAGTCGGCCAAAACTTAAATTCGGGACTTTTTGGAAAAAATTACCAATTTTCAATGGTCATGTTTTTTTTAATCAAAAACGCACCGATTAGGAGATAAAGCCAAAAACTGAATTAACTCTGAAAATTTTGAGTTTTTAGGCCACTAAAAGTTTTCCCATCCGTTTTCTGTTGCAAACTTGGATTTACACAACTCAGACATGCTCTTACAACATAACAAAAATGCAGCTCTCTTCAATTTTTCGCGACCTTCAAATACCTGGCCGATGGCCTAATAGCGTAAATAGACTTTACAAATACGAAATATTAATACCATTATAAAGTCTAGGGGAGCGGAGTAGCTCAGTGGATATAACACTGAGGTTGGACCCCGTGGGATCTGAGGGCTCTCCTGGGGCTCTCCCAGCTTATATAAAGTGGGTACCCTTTATTGGAGAAAAACCAATAAAGTCCAACCTGATCTCGGACAAATCACCATCCTGCATAAACCGTTGTCCTTGAAACAGTACAATATCTACCATTTATTGAATAGTTCATGGTTTGTAGTGTTACAGGTTATTTTTTTTTAAGTCTGACTAGACCGGATGATTTCCCACCTATACCTACTACGGTCTAATCCTCAGATGTTTAACAGGCCACACAGTACTTAGACTAACGATAGATAACTTTTGAAATAAAAAATTAAACAGTATATAATACAATAAGTACCTGACTAAAGGACTCCTACGATGAAGATAATGAAGTTGGTCCGGGTGGAATTAAAGCGGTAACATTGGCTCTAAAATAAATATTTCCACCCGGAACATTTTCTTCTTTATGTCTCTAAGGTGAACCAATATTTTTCTAGATATTGAAAAAAAAATTACAACTATGGACCAAGCAAAATTATTTTTTATTCTCACAATATCTTGAGATATTCGTTAAACAACCATTGTTTATAACTAAGGAAGAACTATCTCTTCTTAAAGCCTTTTTGAGAGGCTCCTTGATTGGTTGAGCTAAAAGGTCTAGAGCTTGATTCAGCAATAAAAGTCACCTTGATTGGTTTAGCCCACCCCCACCCCTTAATGATTTTCATGCTGGGGGCGTTGTCATGGATACGGCCAAACAATAGCCGGAGGGATGATCCCAAACAGGAGGAGGGATGAACCCTCCTTATCGTTATCTCCAGAATTTTATGCTTATTGTTATCTTATCTTATCAATAGCGCCCCATTACCATTTATATTTACATTCCATTATACTTCCTTATTATAAAAATTATTTTTATCATTTTTAAATTCAATTGCGAATGCAAAATTTTGTAATTAATTCTTTGTTAAGGTTCTCTTAAACCCTAGTAATGAAATCCCGCTTAATGGCCTTATAGTGAAAACAGTTACATTGAAAAACATTAATTCTATTTAACAATTTTTTGGTAAAAAGCTGACATTAATGACTCTAATAATAATGACCGAAATCATAAGTTGAGTGTTATCCCTATTTAAATATCTGACATTTCGTAAGTGAAAAGTTTACGGAAATTCTTCTTTTCAACTATATTCACTTTCGTAATGGGAATAGAATAACCGAAATAAAGTTGTTAAATAAACAAATATAAAAGAGCAATGAATAACAGAAAGGAAACAATATTAATATATAGTATTTAAAAGATAAAATTTTATTATTACAAGTGTGCTCGCAATTTGCGATGTATACACGGAGAGAATGTTTAATAGAGAAATATTATTTTCATAATTTTTTTATACAATATCAGTTTATGAAGGACGTCAGTCTTATAAGGGATAATTATTAATATGACTAATATATTGGTTAACGAATAATAGTATACGGTAGTATATATGCAATTTGTAAATAAAGGAGGATCAGAAAAAAAAGTACAAAATTGCTTCTGCCAGTACTGTCCTCAAAAAGGTTCGAAGGAAGGAATCGATGAAAAAAAGAAAGAAAGTTAGAGAAAGTGGAATATGATTGAAATGAAAAAAATGACTAACCATCGTCACGGGAAAACCAAAAGGAGCAGAAAACTTTATTTTGATCCTTCACTTCTTTTGAAGTTTTTATAAAAGTGACATTAGAAAGCTGTGGTCGAGATGAAACCGTATTGTGTAACGTCAGAGGTTAGGTCAAATATCGGCTTGTTAATAGCTGTTTATTTTTTTATACTAAATGTTTTCCGATATTATAAATCGTTGTTATATATTTATTATTTATTAAAATCAGATACCATTAAATATATACAGAGGGATGTGGCCCAGTATAAAGCAGAATAAACAACAAAAACAATTTTTTAGACCATAAATAAATTGAAAAAATATACTCTTAATAGACTATGTATCATTAAAAAAAAAAATATCAACATCGAAGAAAAAAACCTCAAACACTAAGATTCATCAGAAGGACTTGTGTTCAGTGCATGGTGAAGTATATACTATTTCAAGGTTTAAACTTGGTCCAAGATTACGCTCAACCGCCAAGTTTTTCCACCCAATTAAGGACACCCACTTTATAGAAGCTGGAAGAGCCCTAGGAGGGTCTGTAAATCCCACAGGGTCCATCCGTGGCTGTCAACTGATTAAATAATTTAACTGTCATAGCTGGATTTAAACCCGGAACCATCCCTAGAATACCTAATGGGCATTCTAACTCAGCGTCCTACTCGTTAGGTATCCCGCTCTCTTAAAACTGGTAAATACTAAATTTAATGTCAAGGATTGATTGAGATTGAAATACATCTGTAAACCTTGAGCTCTCTACATACTGAGGTATCGCCCTTCCATCTACATTATTTTTATTATAATGCAATTGGGAAAAACCACAATGCAAAGCCTTATGTTTCAAAAATACACCTACTTACCAGTCGACGTTTCGCCTATTCCAGGCATTATCATAGCAGTGATAATGCCTGAATAGGCGAAACGTCGACTGGTAAGTAGGTGTATTTTTGAAACATAAGGCTTTGCATTGTGGTTTTTCCCAATTGCATTATAATAAATAATAGTGTTTCTTTTTGAGTTTTTGGCTCTATTTTAGTACATTATTTTTATATAAATCATTTTACCATATAGAATATGGTAAAAATATTTTATCAACATTTTTCAAATATTACAATGCTTATCAAGTACATATTCATAAATAGCTTTGTTGTATAACGATTGAGGAATGTGTACTCAGATCAATATAGGGAGGAAACAGAATCCAATGCATAAACCCTTTGTGTACAAACTACAGGTACTAAATACACGATACCCTGTATACCCTATATAGGCTATACTCCCAGGGAGGACATAACAATAGGAGGTCGCCGATAATACCCTGATCCAGGAGTCGCTACTACTTGCTCACACCCCCGCAATCCCATTTCTTATCCGTCTTCTCCTTATATTCTATTCTCTGTTCATTCACCAGCAGTCCTTCTTCCTGACTTTCCATTTAATTCAGATGTCTATCACATCCACCTTTTCTCAAGGGAAAAAACACTGAGCTGGAATAGTTTTTCAGTTATCTGAACTCTCTTCGACCTTGTTGACTTTATAAATCACCTTTTTACGTTTGTCCCTCTTTTTTTTTTCAATCAAAGATACGAAACATATTTGAAACAAATTTACTTACTACGCGTTTTACCGATTTATTGATGAGTATAATATTATTAACTGTAAAATCAGATTGAATTTGATAATTTTGATGAGGAAAAAAAACAGAAAAATATTTTTTAACGCTAAATTAGAACTTTTCTGTAGTGCTGTACAATAGATGAATAATATAAGATCTAAATAATTTATGAAAAAAATCTTTAATTTTTTTTTTTTTACAAAAATTAGTAAAATTTAAAAAACTATTACTTGAAATGCATCCACTTAATCGTCTGTGCTGGGGTCCACCTGCATAGAGTTTGTTGTATCGATTTTAATTTTTCATCAAATTTCAACAGTCAAATTGATATTTGTAGGACTGGAGAGGATATATTAGGATCTATCAGAAAGAAACAATGGCTGGTGATCAGAACAGCAATATTTGGTGGCAAAATGGTGCTCAGATATAACAAATGTATTATTACAATACAACATGTAAATAGAATGCATGATATATTAACATGAGATAAAGGCAAGTGGGGAAACTACCCACAGGTTTTACTCAAATTACAAATTCAACTCGAGGCCATCTTCTTTTCTAACACTTCTGAGGATTATCAGGAATTGAAGAGGTTCCTACGTCTGAAACTGGTGGGTTTGGGTGGGAATAAAGTTTGTAATGATAAGATTGATATCGAGATTACACTGTTCTGAATTAAAATCCTCCCTTCAACAAAAATGTTGTTTTATTATGTTTTCAACTGTGCTGAACACGAATCTGATTCAGAAAATCTCCATCAGGCACCACTTTTTGGCAAATCTGTGTTTTAGGTCGAAAATGAGGTGTTTTTAAACATTTTGAAAATTTATTGGTCACTGAAAACTGAAAACAAAAAATTGAGAAACCTACTTAATTTTGAAGTTTTTACAATTTTTTACAAAATTAAAGAAATGAAGAATTGCTTACATCATATAAGGCCATAGGTTGCAACATGCCCTTAAAAATTCATTTTTTGCATTCCCATTTGGATTTCCTCGCACCCAACTTGGAAGCAGTTTCAGATGAACACGGACAACAGTTTCATACATACCCCAGATGGAAAAAAGGTAAAGCGGTGAAAGCAATGAGAAGATACTTGCGGACTTCTGTTGGACACTACAACGGGAGACAGGTGATGAAGAGTACAAAAGGAAAAAAATATACACATTAACTGAGTACAGAATTAAATAATTTATCTAATATATTCATTTATCTAATATATAAAATTGAGTCTCAGTGTTTGTAACAAAACTCCTCCGAAACGACTTTTTTTTTATCGATTTTTATGAAATTTTGTGTCAATATTCAGTAGATCTGAGATTAGGATGTAAACTATTTTTGATACCCCTAAGCGATATGTGTCGGCCATTATTATTGATTATGCGTCGATCGTAGCAGTGACGTTTGATGATGCTGCATTTTTGATATGTTGTAAGGGCATTTCTGAGTAGTGTAAATCCAAGTTCGCAACCGAAACAACGGATGGGAAAACTTTTGGTGGCCAAAAAGCGCACTATGATAAATTTGAACAGCGATAAGCTATTCGGTGGTGCTGTTCTATTACTATCTGGTGATTCCCGACAGACATAGCCAATCATTCCTCGCTCTACTGTTGTCGATGAGATTAACGCATGTTTAAATCAATCGTTTTTGTGGCGAAATATCGAAACGCTTCGATTTAACATAAACATGCGAGTACAATTACAAAATGATCCATCAGCACAAATATTTTCAAAACTACTACTGGATATTGGAATCGCTGAAATAGAACTGCATCCAAATACCTTTTTTAAAACTATTACAACAGTCAAAACAACGCGTGGGTCAGCTAATCTTACTAATATTATAAATGTGAAAGTTTGTATGTTTGTCTCTCTTTCACGCAAAAACTACTGTACGGATTTCGATGAAATTTTACAGTAATATAGGTTATACATCAGAATAACACATAGGCTATAGCAAGCGCGGATTTAGGGGGGGCGCACGGGGATACGTGCCCCCTGACAGTTTTTTAGGTACTGTGGAGAATCCATTAAAGTACATAATTAAGGGCTAATCACATGATAATAGTGTTTAAAATTACAAAAAGAACATGAGTGAAACTATTGTTTTGATATCCTACTAATATTATAAATGCGAATGTTTGTATTTATGATTGCTACTCAGTCACGCAAAAACTACTGAACGGATTTGGATGAAACTTATTGAGTACAATAGGTTATACATCATAGGCTACAGCAAGGGCAGATTTATGTGGGGCACGGGGGCATGTGCTCGCCCCGTTATGATACATAATTAACGGCAAATCAGGAACTTAGCATCTTAAAATTTGTAGATAGGTTAGTTAGTTCATTTAACGTCACTTTATGCTGCTATGGCTAATCGAACGATGCTACATTAGGAGCACTAACTTTTGCCTATCCGGGTTTAATTAGGATGGGGATTTTTAACGACTACCTGAGATCTTACAGGCTCGGGACTCCCATTTAACGCCCCTTCCGAAGGACGGCGTAACTAAGGATTTTTTACTCCCTTAAAAAAATCCTAGGGCCACCCTTCAGGCTACAAACCCGCGATCTTGGGTTTAGCAGTTTGTTACGCTAACCACTAGACCACAGGTGGCCTTATTTGTAGATAGGTTCTTTGTAAGTTTAAGAAAGAAATTTGGATAATTCCATCCCTTTAATATGATAGGGATTCAAAGGTTGTATAGAATCCGTCAGTTTTGAAGTTAGACATTTGAAATTTTGGATGTACGAGTAACTTATATTTTTAAAAAATAATTAAATTATTTATTTTAAATGATCTTTCACGAAACTTTATGTGGCAGACCAAATTCCACGCGAGCGAAGCCGCGTGCATAAGCTAGTTATTTTCTATATTATTGATTTTTACAAAAAAATTTTTTATTAAATTTATGAAAAAAGTATTGTTGTTTTTTCAATAACAACCTCCAATCTCTAAAAAATGGTACTTGGCAGAATTTTTTTGACTTCAGATTCGAATTCAGCACACATGAATATATAAAAATCAGGAACAACTTCTCAAGGGAGCAACATTTTTTTTTTTTTTGCAGAACAGTGTTATGGGTGACTTTATTCATAACAAGGAGTATTGATGATTTTGCATTGTGGGGATTGGATACGAGAGGAGTTCGATGGCTTAGTGGAGCACTAAAGTTCTACTCCGCAAGTCCAAATAGGCTTTATAATAGTCATGTTAATGAATCTTTTATAATTAATTGTGAGCTTAGAGCGTTTGTCTAGTAAGTGTTGAAGTAGCCTTGAACGAAGAGCAGTTTCTTGTCTTTTCAGACTGGTGTGAGGGCTCCAAGTTAAACGTTTGTCGAGGTGTAATCCTAAGTATAAGATTTATTCTACTTGAATCGGTTGGATATTATGAAAGGAAATTGAAAGGCAGTAAGTCATTGGTTTCCTACGAAGGGTAAAATTTATTTGACTGGATTAATGGGAATTTATTTCACTAAAATAGAGCCAAAAACTCAAAAAGAAACACTATTAATTATTATAGTTGTAGAGCAGTTGTATGTTGAACGTCTTGGTGGTGGGGTGCTGTCTCATGTTTGGAGCCTGTTTGGGCTGTTGATCGTTGGGATGTATTGCACCTTTTTCTTCGAGATGTGATTTACATAACCCCCTTTTTTGTTTTTGGTGTCTTGATAATGCCTGAATAGGCGAAACGTCGACTGGTAAGTGGGTGTATTTTTGAAACATAAGGCTTTGCATTGTGGTTTTTCCCAATTGCATTATAATAAGGGAATTTATTTCTTTATTCATTCTCCAGTTTTGACATCATCCTTCAAGGTGAGTGATATGGAATTGAAGAGTATGGGATGCAATAACTGGATTATTATTGACTGATAATACACACGTATAATCAACATATGTGGTTAGAATAATATTAGGATGGGTTGGGATATCAGCTGTATTAACTGTGTAGAAGATTGGACCGAGGATACTGCCTTGAGGAATATCGGGGATGAAAAGAGAAGGAGAAGAGGGATGAAAATACATTATTGTGGCTTACTTTGAACGACCTGCCAGCGAGATAGGACTGGTATTGAGAAACTATATAGGGGGCAGCGAGTGGTGGGGTTTGTAGAAAAAGTAAATGTAAAAAATAAATAAGTTATTAATATTTTGAAATATAAAAATTAATTACCAACCCAATTATTGACACATGTTAGAGAGAGCCATAATATAAAGTGTTACAGCAGCCAACAGTGTTAGACGTCCCTAAGAACTGTTACTTTATGGTACTTGATATGTATGGAGTATCCCGACACCTTTGTACTCACCCGAGCTACTCCGCTATGCACTTTGCATGAATATGTAATGCATAAGAAAACTGGGGAAGGAAATATATTGCCCAACTTAAGTGCTTTCGTTGTCCGCGTTCGTTCAAAATAGCAAAAAGTGGTCCTGCTTGTATATTTTAGTTGGCGAATTTCCAACAAAATTTATCCAATTTCCAACAAAAATTATAATAATAATATCAGGTTTTATTTTAGTAAAATATATTTAATTAATTTTACCTTATTATTGATACGGTATTACAAATGTTATCAATGGAGGTGAAAATTATTCAGATGATGGTCAAAATAAATTATTGTTCGATTGTCCCGCACTTATCGCAATTAGGACCTGATGAAGATCTATGAAGTAGGTCGAAACATAAATACTTTCTTCTAACTACTAATTATATATTTGCCAGTATAATATATCGATATACAGGGTGTCCCGAATTTAAATGACAAAACTTCAGGAACTTATAGGGGACCGAAAAACTAAGACAAAAATTCCTTTAGAGATTTGCTCGTTTTTGCTTAGTTTTAGAGAAAATCGCAAAAAAAGAAACAAAACAAGTTTTCATGTTTATACTTATTTATTTACATTTATTTTATGTTATGTTCTTTTTTATGTAAATATTGCTCAAAATGTTGTCCTCTGGCAGCAATGCAAGCATTACTTCTATCACTCACCTGATAAATTGCAGCTAAACATTGTTCTGATGATATTTGGTGCACTGCACCAATGATTCGGTCTCTTAATTGCTCTCTTGAGTTGATTGACACCAAATAAACTTTCTTCTTCAAGGTTCCCCATACGAAGAAATCCATGGGTGTCATATCAGGTGATCTGGGTGGCCAAGGTACTACTCCTCCACGTCCAATCCATCGTTGTGGATAATTTATATCCAGCCAAGCTCGGGCAACTCTGCTATAATGCTGGACATCAATCGAGTTGGAACCACAATTTCAATCCGTTGTTGTAAGGGAATGTCATCTAAATAATTAGAAAAGTAGTTCTCCAAAAAATGTGTAAATGTGATAACATTCAATCTTCCAGGTAAAAAATATGGTCCCACCAGTAATCCGTTCCAAATTCCAAGCCAAACGTTAATAGCAAATTCATGCTGAAACCTATTCTCTCTAATAGCTCTGGGGTTTTCAAGAGCCTATACATGATAATTTCTTTGAATAACAATTCCTCCTCTTGTAAAGGTAGCTTCATCGGTCCATATAATTTTTAATGGAAATAAATTATCATCGCGAATTTTTTCAAGAAACCAGTTACTAAAATTCAATCTCTAGACATAATCTGGAGGTAATAAATTCTGAACTTTTTGAAGATGGTATGGGTAGCGACTATCACCTTTCAAAGTTCGCCATATTGTTTGCCGCGATATTGCTAATGCAGCAGATGCTCTTCGGATGCTAGTCTCAGGATTGTTATCGAAGTGGCGTTGGACACAATTTCTTCTCCAATAATGTGCTCTTACTGCTGCCTGGAATTGGTCTCCTTCATTACGTATTAAGAATGAACCAGTCTCTCGTAGTCTATTAAAAGTTAACGAAAAGACTCGTCGATTAGGCACTCTTCTATTTGGAAATTGGCGCGCATACTCCCGCACCGCTTCTAATGCATTACCGTTACAGAAACCATAGACAAAAATCATATCAGCGTATTCAACATTAGAATATGTATGCGGCATTGTGGCTGATGCTATTCACACAAAAATATCTGAGTAACTGACTGAAGACTGATTTAAGAATTATAATCCTAGAAGGAAGCCAAAATGTAAACAAATAAAAGAATGTAAAGGATAAGGTTAAATCGGTGTACAAAGAAATCATGTATTTTTTCCTTATCTACAATACTTTCAATATATTATAATTTAAAAATCAGTTAATAAATGGCAGTAATTTTATGTAAAGGAGATATTTGGGGGGTGCAGTCAATAAGAACACAGAATAAGTTAAGTACTTATATTATGTGCCGACGTTTCGACCTACACTGTAGGTCGAAACGTCGGCACATAATATAAGTACTTCACTTATTCTGTGTTCTTATTGACTGCACCCCCCAAATATCTCCTTTACATAAGATCATCCAGTCAACTATTTTCATCTCATACATGGAAGTAATTTTAGTTGTGTAAATGGATCATTTTGGTTCTTGTTTAAATTTTCATGTACCGTTACAATCCGTGAGGGGTTCTGGGTTCAGTAAATGGTAGATACTGTTTTATGTACAGGGAGATGACTTCTCCGGCACGCTCCAATCCACCAGGCTTCTCCTAATAATGAATAGCACTCACTGTATAGATGTTAGGTGAGCACAGGGAGGGTCTGTTGATCTTACTGGATTCATACGTGGCTATTAACAGAATCATTAATTTATCTGCCTCAGTCAGAATGTAACCCGAAAGCCCTAGCTATTTTAATTAATTTAATTAACTATTTTAATTCTACGTTCTAAACGCTAAGCTACCTCGCTCCCATTTTTGTTTAAAACAAACAATAAATACTTAAACACATTATAAGATAATTTTTGATATCTTAAATATAATATAATGTAATAAAAGATAAAATATTTCCTTTTGAACTATTGGCGAAATAGGATAATAAAAATTGGGATAAAGAGCTTTTTTAAAACTAAAATTAGAAACTTAAATAATTTAGTTTTTATATAAAACTAGCTTTTGCCGACGGCTTCGCTCGCGTGGAATTTAGTCTGCCACATGTTTTTTGACAGATCATTTTAAATAAATAATTTTTTTTTTTTAATTAAATAAGTTACTCGTACATCCAAAATTTCAGATGTCTAACTTCAAAACTGACTGATTCCATACAATTTTTGAACCCATATTATGTTAAGGGGGAAACCCTTGGGGGTGGAATAGTCCAAATTCCTTTCTTAGTGCTTATTTAAGCTATACAAAGAACCTATCTGCGAATTTCAAGATGCTAAGTTCAGTGGTTGACCGCTGGGTGTGTTAGTCAATCAGGTTACAGTTTTATATAAACTTCGTCTGTGTGATGTGTTGATAAAAAGTAGCCCATGTCCTTCCCCAGGCTTGAGATTATCCGTATCATATTTCATCACAGACAGATCAGCACAGCCGTGAAACATACATTGACACTGATTAACAAACGGGACGGACAGAAGTTTACTGTTGTTCGTGTCAGTAAAGTACAGTATGTAATGTTATTGAATTTAATGAAAAGGATTACTTAGTATAATTAATACTAATTATTAAGTAGTTAGGTTTCACTTGTCGTACGGCAGCAGCGAGAAGTGAACTATGTTACTTGATTTGTCTTGTTCAGCGAAAATGTAGATTTTCCGAATAAGAAACACATGAGCAAGCATACAAGCTTTGCCCCCCTTTTCACCCCTTTAGGGGTAGAATTTCGGAATACAAAGAACACACCCTCCAAGTTTCAGGTCTCTACGAAAAACGGTATAGGCTGTGCGTCATCTCTCAGTCATTCAGGGCAAAGCATTTTATATGTATAGATAAAAACAAATGAGATTAAGATAATTGTTCCGGAATTATAAAATGTTAAGTGAGAATTTTTGTATATATAAAAAGGACACTATTTGTTTTGAACAAGGATTAGTCTTTTCAACAACATATCGTTGCTGTCAAAACAATACCGCCTATCTACAACTTTTGGTGAAAATTAGTTTGTAACTGCAACGCATTCTACAGGTTGAATTACACACTATTAAAAAAAAGTTTTCAAGGTTGAACGCAAGGCAGTGCTGTAATTAGCAATTGAAAGATAACCGATATACATAAGATAATATAGCATATGGCATGTTTTTTTTCCTCTCCTGTAAAATCGCCCAAAGTGTAGATACGCGATATTGTTTTGGCAGCTACGATATACAAACTTATAAAAGAGAGCTATTAATGCAGATTATCCGTAATTTTTACACGGTAAAGGGTTATGAGAGAGAAGTGATAGGGCACAATCGACCTACTTTATGGTATCTATGGTTACACAGTTCTCAACACTAGGGCATAATGAGCTTTAATATATTTCACCACAATATCTAAAATCGGTTAGTAACTACTGTTATAAATTAATTAACGTATTGGTCAGGTAGTGATAAATAACCAGTGAGATAAATAAACATTTAATTTAGTATTTAATTGTTGCTACATATTTAATGTAAGACTCGTTAACAGTTCCATTAATTGAATGTAAGGACCAACTTTTTATTTATTTTTATTATTGTTCTCAAACAATAATATTTCTTTACCTTTAAACCATCCAAGTGGTACTTCGGCAAATTTAAAACTTATTGAGAAGGGACAATTAGGAACTTTTGTTAAAATACCGATTTATCATCGTCCTTGAACATGATTATCCGTCTGCCGGAAGGACACCGATTAATCGGCCCCAAAGGGGTTGGTTACGGAGTTATGAGCATTGACACTATTGTTCGTAGCAATGTTGGTTTGGGTGATTCCTCCAAGCAGTCTGAACTCCCGCAAGTTATGATAATAATAATAAGGCTTAGCGAACCCGAATGCTCGATGCCGATACCACCAATCTCTGTTTACAAACCTCTGTCCACGGACCACTGCCCAAACCCAAATACGTCAGATCACTCTTAACGCAATCTTCTCATCCCTCAGACGTTTCTCAATCCCACAGCGGCTATTTACTTTTTAGGAATTCGTTTGTTACTAAGCCCAGTCTCTTTACAAGCTGTCATCCTAATCTTCGTGATGCTATCACTTGAATAATATTAACAGGGTATACGCTTCGCAATTCCGCGTTATGTAATCTCCTATATTCCTCAGTTTCACATCCGTAAAGAAGAGTTGGAAGAATGATGGCTTTATAAATTCTGATTCTTAGATTTCGGGACAAAAGACGCGAGCTTAGTAATGTCGAGACCATAGACTTAGTCTTATCCGAATTTACTTCCAGCCGCATTTCCTTTCCTCAATTCATTAACGTTTCTGTATTTAGTTTAATAGTTTCCGCGCTTTCACGCAACAGCACCAATTCATCCGCAATCTCAAGCACGGGTATAGGGGCAGTTGCTTACAATACATACATTTGTAGAAAATTCTTAAATAAATTTTTATAATTATCATATTCTAATTCATTACGGCGTTTTTTTCCCCAAACCATTATTACGAAATAATTAATCAGTGCTAAGAGAGAGTGGGATTACAAAGAGGAAGCCGAAACAGGCTGCCAGAGAAGATGGAACGCCACCCCAACCAAGATTAGCCCGACTTAGCAATGTAAATGTATTTAGGATTTAGCGCTACACCTTCTCGACTCGTCGCACCGCATGCCACTCTTCCGTAGCACCTTGCTTTCAGTGTGTAGGAAAGGGTTTACTGGATATCCATAACTATTAAACAACATTTTATTGCAACGCAAGGAATCGGTCATGAGAGGTGACATACACGATCAGTCTATTTGGTTATAATTTAGATAGGAAACTTTGAAATCTACCATTTCCCAGCTTTTGTATATACCATATTCTAGCAATGTTCCCATCAGAAATATACGATGTTTGAAGATTTTTTGCATTGCACCCAGGGGCCAGAAAACTAAGTATTGAGTCGTAACGGATGAAATATCATTTTCGTTTATTTAAAGTTTTCTTTTCATTAGGGATTAGATGATTTGTACACAAACAATTATCTTATATTTACTCTTTGAAAGATCATTTAATCCTTTTTCCATCATTTAATGCCATGACTTTTAAATGATTGAATGTTTCCAGGCACCTTAAGAAGCTTGATAAGACAAAAAATCTGGAAATATAGCTACTACATGAATTAACCGAGGCCCAGCAGCTCACCAGATTTTTTTTCCAGGAGCTGAATATAGAGGTCCTTCTTCACCCACCATATTCTCCGGACCTTTCTCCGATTGACTTTTACTTTTTCCGTTGTTTGGATAATTTTTTTAAGAATTAAAAAATTTGATAACGAAAATGCCCTGAAATCGGCCTTCAAAGACTTCACTTCTTCCTTGACACCTAATTTCTATAGAGCGGGGATAGAAATGCTTGTTTCACGTTGGGAGAAGTGTATTGAAAGTGCAAGATCCTATTTTGATTAATAAAAGTATTGTTTAATGATTTTTTGCTAATAATTTAAATTTACACCTTCACTGGCATTTCATATGTTATAACCTAATACTTATCGAAGCATACTTTATGAATTTTCCATTAAAAATTAATACGTAGATTTTATTGAAAATCATTTTGAAAATAACTATTCCTTTGACAATTCATCAATATGTATCAATATATAACGATAGAATATTATGAACTAAATAATTATACCTACATTTTTAAATTTTAGATAGATAGATATAAATGCTCTTATACTAATAAATTATTTACAGTGTTTTTCTTTTTAATTTTATTAACAACTTTAGCAACCACAGCATGTTACTTTATACCGTCTGGCGTTATTTCGATTGAACTAATAAATAATAACAAAACTAAAAATAAATTAAATTTCCTTTTGACATTAATAATTAAATTCTGAAATTAAAAATTTTCTATATCGACCTGCATTTCTTATACACAAAATTATATAAGCCTATTAAATTCTCCCCATTCAGAATATCTATTAGTTTATAGATACAGATATAGGCTGCTCAGTATTTTTTTCCATGCGATTTTAAGACGTTATAGACTGCCAGGAAGTGAAAACTATTTTCAATTTCGTTCAAATTACACAGTGAGCATAGTTGTATATTTTGCGAATCAAATGGTTTGCAATTTAGATTCAGAAGTTCCCCTCTACATTTTATAACTAAACTAGTTTTCTTTGCTATTTTCAAATGGCCAAGGTAATCTATGGTTTTATCTAAAGATCTATCGAGGTCGTGGTGTGTGCCTTCTGATGCTTTTGCATGGCAAACTTGAATTAAATAATCATCGTACAGTTCTAACATTTTGGACATTTCTCCCTCCCAAAGACATTTTTAAATTAATTAAAGGCAGCGAATAAGTCATATTCGAGTATGCTTATTATGAATTCAGGACTAATTAATTAAGGATAGTCCACTCGAAAAATTTTCAAAAATACTGGAGTAAAAGGTAAATATTATTGGTTGGGTGACAATGGTAACAATATTATTGGTGCTAATTAAATAAAACACATAAAGGGCATTGGGTTGAGTACATAGTAGTTACTTCAAAGCCAATGATTGTTCAGGAAAGTCATTTGATCGATAATGCTCAGCCCCTAGGTTTAGCCCTCAATTAGTTGTACTCACTATATAGTGGCTGGGTGAGCCCCAAGATGATCTTCATATCCTGTAAAATCGATCGAAATATTTTCTTTTTTACTGCACTCATGGAAGCAATTTTAGTACGATTCATGCACCGTGTGGCACTTTAGACCCTTTTTAGGCTCGCCCAGCGTCTATAAAGTGCAGGATCTCAACCAGAGCAAATAATCTGGCGGTCGAGCATGATTTCGGTCTAATCCTCTTTTCCACAACCTTAAACATTGGCGATTGAGCGTGATCTTTGACAGGCACCTCTTGCACAACCGTTTAAGGAAAGCATATACTTATGTATTTATTATATATACTATATACGCATGATTTACAAGCGGAAAAGTTATTTGAAAAAGTGAATAAGTAGCTGGGGAAGGGTTGTAGCTGGCTGGAGAATGGATCTGCTTTTAGTTCATTAGGAGAATTGGGTTTCCTTCCTTGGCTTCCACCTCCAACAGATCTGAGTGCCATGAAATTTCCATGAGGACCTCACCAACCGGAAGGGAGCGTATGCTTCTTTGGGGTTCACCAACCGCTCCTTTCCGGTCCCTTCGACTTCCGGCGTCTCCTCTCCCCCCTCCCGACAATAAACCACACACACACGCACACTTAGGTACTCCATCTGTTGCTTAGTTAGCCTGATGAAGAAACTTGTGTAATCTAATATGATATAAACAACCTATCAATGATATATTTAAGACAGTAAATAGATTTCCTATACAGATATAATAGAAATAATCATTCAATTTTATTTACAGGGTTAAATTCCTACCTCCTACATACTTTCTCATTGTCCAATCCCATCACTAACAGGTCGTTCAAAATAAGCTATAATAATGTCCATCATCTTTTTTCATTCTGTTGGTGTTCCTCAAGGCAGTATCCTCGGCCCAATCCTCTACACAGTTTATATAACTGACATCCCAACCGAAAGCAATACTATTCATACCACGCATGCTCAGGACACATGTCTATTATCAGTCAACATTAATCTAGTTATAACATCGCATACTCTTCATTTCATACGAAGAATTGTATCAAAAATAAACATAAAATCACTTCAAATCACCGATGGCGATGATTTCCGGTCCACGTGCATCGTTTAATAATATCCCACTGGCTCCTACAGAACAGGTCCTCTATTTAGGATTACATCTTCGCAAACGTTTAACTTGGTATCCTCGAACTAGACTGAAAATACAATAACTTACCCGCCGTTTCACACTTCACTCATTAGACGAACCCTCTTGGCTCCCAATTGATTTTAAAAGACTCTTTATATAATAAGCCATACAATTCCTCTCGTATCCAATTCTTGGTAAAATGCTCAATGCTCCTTACTTTGCTACAAATAAAGTCATTCATAATGACCTTTTCTATTAGTTGCTTATTTGACCCAACCCCCTGATACCACCCCTTTCATAATAAACTTTATTCCCACTCAAATTAGATTCAAACCTAGCAACCTCTTCAAGTCCTGGTAATCCTCTGAGGCGTCTAAAAACTAGAAGGCCTATTGACCATCTATCTATGTTGAATATGTTATTTAAGGACTACCACTGGGTTTCTTTACTTGCTTTTACCTCATGTCATAATCTATCGTTCATTATATTTGGTGATTGTATTATAATATTATAATATAGTTGTAAATTTCAGTATATGTATATATATACATATGATAAGGAAAATCAAATCATAGATCCTAGTTAACTCAAAAACATGGGCATTAGAACCCTGTTGATCCGTAAGTGTGGTAAGGACTGTTCCAAATAAATAAAAAAATAAGGTAAATATAAAATTACAATTTTAGCTATATCCTTCGAGTGTAGGATAACTGAAAGGGTTTTTCAGATTAGCTGCAACAAGAAAAGCAAACCGAACTGGTCTTAAGAGACTCAGAAGGACCTACGACAATAACAAATTAGAGAAGGGACTCTTGCAGATTAAACTGCAAAGGGTATAACCTAACGTAAGAGGGAGAGGTTCTAGAACAGGGTAAAGACCAATCGAATAGAAGGAATAACTGAGGAAGGTAGAACGGCGAGATCTGAAAGGATGGAGAAATATTGGGCTGACAGGAAAACACGGCCCACTGAACTCGGGTTAATCTACCGTACTCCACAGTCAGTGAAACGAACTAAAAAAAAAAAGATCGGGTTGTAGGCAAAATATCTTTGCGGATATGTCCGTTTTGAACAATCCTGAATCAAATTCGTACGTTTCTCTAAGTCAATACCAATTAATTGCAGAAAACAATATATAAATATAAATATATATAATATGTATTATATTGATATAATTGAAAAAAAAATCTGTACCACTACAGTCTGGGGTTCAGCACGTTGTAGAGACTATACTGTTCCAAGGAGATGTGTCCTAAATCACTTTCAACCACCAGAGTTGCCCCCTAATTTTAAGTACCCACTTTGTAGAGGCTGAGTGAGCCCCAGGAGCGTTCTAGTTCCTATAGGATCCATCGCCCGCTGCTAACAGGCTAAACAAAAGTCTTGCCAGCAGCGGGATTTGAACCAGGATTTTCGGCATGGCAACTCAATGACTACTAATTTACTTTTCTTAGGGAAGTGAAATCGAGTAATTTTTGTTGTGAAAAAGTCGCTAGGTCAGGCATAGGCTTGTTTGCTCTCTCTGCAGAAAATTCGACTTAACCACTTTTTCATCGGGGCTGCAGGTATACACAATATATATATATATATATATATATATATATATATATATATATATGTGTGTATATATATATATATATATATATATATATATATATATATATATATATATATATATATATGTTCTCTTCTATTTATAAAAGCTAAAGAGTTTACAAATTGAAAATCCATTATTTATTTTTTTTCAAAAAATCATTACCGGATATATGATTGGGATAGTAAATAAGCTGCCTTCATTAAATATTTTTCTCTACCTTTTTTTTTCGTTTCGGATCAATAAAAAACGTAGGCAGATATCTGGACCATTATAATCGTAAGAAGTAGAGAAGTGAAACCCGGCGGTCGGGAGCCAATCTTCTCCAGATGGGTTTGATCTGGGAACAGCTGACCGTAGTGATAGCTGAAGGAAATAGTCGGTAGTTGTTAGTTATATCCGAGAAGAGGGGGTGCTTTCACTACATTAGATCTATCGGTAGCTACAGAAGCTCTAACATACTTACAAAAAAAAAATCCCTTGGAGGGATATGGTTTGTTTGTTTGTTTATTTGGGCTTTAAGGCGTAAAACCCCAGGGTCATCAACGCCTGAAATTCGTTTGTTTTTATCAAGATTTGAGAAACTAGTTAAAATATATAGATATTAAAAAAAAAAAAATATTGAGCTTATAAATGACATACATACAGTATACACATATATACATCAATATATACACACACATACATACATAAAACACATACATAAACATATAGATATACATATTCTATATAGAAATTATTCATCTCTATATTTTATTTAACAGTTTGTGGGTTTTAAGGAAATTAAGTACGGATTGGATATTGGATTCGTCGTTGTTTAATAAAACTGAAATTTCTGGTTGGAGTCCTAATCTATTTAAACTTGAAGCGTAAAATGAACAGTCTTGTAAGATGTGGCTGACTGTAAGAGTGTTGTCACAGTGTTGGCATCTTGGTGGTGGTTCCTTGCTTATCAGATGTGAATGAGTTAGGTTTGTATGTCCAATTCTGAGCCTGGCTATTGCGACTTCTTCTCTGCGATTAGTGCGATTTGATGTGGTCCATGGCTTAACTGTTTTTTTAACATTTTTCAACTTGCATGGTGGACCTTCGTCCCACATGGACTGCCAGGCATCCAATATTTCTCTTTTCAGAGGAAGAGCTATTTCCCGGGGCGTTAAAATAGCAGCCCCTCGGCCTGGGAGGGTGAGTGCTTGCTTGGCGGCCCGGTCCGCGAGCTCATTCCCATCGATCCCCACATGGCTCGGAATCCATATAAAGCTGACCGACTTTCCTAAATCTTCCAAAATAGAGAGGTATCGGTGAATTTTTAGGACTATGGGATGATTCGAGTACATGTTTTTTATTCCTTTTAATGAAGTCAACGAATCAGTTATTATGGTTATTGTGTTGGTAGCAATGGACATAGCGTGGTAGAGGGCTGAGGCTATTGCATGAAGCTCCGCTGTGTAGGTGCTACATAAATTATAAAGTTTCATTTCATGGGTAGAGTTGGGGGTAACGAAAGATGAAGCTGTAGACATATCGGATTTCGACCCATCTGTATAGATTTGGAAAGAATTAGGCATACTCTGGATGAGGTTCGAGAATTTGATTTGGTATTCGGAAGGTGAGGTATGGCTTTTGTTTAGTCGAGAGAGAGAGAGTATTGTTTTTGGTGCCTTGTGGGTCCAAGGAGGACTTGGAGGTTCTGTTTTGTTTATTGAAATATTTTTAAGGAATTCTTTGGCTGAATAAATTCTTTCTGTCAATGGGATGGTTGAATTTGGTTTGTTTCTAAAGGCGTTGGAAAATCTTGGGTTGAAAATGTATTTGTAGGAGGGATGTCCAGTCTGAAAACGTAGTTTTGATATATAATTTATTGCTAATTTTTTTCTTCGGAATAAGAGAGGGGTTATTCCTGCTTCCGAACACAAACTCAGGATAGGGCTAGTTCTAAACGCACCAGTCGCGATCCTAATGCCCGTATGATGTACAACATCTAGTTTGTTAAGGATCCGAAAACGGGCAGAGCCATATATGAAGCAACCGTAGTCTAGTTTAGAGCATATTAATGCCCGATAGAGTTTCAGCAGTGTGTATCGGTCAGAACCCCAGGAGGTACCACTCAGGTATCTTAAGATGTTAATTCTTTTTGTGGTGTCTGATTTTAATTTGTTTATGTGCAGTTCCCAAGTCAACCTTCGATCAAAAGTCGTGCCCAGGAATCTGTGCCTATTACCGTATGGGATTGAAGAATTTCCTAGGAATAGTTCGGGAGAGAGAGGTGTGCTTCGTTTTCGACTGAAATGGAGACACTTGGTTTTTTCAGGAAAAAATTGGAGACCGGTGGAAATGGACCAGTTATTGATTCTATTTATGGCATCCTGAAGTTTGTTTTGAATAGAGGTAATGTTATCAGACCGGCATATGATGGCTAGATCGTCCGCAAACAACAGCGGTTTGACACCTCTTGGTAGGTTAAGACCTAATTCATTTATCGCGAGGCAGAATAACGTTGGGCTGAGGACACAACCTTGCGGGACACCGTTGATCTGTTCATGGTCCTCGGATAGTGTGGATCCTATTCTAACCCTAAAATGACGATTTTTTAGAAATTGTTCAATATAGCAGAACATTTTTCCTCTTATCCCTATGGAAGATAGCTTGGTGAGGATAACAGAATGTTTTATGGTATCGAAAGCTTTATGCATATCAAAGAATACTGCTATTGTTTGTTGAGCATTTATGAAGGTATATTGGGTTTCCGCTTCTAACGTAACTAGGTGATCTAGGGTGGAGTAGCCTTTGCGGAATCCGGATTGGAAAGGTTGGATTAAATTATTGTTTTCTATTATCCACATAAGTCTTTTGTTGATCATACGCTCCATAATTTTACAGAGACAACTTGTGAGGAATATGGGGCGGTAGCTGGTCGGTAGGCGTTTGTCTTTTCCATTTTTTAAAATTGGGATAACTAGTGAATTGCGCCAGGTATTCGGGAAAAGTCCGGTGAACCAGACATGATTATAAAACTGGAGTAGCCATTCTATTGTATTTCCTGGAAGGTTTTTTATCATTTCATAATGTACATTATCAGGTCCGGGAGTTGATCCTTTGACAGTATTTAAAGTATTCTTGAATTCCCACATTGTGAATGGGAGGTTATAATATAGATTTTCGTCGTTAGTTGAATTTTCAAGTTCTGTATGTTCATCGCCAGTTGTACTTCTTACGGTGTTATATATTCCAGCAAAAAAAGTAGCGAATATATCAGAGACGGATTGGGGATTATCATTTAATTGTCCATTTACTAGAATAGTGAAACGGGAGGATATGGTACCTTCCCTCTTTCATGTTTTAGTGGACTGTATGTAATGAAAGAGTGATGAAGATGAGCCTCTGATTGGATTCAACAAAAACTGTGAACTGTACTACTAATACTGTAACTATTTATAATTAACAAAAAAAACCTACAACCCGTGAAGGATTTAGGTTTCAGTACATGGTAGACACTGTACTGTTTCTTGGACATTGCAGGGGGATGATTTGTCCTAAACCATGCTCAACCATCAGATCCCCTCTTATTTTGGGTACCATCTTTATAAGAGGCTAGGGGAGTCCCAGGAGGGTCCTAGATTCCATAGAATTCATATCATGAGTGGTAACTCAGCGCTCTATCACTTAGGCACTCCGATCCCTGGTAAAATATTTACTTTTGAATTATTGAAATATGAGGATTATAAAGATTTTGATAGTTAAAACAGTAAAAACAACTACAACTGAAACTAGAGCCCATGTAATGTGTATAGGATTTATTACATAGCAAAGACTATTCTGTCAACAATTGTGCAGAAAAAGTGATTTGGCTTAAATCACCCTCAACCACCTAATCCCCCCTGCTATCATAATTATTGCTATTAAAGGAGGATCTGTAGATCCCAAATGGTTAATGGTTAAAACGGCTGTTAAACGAATAAATATTTTCCTCTACGGACGGTCTCGAATCCGCTACCTTTGGCTCTATAAGTTAGTGTTTAATTTTGGTTTTCCCCATAATTAAAGGTACCCATTACCCATTTATAGAAGCTGGGTGAGCACCAGGAGGGTCTCTAGATCACTAAAAAATACTGCTACAATTATTTGATAAACTAGTCAAATTTGATTTAGAAATAGTAAAAATAGATCGATGAAATTATAAATGGAAAATTTTCTGGATTATATACTTTATCAGTCCATGGAGTCTTCCTTTATTATATTAATGACATCTAACGTGAAATTATTTAGGCCAGCACTTACGAGTTTTAAATTATTATATATATCGTTATATTATATTATATTTATTAATTATATAATTATTGCAGTCCTATTATATATTTATTTATATACAACAGTTTTCCTCATCATTAACTATCGTCTCACCACTCTGATGGTCACAGTCATAATTCTTTTTTGATCTCGGATTTCACAATTTACCTGAAATAAAAGAAAAAACGATTAGTTTTATGTGATGAGATTTATATTTAAAAATTGAGAAATATTGAATATTGTAATATTAAAAAACATAATATATAAAAGAAATCCTTAGAAAGGCCAATAATTTACTTATTGGCAAATAAATAGTTAGAGATCACTTATTGTTGGGTTCATTTAACGCCAATTTATGATTTATGACTGCTATGGCTAATCAGACGACGGCTCAATGGTAGTCCTTAATTATTTTGCCTATCCAGATATAATCAATAGGGATTAGTTAGGATAGGTATCTTTAAATTGTACTTGAAATCACACAGGCTCGGGGACTATATTTTACGTTCCTTCCGAAGGACAGCATAACTAAACATTTTTTTAACCCCTTTAAAAAATCCTAGGGCTACCTGCCGGGCTACAAACCCGCTATCTTGGTCACAATAGGTTGTTATGGTAACAAGTTCACCACAGATCGCCCTTGATTTTGGAAGTTGTTGTAATAAACAGATAACCAAACATAAATATGAATGTAAAATGCATATTTTTATAATAATTTAAGAAAATAATAATAAAAAAAAGAAATGCGTTTGCGCTTGGGATGGCGAGATAGAGGAGAAATTTTCTAGACAGCCTCAAGTAATCTAGCTTTCAGCTTATCTAGAGAAGATAAAAAACAACCACAAATAAGAAAACTTTTTCTCTCAGGAATATTTTCTACGTGTCTTCTAAACAAAATACTATTTATATTTCATTTAAAAAATAATAATAAAAGGAAGAAAGTGAAATCAATTAAGAAAAGTTTAACTTTTTGTGAGGGAAATAAAGATTTTACGCTTTATATATTAGAGAACATTATTAGAAGTAAAGCAACATAAGTTGTACTAAAACTCTGCCCATAACATCCTAGTTCAATTAGTGACTCGTAAAGTACGAAAAAACATAAAATGGAGGATGAGGCTAGGGTGACTAAAGGTAGTAAAAATAATGTTTCGTCTACTTTCCTTGGTATTAAAGATAGTAATTTGAACAAACATTACACTGAAATTAGTGAGGGAATCTCGACCAATTCAACTCCTTGTACAACCGTTGGCTTAGAAACAGCGCAATCTCTATATTATACTGAGCCCAAGGCCAATAATGGGATGTAGTTATGCTATAACCCTTAAGTACTGAAGCATGGTTCCTGGGACCTTTTGGCACCTATTTTCTGGAATTCCCTACCCTACCGATTATGTGTAATCCCCGTATAACTAATTACTTTCCTACCTTGCTAGTATCTTATTGGATGTGAAACTGAAAGTTTGGTTCTAAAGTTTGTTCACAAAATATAAGCAACGATCTGTCCCACGGATCATACCTCAGTACATGTGCGAATTTTTTTATTTTTTTGAGGTAAGCTTCCATTATTGGGGAGCGGAGTGGCTCAGTGGTAAATCACTGAGTTGCCAGGCCAGAAATCCTGGTTCAAACACCGCTGCTGGCAATATTTTTATTTAGTCTGTTTTGGGAGGCAGATGGATCATATGTGATCTAGGACTCTCCTGGGGCTCATTATAAAAATAGGGTACCCAAAATAAGGGGAAAAATCTGGCTAAAATAAATTTTTATGATGCATGGAATAGTGAAGCATTGATTAGTTAGTTATTTTTTAGTTTGTTAGAGACTTTAGGATTCGTAATTTTTAGTTTTTTCAATACCATTCTAATAAAAGTATAGAAGACTTTTTAAAAAGTATGTGCGGTGAAAATTGAAAATATTAATATTCCAAGAATGCAATATATTCTAAGTTTAACTATTGATTTGTGCAATTGGCGAATAATTTTATTACTAAAAGATGAGATATTTGTTATCATAAGAATATTAAATGAAGCCACGAGAGAGGTAGCTGTTGGGTGCTGTTCTTCTTCATGCCTCTCAGGCCACTATGTTCTATTATGCTGACAGCCAATCTGTTGATTGTCAATTGTTTTTATTTGACAGGTATGGATACAAATATAAAAAGAAAAAAGTCTTAGAAAGACCTCCTTTTGTTATTAATTTTTGAAATATTAAAATCTTTACTTTTTTATTTTATGGTTTCTATGAATTGAAGAAATTTATTTTGTAATGACAGAAAATTACTGAAAAAATGTCAAAACTGATTTGGCTGCGAATAATGAAGTGAATATTTGAAATAAAGAGAGCGCTTATTAAAATTTTAGGAATCCGTTCGTTACTAGCCCAGCAACTTTACAAGCCCATCTTAATCTTCGTGACGCTATATAATATATCTATTTATTACTCTCAATAATCTTTTTAATATAATGTATCATAAAACATATAATTAAAATATTCGTAATATCCTGAGGCCGATGACCTGTTGCACACCCAGTGGCAGGATGAGAATGCAAACCTGGAAGAGAACCGGAGAACTGAAGGCTAATTGCGACCGCGTGTTTTCCCCAACTGCCGCAATTATCTTGATGATCTTCTATTAAATTGTTTATTATATTTATAACGAGAGGTCCTAACTGGACCCAACCGGTCGCGGGTTCGATTCCCGCTTGCAGGAAGGAAGGCGACCGTTAGCTCTGCTTCCCACACCACCAAGTTCACGTTCCCGGTTCAAAATCCACTTTCCAATCCATCGAATGAATAGTCCGTGATTTTTTATTTATTAATATTTGTATTTGTTGTTTAATTAAAGTTATTTAGAGTTTTCTAACGGTTGAAACTTAAATAGTCTTCTGTAATTATTGGTTTACTGTATAATATTTTGATAAAACTTGGAGGGGGGGGAAGTTGCTCCTTTTTTTTGTTTGTATATATTTATTCATTTATCCATCCGTACCCTAATTTTCCGAATGGCAAGCTGCTTCTAGCAGACAGTGGTGAAGATCTCCATCATGTAATAACTATGAAATGAATATGAATCGTATAAAACACGAATAATGATTATCAGTAAAAATCAAAATGTATTAATGTCAAATTTCATGAAAATAATCACCCTCTGGAAAAACGACAAATTGACTTATCTGTAGATCTAACGTAAATGACTGGGATCACTCAAATGAAATCAGTTCTCGTATATAGAAGGCAAGAAGTGCTTTTAACTAACTCAGAAAGTTGCTATGCAGCCTAAATTTGAACCTGTAGACTCGAATGAGAGTTCAGATGTTATCATACGCATTAGAAGTATGGACTCTTAAGGATGCTTCAAGTAAACTTCTTTAACTTTTCGAGATATGGTGATATCCGCGTATGCTAAGAGTTTCGTGTGTGCTACATCTCAGCAACGGAAGCAGAATACAGAAAGATGGGCTGTTATAATAGCTAACATCCAAAGAAGATAGGCACTTTTAGGAAAAACAATTTCCAGCGTAGAGGTCACGGAATTTTCTGGTTTTACTTATTGTACAATTGTTATACAATTATTTCATTAATTAAATAAATTTGTTTCCGCATTGGCCACGTCATTTTAACTGTTTTTTCTTCCTGATATTCGCCCGGTACCCCCTCATTCGTCGCCGGTGCTGCTCCCTTCTTTCTTCCGCGTCCATTTCTTTCCTGTCTTCAGCTTTGCTTTTCCTTGAAAACTCGTGTATCCAGTTTCATCCTGAGACGGTTGCTTTCCAGAACATCCTCGTAGGTAATCTCCATCTCCAGTAAATCTTTTTCTACCTCTCCGAACCAGGTAGGTTCGGTAATTACATAAATTTATTGTTATTTATTATTTTTTATGATTTTAATGGATCTAGGAATCGCTGATTGTTGAAAACTCTGAACCGGCAGACTCCAAACTATCCTGATAATCCCTCTCCTATCTTTTCAAAGTTTTAGTCCTATATAATATTCAAAGTTTTTCTTCTTCTGTTATTGCTTTGATTTTGGCAGTATTATTGTAATATTTAATATTGATATTACTATGATAGCAATAATACAATAATCGAATATGATCGAAGTTACTACTTAGTAGGATCTAGATACAACCATCACAGCTGAGACCTCTTAGCCCAACCTCCCCGACCGCAATGTTCTATCCTGTGGTCTCTCTTCATTCAGCCAATTCAAATCCTTTCACTCTTTCGTTACAGCTTGCGAGTTTAATACTCGTACGTGGTCAGAATAGTTCGGCCCATTGAACTGAATGCTACCTTGTTCTATCAATAATATTTCTAATGCATCGCTGTAAATAATAACAAACATAAAATCGATACTTACAAACTTCCATCCATCATAAGCCGCAATAAAGAGAAATCCTCATAGTTTTGTTCAGTTCGTATGTAGCGGTATTCAACAACGATAATTACTCTTCATTATAAAAAAAAAGATAAATTTCTGAGGTTTAATTAATTTATATTTTTTTAATTTATTTGCGGGTAGTGTATCAATAGGTCCCGATCTAGATTATTTTTTCCAACCCCTTGGTTTATTATATATCAATAATAAATCTAAATCATCGCTGTAAATAATAATAAAAAATAACAGCGTGCCCGAAGGTTCAATCCTGATACTACTAATCGACGTTTACAATCTTCCAACCACATAATACCGCATAATCTTTTTTATTTTCCAAAACATAAAGAAAAATTCTTATAGTTTTGTTTACGTCTTGAGATATCGTAAGTTGCGGCATTCAACAACGACAAATATCTCTTTATTACAAAAAAATGGTAAATTTCCGACGGTTAATAATTATTATATTATATAATAATTAGTATTAATTAATTAATAACACAACTGTGTTGTGCAGGTATCACAAAGCTCCGATCTATAAATTTGTATTTTCCTAACCTCGTGGTTTATTTATTTATTTGAAATAGATATTTATTAGGATTGACCTCATCTCTTTTACTAAACCAGCTGCATTTTATGAGATGGATGAGGACGGTTTTTTTATTTTTTATTTCCCATGAATGACAGAAGTAAGACTTTCACAATTTCTTTCTGATTTGGATTCCGGATCCATAAATGGAATGCACTCTGTTAAAGTTATTAGTAAAGACCAAATTATTTAACAGTAAATAAGCAATAACCATTAAAAATGTCTTAAAAAACAATTATTTTTAGTCTAAAAATTAGAGTTAAAAAATACAACAATATACTCATTTTAATAACGTGTCTTCTAAAAGTGCCTATCCTCTTTGGATGGATGTGATTCTAACTGCCTATCTTATTTTACTGAGCGCTGTACGAAACAAGTCTATCGATGATAGTCCTGTCTTATGCCAGAGTTTTTTTTACGACGAGTGACCGAATCATCAAGTTTTGCGTATATCATTGTATGACTTAGGTCTCAAGACTCCAGGAATCTACAGCATATTTCTGTGGGAAGGAGTGCATTGGTGAAAAGAGAAGACTAAATGTGTACAAGACTTACAAAATTAGTAGCGTAAAGAAGATGGATAGCAAGTCATCAGCATTGATAGAACACGTGAATACTAACCATGTTAATCAGAGTTCGACAAAATTAGGGTGGTTAAAAGGTATATAACACCATATAAATAAATATATTAGAAGGAATCGAAGTAATAAAGCACTCGAAAATTTCAACAGAGGAGATGGTTATAGGTAAATCAAGCAAAATATAGCTTCCAATATACTAGTGGTAAAGAACAAATGAAAAACCGGAAAGAGAAGATGGACGAATCAGAGACAACCCAGTCATAGCCCAGCAAATCAGATTACTGGAAAAATAGACCCAGCCCCTGGACCCAAACAGTTATAAATGCCGTAAGATAAAAGGACATCATTCTCAGGTTAAGCCCTCAAGAAGCATGTCTAGCGAAACGTTGAGAAATAATTTGACGACATGGTGGAAAATTGAGGGTTTTTCCACAGCTGAGGAGTTTATTTAATTTTCCTATATAACAATTGGGATTCCCCATCTGTTTTTGAATATATCCAATAAAGTAGTAGTAATTTTAATAATACAGTTTAATTGAAAGCAGATAGTTACCACGAATCTCTCTTGATAGCAATAGCAAGGAGCAGGGAATTGTTGAGGAGGCACCGAATCAGATACTATTCTATTTAAGGAGAAAACATAGCAATGATTCGCAGTTATTGCTCTTTCCCATTCGAATCGACATCTCTGATTCGAACACTTATTCACAAATCGATTCATCAAAATTGCTTTCGCTGGCAAGATCAAAGCTTATTTCAGAATAGTTCGATTCAATTAAATCGATCTTCCTATTCAGCCTTTAAGTAATTGGAAAGGAAGTATTCCGTTGGAGTTGGAGCTTTAATGTGAATTAATATTTTTTTTCTAAATTAAAACCGTAAAAGTCAATGCGATATGAACTAATAATTTTGTTTGTAGATTATAATTGGTTCGATGCCTTTAACGGTTATTGGACAACTTCTATCCAATTTTATAGTACTTTGTTGAAAATCCATACGTATAAAACTAAGTCCTCGACCGCGTCTGTCTGTCTGTTCGCGGTAAACTCAATAACTACTGCACGGATTTTCATGCGGTTTTCACCAATAGATAGAATGATGCACGAGGAAGGTTTAGGTATATAATTTGTCGAGTTTTGTGTAAACGGGCTGGAATATAACGATAAGTGTCGGAAATGTAGGAAAAAGTATTGCATCCAGGGACGTTTCATCGATGATACTGCCCAATCTCTTTGTCCTATAACAAAACAATGCATGGCGGTATATTCCTCTTTTATAGATCTACAAAAAAGTCCGTGATAACATACATTTATTTTTGAAGGACAGCTTACAGTACCTATTTTATTTTCTAAAGAAATGATAACTTACAATGCGATATTTGGAAAGCTATTCAGACGAGTTCAGTATTAATCCTTATCAACTTAAACAATTTAGTTACCTACCTTAAGCGTTTCATGCGAATTATTAGAGTATTTTATACCATATAATTTAAATGAGTATCTTATGCGTTATCGCAAAAACTTAACGAGCATGAAAATAAATATAAAGAAATATTTTGTTTTGTTTTTGTGTTTATAATAGGTTTATAATAAAATATATCAGATAGACAAAACATGTAGGGATAATATGCCTTGCTACCCGTGCAAAGCCGCGGGTCGCTAGTGATTTATATAATAATATTTTCTCGTAGCATCCCATATTAATTTTAAGAACAACTTGGAACCAGCCAAAATTACTTACTAATGAAGACATAAGCACAAGAAAATTTTTTAAGATTTTAAAAAAAAAAAACTTAAGATTGAAAAATGGGTGGTTAAGCCAGCGCCAATGACAAAAGCGCCGAGAACTGGAACAAAATGGAGCGAGAGAGAAAGAAAAGCGGAATTCTCTCAAAGAATGAAAATCTGGTGGGCAATTAAAAGAATAAGAAGCCCCAAACGTGAACCATCTTTACTTAGCGTCTTAAACTTTGGCAGCTTTGACACTAATAATGTGTTCTATGAAGTTGCCGTACTTACTTCGTTACTTGCCGAAGCTGAGATCTTGTGCGCAGTAGGTTGTTATGCTAACCACTACACCACATGCGATCCCAGAATATTTAAAATATTTTCTTTAGTTTTGAAAAAGTGTCCTAAAGTTGTCTAAATCAGGTCGTCCCTTAAGATCCCCCTTAAGACTACAGATGATAGATGATATACATTGCAGATGAAGCATACGTAGATGTCTTGTGAGGCAGCCTTTCCCGGAGGATACGAAGTATCCTGGGAAGAATCCTGGGACTGTTCAGACCCTAGCCGACACTTCCTAAATCTTTTTAAAAATTCAGAAGGACCGCAGGGGAGGGGACAACACGACTGTATAAATTTGAGCAGGTCCCGGAGGATCCATTAGACATATTGGATTTTGTATTAGTTCAATCCTCTTCCTATGTCTTTTTATGAGGCTGTTTACTTCACACCGGTTCGTTCAGCCAGCGCATTCTGTCGTTAAGGATGTCATTATTTTTAAACCTTATGGCTTCGTAAACTAGGGACAACTCTAAGAGGGTTGAAACATAAAATAAAATTTACAGTCGCTAGTACAAGTTTAATATTCCAATCATCTTTATCCACACATAAATTCGTTCTTGATCATTTCGTACAATAGGTGCAGGTATATTTTAACGAATTATGATACAAGAATAATAACAGTTTTAACCTTCTTTATAATAATAATTAAGATTTTATCCATTATTAAAAATAATGTCAGTTGTTAAGTGATATAGCTACGAAGCCACACCGGACCACCTTCCTTGAAAGACCTGAAGAAGACCTGCAATGTTGGTCGAAACGTTGGCTCATCAAAAAACAGCTCTCTGTATTATTAAAAGTACTTTTAGTAAAACAACAGAAAATTTCATTTGAAATATTTTTCGCTCCCTCTTATTCTCTCTTTTTTTTTCAAACTAACCCTTACAAGGGGGTATGTCGTTGGGGTATTTTCGTATAGAAATGTGCACTATGAATAGTATGATTATGGAACTCATTCATCAAATATTTCTTCTGGTTTCTCTTACGTTTCACCAGACAGCCTCTAGCTTCCTCAGGGCTTAATCAGTCTCAGATAATATTACAGGTATTATATCTACAGCCTCAGTGAATAAGTGGTTAGGTCGAATTTTTTTCAAAGTGGGTTTCTTTTACCTTAGGACGCGGGATCGTCTTATTTTCGTAGTGAATAAGGGGCTAAGTAAGGCATTGGCTTGAAAAGGAGTTATTGCTTATATAACAACTTATTCAAGCCAATAACTACGAAATTATGAGGATGAGACAATTCCGCTTCTTTAGTCTTTTTATTTATTTATTTATTCATATTTATTCACAGCTATAGCTAATACTGTACTGCACCCAAATCTGCCCTGAAAAAATAATGATGTTTCCTTCTGTTTTCTGGTGTTCTGAACACGAATCTAAAATCTAAAATTCTTTAATACGTTTAGTTTTTTTGTAAAAATCGCAATTTTTTTCCCCACGAAAATGAGGGTTTTGGATGATTTTAGCCTATGCATGATGACAAATTTTATTTTTATTTTTTAATAGAAACCCATGTAATAAGTTAGGTAGAAGCATTTAGTTTATGGTACAGTCCACATATTTTATTTTGCTCCTATAATAATCTAATTCCATTTAAGTGTAACTGCCCACTTCTCTGAACAGTAAAGTTTGTCAAAACTATCTGCTGGACCCCTCATGACTTCCCTTTGAGAGGTAAATGGACACAATTAGCAGGGAGGGGACCCAGATACCAGGAAGGGGACCCTTGACTGGTTAGTTGATCCATAAGCACCAGAGAGAGAAGATCTGTATTATGAACATGCCTCGCGAGTGCAAAAATACAATGAACAGTTTCTGTTATATCTGTGGTCGTGAGGTGAGGTGATATTGAAAAATCATAGCAAGCCATTGCCTCCTCCAGTGAAAAAAGCATACCATCTTTATTTTGAATGTAATGTGGGAGATGAGGATAAGGATTGGGCTCCTGAAGTTAGCTGCAGTAGACGTATGAGGCACCTTGTAGGTTGGCTTCCAGGAATACTTAGCAGTTCCAATGGTATGGCGGGATAGTATGGTTGGATAACAAATTGTGACTGAACTGTTACAAGCCTACTAAGTACTTGGCTGTAACATGCCCTTAAAAATACATTTTCTACATTCCAACTTAAACCTTTTTCCCCACAATCTTGGAGCAGTAACTGATTAACACGGGGAACGGTTCCATCAGGATATAGCCGAAATGGAAAGGAGGTATAGTGGAAAATGGAATGAAAAAAATGCTGGCGGACTAATGCTGGAGCATACAGCGAGAAACACTTCAAGAGGATTCCAAAAGGAAGAATACTACACATTAGGTAAAAATTCTAATTTTACGGTTTATGTATTAAGCATATTGTATTATCAGAACGCTTTATTTTGTATTTTATTCTTTATATACATAAGTGAATAAATCATCTTAGTAAGTTAAGCGCCTTCTTTTTATGAAAACCTTATTTTTTTGGGAATACATTGATTTCTCTAAAAAAATATACGTGTTAGAATTTGTCTGATACTAGATTCGGATTCAGCGTCATAAACATAGAATGCAGTGATAATTTTTCAAGGGCAAAAGCATTTTTTTTTTTGCAGAACAGTGTAATCGGACGATGCTACAGTGGGAGTCATAAATTTCACCTATTCAGTTGACTTAGGGTAGGGATCTTTAAAATGAACCGGACCACCGCACAAACTAGGGACCTCCATTTTGCATCGTCACCGAACAAAGTAATGAGTAAAAAGTAGGAATCCTTGGTTTTGATTTTTTACTCTTTTTAAAAAATCCTTATGACCACCTGCCTCCGAACCAGCGATCATGTATACAGCAGCTTGTTGTGCTAAACCAATACACCACAGGTGAACCCATTTCACTGAAATTTTACATGATCGTAATATTTTTCCTTAACATGCATGTATATGAACTTTTATATTTGAAAGTGGTATAGTTCCATTTGGATCTAAAAAAATCCTTTATTCTCTGTATGTTTATTTATTACTTTATTTTAACCTCAAGATACCGTAAATGGGACAAATAACACTTTCAAATACAACAGATCATATCATTTATAAGAATCGGGAAGTCAAAATAAATAATTAAAAATATATTGTTAGATGTTATTAATTTTGGAAAATAAAAAAAAATCCCAGTTATTACAAGCTGACCCTTAATATTGTTGCTAGAACTTTGGTCGTTCTGCAATCACGGTTGGCCATTATTCCATCACAACAACAACAACAACACAATTCCTCATGACAATTAACCTTTTACCTCAACCAATAATGGTTCCAGCTTAATTACAATCTTCTTAGCATAATAAGTTAATTAGCCCAAAGGACAATTAGGATCAGCCTTGGTTTTGAAATCGCTCTGTGGGTGATTTGAATATCAACCGAGAGTGTATAAGCAATATTGATTACTTAATACTGATGGAAGAATCAGAGAAATGTGCCTTGTTTAATATCAAAATAAATATTTATTGTATAGCACTTTTATTATATATTACGCTACTAAGGGGGGCGGTCACCTTAGGCGTAGTGGAAAGTATATCAACCTTAAGATCTGAAGATCAGGGGCTCGTAGCAATTCAAGAGCTCGTGTGACTTTTTACAGAGAGTAAAACGTATTAGTAAAGCCGTCTTTCAGAGGGGCGTAAAATGGCGATCCTCACAGCCTGTGGGTTGTCACGTAGTGCTTAAAGATCTCTATCTTAATTATACTTGGGTACGCAAAATACAGAGCTCCCACTGTAACATCGGCCGATTAGCCATAGTAACATAAAGTGACGTTAAATGATCAAACAAACTTGTTGGTCAATTAAAGAAACCTATTACCTACAACGTTTATGAGTAAAAAGTGCTGAGCCGACTGGTGAACCGAGTCGTAGATGGGAAGCTAAGGCCGATCTTACGAATTTGGACCTGACTTAGGTTTAATTTCTTATCACAGTAACTATTAAAAGGAAACTCCTGAGGAAAGGGCGTAGATTGGAGATCTTGAGCCTAAACTGTATCTCGGTATACCTGATAGGCAAAACTTAGAGCTCCCACCTCAGCAACGTCAGTGAGCAAGAAACCTCTTTAGGACAGAAATGCATAGTTATAAAATGCATAGGATAGAAAATTCCTAGACTCTGGATGTTATACAGTTCGGCTCAATTAATTTGAAATATTAAAACCTGTACCAAAACAACCCGTGAAGGGGCCTGGGGTTCAGTACATGGTAGAGACTGTTCTGTTTCACGGAGAACGGTTCTGCAAGGAGGTGACGTCTAAGGTCACACTCAACTGTCAGATTTGTCCTCCTTATTTTGGGTATCCCAGTTTTATAATATTTTTATAGAGGCTGGGTGAGCCCCAGCAAGGGTCTTAGATCCCAAATGGTCCATCTCCGGCTGCAAACAGACTAAATAAAAGTACTGCCTGCAGCGAGATTTGAACCAGGATTACCGGCATGGCAACTCAGTGCTCGACCACTGAGCCACTCCGCTCCCTTAAAAATATTATATATATTTATATATCCATATTTATATATATGTAGGTATACATATTTATTATATATCCATTAAAAATATTATATTAAACAACCAAAAAACTGCTTATCCTACAAAATACACGGAACCCATTAACTCATGCAAGTTATTTTTTCGTTTTATATCTGATTACATTTAGAGATCCATCATGGTAAATAAGGAAAGGTCCGGGAGGTATTAATAAAACATGAGAAAAGGATATTATTCTTTCTTTTATTTTATCATATCGAGTAATGCCGACTGCAGGAGAGGCCATCTTGATTGATGGGGTAAAGTCCATTTGTTTGTACAGTCCGTTCCAATATTGATACCTTCCCCAATGTTTATTTTATGTTTAACTTTAACCTCGCAGTGACCCCTCGCACTATTGAACGGTTCCACTAATCGATTAGTGGGAACCGACGCGAGAATCGATTCTAGACACAATGCCCCGGTTAAACGGGCGCTGGTTTAACTCAGGTTTAACAGGTTCGTTAACGAACGATAGGAGCCTACGCTGATGAGGTCTTTGTTCCTCTTCTAGCATAATCAAATCGATTCTCTATTATTATAGTCGCTAATGGACTGTGAAAATTTTAAAATAAATTTTAAATTTCCAATTAAAAAAAATAACAAAACCTGTACAACTACAACCCGTGAAGGGTATGGGATTCATTACATGGTAGCGACAGTACTGTTTCTCGGACAACACCGTTGTCCATGAAACAGTACAGTCTCTACCATGTACTGAACCCCAGACCCGTTTTAAAAAGATATTAAAAAAGAAATTAAAAATAAAGCGAACTGTAATTTCCTGTAGAACATTGGAAAGTGGTCCTGCACTATAAATGGGCTTCTTAATTTCCGGTGTAACCCGGAGTTTCATCTTTCTTTTTTTTATATGAACTTTTCAAGAATAAAACAATCAAGTAACCACTCACTTCTCCCACCGCACTGTAGGTTTCATTAAGACAATAATAATAAAAAAATTAATAAAAATCTAATGCTGTGTCAAAACATCCATCATAATAGAGTCACATGCAGTGCAATGATTAGGATCACAACCTTCCGTGCCAAAGCTCTCATGGCTTCGCAGAACGGAAAGTGGTCATAGGATTTTTAAAAGATACTAAAGATTTTTCAAGAGTACTAAAATGATGGATTTTTTAGGTCCAAATCCATACTTGTGACCTAAATTAGAAGTCCTGAAGAAGACCTGCAGTGTGGGTCGAAACGTCGGCTTCTAATGAATAGTTTATCACTATTTACCGAATTAATTGTATGACATCTACCCGGACCATTTTCTTCTCGATTTGTAAATTCAATTATTAACAGTTCTTCATTTATAGAAAAAATGTAACAACGAATTAATTGATTAATTTTAATTAATTTAAAAAAAAAATTAACAACGAATAACTAACTCTAATCAGAAAGAACTAGTGAGTACTATCACCAGACCCCCCACTCCTACCATCTAATTGAAAGCCAGAAAATACTCTCCAGTTTCCTCCCTTAAAATGCAATTTTTTGTTACTAATTTATTCGTTAAAATTTACAACTGTATTACAACAATACAATAAGTAAATGGCGGGAATAATACATAAAAGCATGGATAAAGAGTAGAGAAACTATCCAGTGGTTTACTTGCTGTACTTAATTGAGTACTTACTGTGGTAGTACTCAAATAAAAATGCACCAGGTGCAGTAAAAGAGATCCCGTCTATCGTATTAAATAATATTATCATTTTAATTCATATTTAATATACTGGGTTGCAATCCTTTGTCTTTACCTCGAGAGAGCTTGTATTCGATGAGGAAGCGGTGACTAAATTAAGTAAAAATTTAGAAAAATTAGTGAGCTCTTGTCTGCTCAACGTTGTCAATCAGTCCTTGTTACCGAGTCTTACCTATCCTCTGCAAACCGCTTACAAAGATACGTCCTGCGGTGTTAGAAGGTATTAATATAAATATCCGAAGATTTATCTAGGTCATTATCGGGCTCCCAGCAAACACCTCTACGGCCATGATGTACGCACCGAGGACGTATCGATTTGATCAATGGGAGGCTCCACTTCAGCATTGGTCAACTGCCCAGCGACTGTCTAATGTCCCGGATTTCCTGTTCCAGTCTATATTTAATTATGAAACTGAAGCAGCTCAATGTCTTGAAAGACTGGGAGTTGATCAGGGCTTCCGAAGCGTGAGAGCTCTACGACTGTCGCTGCGAGAGAATTCTTACGAAGAATGGGCTAATTGCAGATGGCAGGGCGTTGGAGCCCGTCATTTCAAGGAGACACCAAAAGCCCACAGGTATACATGCGAGAAACTTTCGGAGTCGGAGGGTACCAACCCCCTAAAACTTAATATCAACTATGCGCCTCTGCGTGGAGTTCCAGGAGCCAGCGGACAGAGCCCGTGTGCTGGGAAAATGCCCCTACAACTCCACGCAGACACCATAGGGTCAAACCCGAATTAATGAGGCTCCTTAAGGAAAAAGGATTTGACGAGGTCATACAAGTCACCGAGGGACCCACAAGATATGCGTGGGTGTTGGATCCGACGGTGAGATTAAAATGATGACCTTGACCAGACGGGTGGAGTGGAAAGGGGAAAGAAGGAAATATATGACAAATGCATCCCTTTCCTAGAGAAATTCCGTGAGACCTTCGGAGAGAGAGAGTTCAGAGGCCTTTAATTTATTAATATTAATTAATTGATTTTATAACAACTTTGTATAGAGAAAAATGACTTGTAACTGTTATAGTTACGTATTTTTTTATGCATAAACAAAAAAAAGTGTTAAAATTGAAAATGGCTTTTAGAGTCAAAACGTTTTAAAACAATAAATGATTTTTATGACTGGAAACTGGTTTTCTTCATGATAATACATTTCCGAACTCATTGCGCACATTTCCCGTTCACGGATCAACTGAGTAGCTTTTATTTTGTTTTTATACACCTATCATATTTTTTTCCGTTTATAGATAATATTAGTTACAATACTGTTACAGTAAATAATTACAATCAGTTAGAATGGAGAGATTAACATTGATCTATTGTAGAGCACTATATTGATGAGGTTGTTGGGCCGGAGTCGAGTGTACTCTAGCGAAATCCGATTCGATTCATTAGCCACACAAGTACACGAGTACACGAGTACACTCACTACACTTGTGCTAATGCCCTCCAATCCCTAGCTCTACACATTCCAGCGGGGTCATTATTTATGTCCCTGTCGTAGAGGGGTTTTAGCAGCTAGTTAGGAAGAGAAACATGTTAATGCGTTCCGACTGATGTGGTGGTATCATGGCTGAGCGAGTACAACGCGTAACTCAATAGCAGTTAGATCACAGCATTACTGCGCAGGACTCGAAGGTCCCGGGTTCAAATACCAGCATGTAGTAGATAAATTATTTAATCTGTTGGCAGCCAAAGATGGACACTGAAGGATTTGGAAAACTTTCTGAGGCTCACCCAGCCTCTTAAAAGCGGGAGGAAAGGACGGTTGAGCGTGATCTAGACCAAATCACTTTCCTGCACCACCGTTAGCTTAGAAATACTACAGACTCTATCGGCCTTGTACTGAACTGATCCTTAATAAGTAGTAGTGGTAGAGGTTTGTTTTGTATCATTCATCTCTTGACCAAAAACTCGTCACCGGAAGAGATGAAGTTCTTGATAATAATTATTAAAAATTGTATTAATAGTGTAATACGTAATTATGAGAGTTGAATTGAGTCCATTTAGTATATTAAACTTAATAAAGAGTGGACAATATAAGGGTTTTATATTCATTCCTATACTGAGCTCCAATCTAAGGATATGAGATTCTGAGATTTCTGAAGATAACAGAAGGAAACACAAAGAGGGACAAATCAGAAATACCACAATTTGAAGAAACATCGAGGTAAGACAAACAACAACAAAAAGACAACTGAAAATATACTAGAAGAATACAAGCTGCGCTGGATTGGCCATGTTAAAAGAATGCAGGGTAAAAGGATAGCCAGAGTATCTTGAAGAGAAAAGATTTGTCCTGGTCGGGTATCGAACCCGGGCCGTCTGCTTCTCTAGTGCAGTGCTCTAAACCACTGAGCTACCAGGAGTCGTATCCAAGTCAGACAAATCCATTCTCTTCACCCACCCTATACCCCCGTGTTCTCGCAATTTTCGCGATGTATACAATTGGAAGAATGTTCATTGAACATTACTTTAATTGGGATCTTGTTATTTATTGTTCTTTTGATAGTGATTAGTTATCAACATCAAAAGAACAATAAATAAAAAGTGAATAATATTAGTTGACCATATGAGGGAGAAAATCGCTGGTGGAGGTCCGGAAAAAAAATCTTTTAAGTATGGAGAACTGTGTATTTTAAAGCCAACGTTTCGCTAAACATTGCAAGTCTTCTTCAGGGCCGGCCACATATACAAGATATATACAAATTACAATGATACATAATTTAAGCCCCTTGTACACCGTCGGGACGGTACCCGACCAATATTTGGTCAAACCCGACCGTCGGTGGTCAGGAGCAGAGCCCTCCCGACAGGCTGCGCCCGTGGTCGGTTCTGACTGTACGGCTCGCTGTCGGCAACAGTGTTTCGATTAGGATAGTAGGAGCTATCTGGACAAAATTCTAAAAAAATTTATTGGAATACTGTAAAGAATAATTTAAAACCTAGAAATCTAATATTTGTATATTTGTATTGAAGTAATGAATCCCTAGAAATATAGTAGAATATAGAAATATAGAAGTATTCAAAGCTTCATTTCAACCGCACAAAATTATAATGTTACTAATTTTATATGAATCAATTGTTGAATATCGATAATATATGTACTCTTAGTTACTATTTTTTTCTAATTAAAAAAATCTTCTGATATCAAAGTGCATACAATTTTTTTTTAAATGCATGAAGGATTTTTCTTCATTTTGAAACTTCGAAGTGATGAAAATTGAAAAATACAAAAACCGGTCCCGACCGTGTAGAAGTGGTTTATATTATATGAATAAAAATACATACAGGCATCAAGGTTATAAAACATAAAGCATCATCATCGTGCAAAAATAAGGTTTTATTTCTTGTTTACGGGAGATGATTTTAAATTTGCTTATTTTAAGAGCTGTGATTCATAACAAAATAAGCGGATTTGTACCATATCTACATTTATTTATGTAAACATGAGATATTTACGCAGAATAAACATGCGTTTTAAAGTAGTCTCGTGTTTCATGGAGCTATGAACGATTTACTCGTATTAGCAAAGTAAAATGTGTATTGAGTATATTTGCTCGGGAAGTTGGAAAATATATACAAACATGTACACTTCTCCGCCGTATTTTCATAACCGTTACATTCCAATGTGGGATTGACGAAAAGTCAATACCGACCAGATATGAATTCATCAACAATTAACCGTCGTGGAGCCTTTTTCGTACTAAATTAACCTAGCTATAGCTTTTCTGAATAAATTGTAAATGTACTTTTGCAATTTAATGTATACAACAATACCTTGAATGTTATTGGTTGATCTTATATAAATGAGGAGGAAAATGGAAAAAATTCTCTTAAAAGGAGAACTATCTATTTTAAAGCCAACGTTTCGACCATCATTGCAGGTCTTCTTTAGGGCTAAAAATACACAGTAAAGATTAAAAATGCATGTTTTTCTAAATCCTTCACGTTCCAACCTTTTTTTATAAGTTAATCTTCTCATTTTGTATCTTTAGTTCACCTCCTCTTTTTTATTTCCCTTTATATTATTTTTACTTTTCTATCCTTTCTGTACATTTATTTTCTGTATTTTATTTTATATTCGTTATCTTTAATTATTATATCTGTCACTATTTTAATTTCTGTTCATTACCTTTAATTTTATTAAATCTGCCTATATCTTAATTTTATTATATTCTGTCACTTTTTTAATATTCGTTATCTTTAATTTTCATATCTGTCACTATTTTAATTTTCTACATTACATGTCACTATATTATTGTTACTGTAACGTTTTTATATATTTTTTGTTCTGTTTGTTTCTCTCTCATAGCCCTGAAGATGACCTACACTGTAGGTCGAAACGTCGGCACATAAATTTAAGTCTAGTAGTTATTTAGTGTTGTTTTTTTTTACTGCACCCCCCAACTATCTCCGTTCTACATTTTATCATCCATTCAACTATTTTCCTCTCATACGTGATAAGAAATGTAATCAAAGTGGGGAAGCCTTTTGGTAAATATAAAAACAAAGGGAATAGTTATTTTGTTATAGTGTGTTGTTGTTTTTCTTTTATAATACACACTACTTCCATATTTTTCTTTTATGTATATTTCCAAAACATTTCATTCCCGAAGACTTTTACTTTTACTCTGACTAATGAGTTAAAACCGTCTGAATGAAAACATATTGCATTCGTCTAACAGAATGCTTATTTTAAAGTCCGTAAGTTTGTGAATATTATAAAGTAATAAGCACTTTCCTTGTGCAATTAACTTGAAATAAGTTCAAAGCCTTAAGTACCATAAGATCAAGCCAAGTTGTAATAAACAAGATGCAATGCCGATGCCTTAAGATGCAGGAGATATTGAACTATTTTACGATGCTATTCTTCGCCCAGATTTACGAGCGATATTAAATCCGGTCATAATGAACGGGACTCGAACCCCTCCTTTGGCATTTACACCTCTGCATTCCATTACCCTTGCTCTGGCGGCCATTAACCGATGTCGGGGTCTGAGGGAAGAATTTGCATCTGTAACCTCTGTGGGAATTTATGGCAGGGGACTATGATCTAGTCTGTAGATGCATTCTGCCGAGAGGGAATACGCGCAACATAGTTTTATGAATATTGAGAAAAAAATTGGTATCTGTTCCGCAGGTTGATGCTTCGAGTTGAGTTACAAGCTTTAACTGTTTATTCATTTCATTTTCAAATTTTCCAAAAAATACAAGTTATAAAGTGCGCTTTAGAATGGAAAAGAGAATTTAACTATGGATAATGAATAGATTTCCGTAATAATTTCACCAAGAAATAAAAATTTCAAATAGCATTTGGATGTATAGATGATATATGTCTCTTGAAACGTCCATTTCTAGATGAAATTATCACTGGAGTGTACACATTTCTCATAATTGCATTCTCTTTTCCATACTAAAGCTCATGATAAATTGTATGTTTGGAAAATATTAAAAGGGAAACGAATGAAAAGTGAAAACTTGTGACTCAACTCGAAGCGACAACCTACGGAAAAATTTCCAAAAATTTAAAGAGAAAGTCAAGAGGACTGCCGACAGAAGTAAAAACTTTGAGAGTAAAAAGATTTTGGGATAACCATGTTAAGTTTTTTTTAATTTCTAAATCATTTGAATTATTGAAATGTCATAATTTGTAAATTGAAAATTTTAACAATAGCCTAGTTTTCACATCTATTGCAACTCCGAGAAATTTTCGAGTACGTGTACTTTATTTATTAATCAAAATATTTTTTTTTATTCTCTTTCTAGTTCTCCTTTCTCACCATGTCTTACCACTTATTACACATTGTACTACATCAATCATTTATAATATTTTATGAACATTTTGTATACATCTTCGACCTCATAGGCAGTTAACAGTATTCTTCACTTCCATTACTTATCATCATTGTTTCTTAATAACATTTTCATTTTTATTACACTATGTCTATTTATATTATTGCCTATGCCTATGCATTTTTATTACTTGATTTATTACATACAGGATTTTTTATAATTTTTCTGGATTTTTTATAATTTTATTTCTTATTATTTTCTATTTTTAATTTTATTTTACTACTGAAACCTGATGCCTATAAGATACCTGATACCCAGGTATTTTAACTTTAACATTTACCCGTTTTAATATTCAATGTTTATTTTTTATCTTTATCACCTTATTCATTAATTTTTAACACTTTCTGTTTATTCTTTATTATGTATTTTACTACCTTCCTGGCACTTGGTTGTTAATACTATACACTCATACATTTTAACTTTTATATTTACCATGCTGTGCAATTTTTAATTTTCAATTGCCTGTATTCATCATACTTTTATTATTTATATTTACCATGTTTAAAAAAAAAAAAATTGTACTATTTTTTTATTCTCAATTGTCTGTATTTTGCATATAGCCCTGAAGAAGACCTACAATGTACTTAGGTGAAGTAAAGTTTTTAGGATACTTAATAAACATTTCAAAAATTCTAAGAGAAATTTATTGACCCGGACCAGTTTCTTCCACAAATAAAATTCATTATTTAATATTGATCCATTAATGCAAAAAACTAAATATTCTTAGAGATTATTTATTAGGAAATTGAGGAGATGATGAAAAAGTATGGGTTTGAAAGAGGAAAGGGAAAAAGCATGACGGATACTATGTAGGTCTATCTATATTTCCAACTCCAATAGTAAAATCTCAACAGTTATATTGTGTATATACATCTAACTGTTGTGAAAAGTGATCTATTCACTGGTATTGAATTGGTTTAATATTTTTCAACCGTAATTATGCTTAATATGAGAGACATGCATGATAATTAATGTATTAGTGTTTGCTTCATATTATTAAAATTCCATACATATCTCTACATCCAATATAACATCCACTTCCAAGAAACAATTTACAAATATTCAGGCTTGGAAGCATAATGATATATACTCCAATCCAGCGGATTCCCCTCTGCAACGGACATATAAAGTATGCCAGTCTCATTTCATTTAATATTTAACTAACGTTAATAAAGCCCTTTTTTTTATTTTTTGTTTTTTAAAAGAAAACTTTGTTATATCCCATTATAGAACATCACAATACAAAACAAAAAGGTCACAAAGATGAAAAAAAAAAAAGAAATGAAAAAGCAATTATTTTACCCTAATTAATATTCCAACTAAGCGAGGAGAATAATTTAGAATCCAATCTGAAAAACCTAATTACTAGATGGAATTTAAAATTTAATATAAGCTGGCTTTTGACAATTGGGATTTTAAAGAGAATATGAAGTCGATGGTTTAAGTTAAGTGGGTCGATTGTTATATTTAAAAAATACATGTTATTTTAACTTCAATTAATCATTTTATTGTGAAATAAACAATTGACATGTCGCTCATTCAAAAGAAAAATGAAATAGCTAAAAAAAAAAAAATGGTATTTTTGAGTCAAACCTTCAGCAGCAATTGTATTCTTAAAAGCTTTTGATTGAGGAACGACCTATCTGATATTTCATTTCCAAATTTTTTTGTTTTTGTTAGTAATAAAGTCATATTTTGTGTTGCATTATGTTGAACTTGAAGATTTATGGGAATAATGACTTAAGTTAAAATCAAAAAAGTTTCAATATTTTAAAATATTTCTAATGGTCAATAAAATAATTCCAATACCATCATTGCAATAGGAATGCTTTGCTTTACCGACACCCGAACTTTGTTTATAGACTTTGTTTATACGTTTCATTATTCTTATTTGTATCAATAATCAATAATGCTGAATGCTATATGCAACATATGTATTTCCAAAATAAAAACTATAATAGAGAAAAATTGGGATACATTAAAAACGCATACAAAAATCCCAAAAAAACTATTTCTACAATTACTGGTCCTATTTACAGATAGAGGATATTTTTAATTCAATGAAAAATTTTATATATAAAAATTCGGCTGCCATATGGGATCTCCTAATTCACCCATCTTGGCTGAAATTTATTTAGAACTGTTAAATACAATCATATCAAAAATACCATTTAATATCCCGTTTATATTTAAATTTGTGGATGATATAATGACAGCGATACCAACCGAAAAGAATGAAAAAGAAATAATTATAAATAAATTTAATAAATATTCCACTCGATTAAACTCTACTATTGAATTTGAAATAGATAATAAAATACCATTTTTAGACGTTCTCTTAATCAGAAAATCAAAGGGAGAAATAGAAACTAAATGGTGGCAAAAACCTATTTACTCTGGGTCGATACATACACTAAAATCTAATATATATATATACATACGGCTAAAAACCTAATAAATCGCGCGAGAAAATTATCATCCCCAATACACCAAAAAACAGTCGAAAACAACTTAGTGGGCCTCTTATTAAAGAATGGTTATCCGCACAGCCTCCTTCGTAATTTATTAAAAACAACAAAAACACTTTCTGACCAAAACAACCTAAATGAAACCAATCCTAAAAAATACTACACAATACCCTATCCCTATATACCAACACTTTCAGAAAGACTAGCGAAAACATTGACCGGTAATAAAAGTAACATTGACTCCGCAATTACTTTGTGGTATATGTAAGATCTCCATTTTGAATTTTTAGCCTCCCTAAATGTCTATTATTGGTACTTGTACGAATTCATCTGAGTTTATCTGATTTTATACAATATTCTACAAAAAAAAAGATTTGAACAATTTACTCGTTAAAACTCATTTTAAACACAATGATGTGTAATTTTATACTGAAATAACTAAACAAATAATTAAGTTCAATTTTACAACCTGTACCGCTACTGCTGGGGTCTCGGCTCTAGAAATACCTGGGCTGTATAATAAAGTGCTGTTTCTAAGCCAACGGTTGTGCAGACCATTCTTTTGACAGAGATCGATTTGTAAAGGCTGAATGAGTAGCAGGAGGGAGATTCGAGAGATCGATCTACAACTGATTGCAGGGTAAATAATTTATCTTTCACAGTCGGTCTTGAATTCGGGAGAGTGTAAATAATAAAATTTAATTTTAATACTAAATTGACTCAGTTTCTTTTATTAGCCATTCAGTTTTAAAAATAGAAGATTGAGAATTGAGACATTATATCTTCTGAAAGAGAGTAGCTATTTTTTTAATTCATTCGTTTCTTAATTTCGTATTAAATAAGATATTTTTAGATAAATGAAAGGATGTTAAAATGTGGAATAACCACGAAGTAGCAAAATATACATCATATCATCATCATTTGCATTGATGATATTATATTAATTACATGACTCAGATCGCTTTTAAAAATAAAATTGTATAAATAATATACTTAATATCATTCAATTATGTAAGCTCACTTAAGAATTCAACACCTTGGCTGGACGAACTTCGAAAGGACCTCAAAAAGGCAAACATATGTGCAGCAGACGTTTTAGACAGAGACAGGTTCAGACACAAAGTGAACAAGTGGAAAGTTACATCAGAGCAACCAAAGCAGAACCAGTGCAGACCGAAGTGATCAGAAGAACGTTGGCAAGCCTTCTCAGAGAGATTGAAAGCCTATTGGAAGAACAAGAAGAACCCAAAGAAAGATTGATTGAGTTGTATGCTTATTGTCCTTCACTATTGGGAGAATACGCTAATAATAATATATTTTATATATTATTATATATTGAATATAGAACAAAAGAAAAAAACATGGACCACGACAACCCATAAAAAGGGTCATGGGTTCAGTCAACCGCTAGAATTCTACCCTTATTTAAGGTAGCCACTTTTTAGAGACTGAGTTGCCCCAGGATGGTCTTTAGACCCTGCAATGCCGATTCGTGGGTGTTATCAGAAAATAAGTCTCCTGCCATAGCTGAATTTTATCCGGGATTCTAAGCACAGCAACTAATCCATAAACAATTAGGGCTTTCAGGATCAAAAGCGGATAGCTCTGAAATTTCAAAAATTGACTTTTTCATATTTTTGACTTTTTAATTTTTAGTTGAGTAAAGCAATTTTGTCTAACACGACAATTTTGTTCCCTATTTATCATGGTTTTAGTCTCGTTCTGAACCTAAATTTATAACGACCATTAAGCATTAAACGTGTTTTGCAAAATTAAACTAGCAAAAAATGTGAAAAAGTCAATTTTTGAACTTTAGAGTCTGCCAATATTGATCCTGAACGCCTCATACATATTTATATATTTTTTGAGGGCCTTTAACCCCAAAAGCCCAAATTATGATTAAATAATGTTACCCAATTCATAGAGCTAGTTGCAATTGGCTTCATTACCGCCCTGATAAAAACAGATTCTAGGTTCCACTTAACTCACGTCCGATAACTTAATCAACACAGGTTGTTAGCTTCAAGTTTCGCAACCACCGACAAATAACATATTGCAGTCGAACCTGGGTTTGCACAACCTGGGATGTGCTCCTACCCAGGAGAGGAACATGATAGCGAGGTTTCGCAAACCTGATTGGTGTGGATATTGCCAAATCGGAAGAAAGAGAAGGATCGACAAACCTTATCTCACCTTAGAAATGTTCTTACGAAACGTTTAGCATTTAACACCAAATGGGAACGAATGTATTTCTTCTATATTTGTAGAAAGTATACTATAATAGTCAACCTAAAAAGTAATAATAAAAGCAAGTTATTCAACATCTATTAGGATCTTGCACGTACTAAACACCTAAAAAGAAAGTCATGATCCATTCAGGACAGGCAGCAAGAAGTAGCAGAATAAAATGCTCAAGGTCCGTTTTTGCGGGATCATAGTTCGGCAGGTGGTACTAGGATTTTTTAAAGGGAGAATAATCCTCGGTTATGCCATCCTTTGGAGTGGACGTTGAACGGTACCTCCGAGCCTATAAGATACTCTGATACTCTTTAAAGACCCCTATCCTAATGAAATCTGGATAGGTAAAATTTAGATCTCCCACTGTAGCATCGTCCGATTAGACATATCAGCATAAACTGACGTTAAACGAAACAAACAAATATTTTTTTCTTTTTAAATAATTACAGCTTATTGTTATGTTGTCAATACCATACAGTAGAGCGTTTTTTTAATTGTATTATTCGTCTGGAGAATTAAGAAGATTCCACAACTCGGAATTGCTTGTACCCGTTTAATATTACTGAAGTGATAGCGTCGCGTAGATTAAGACAGGCTTGTAAAGTTGTTGGGCTTAGTAAAAAAACAAACACCCAAAAAGTTAATAAGCACTGTAAATGCCTGAGGAGTAGACCGAGGCGTAGGTGGGAGGATTGTATTAAGAGCGATTTGTAATCAGAGATTGGTGTTATCGGCACCGAGCCCTTCGGGTCCCCTAACTCCTATTATTATTATTGTTTTGAACACAAGTTTAGAAAATATATGTACTTTAATAAATTTTATTTATTTTTATTGACTAAACAAATTAATAAGCCCTATTTCTTAAACCTAGAGGGTCAGACTTAGCGGGGGAGGCAAAATAATTATCTTTTTAAATTTTTATTTATATAATACTGGTAAATTTATTTTGAAAGTCGAAGCTAGACTTCTTAGTCGAACAAAGGGAATGAACAGTTCTTATTTTTTTAAATGACAGGACCTAGAATTTGCACATTTTCAGATAATGACCCATGTATTGATGATACATATTAACATACATTCATATCCTATTTTCTTCAACTTTAGGAAACAAGCTTCTAACTTTCTATTAACAAATTTTATTAACACTCACTTGGTTCATCTTGTTTGCTTTATAATTATTATTGGTCCCAATTATATAGAGGTATTTCTCACCTGAAAACATAAAAAAATAAGTTAAACACCATATTTAAAATAATTATAATATTTAAAAAATATGAAATTAATCATACATTATACAAATATAGAGATGTAAAAAATTAAAAAATAAATTTTTAGATATGCATTAACTTTTCCAAAAGCTTGGACAGCAGAATCACCATGTTTGAACTTATAAATCACGAGTTTCTATGGTAGCGTCTGAAATGAAACGGTAATATGTTACTCTGTTTTTAGAAAAAATAAAAAAAACCTGTAAAATAGAGGACGAGGAATGCTTATTATGCATAGTAAATATTTTACTGGAAATCAATAAGAGAAACTTTAATCCTCTCTAAAAATTAATATTTTAAAAATCTGACCTTTCATGCGTTCCGAACCAATGCATATTCATTCCAATTTTATATTAATTCGTATTTCATATATTGATTTAACATAAATAGAAATATGAAGAGGAATACGGTCACTGTGGAGGTAAAAAATAAATCCTTAAATGGTGAACCTATTCACTTTACACAGACGTTTCGACCCGCGTTGCAGCTCATCTTCAGTGTTAAATAAACAAGTTCATTCATAATTCGGAAATACTTCTATTATATACTATATTTTAAATTATTTGTACCTTTGTACCTTTTCATTAATATGTATATAGTTTTTATAATTAGGTTTTTATTCTAGTTATTTTTATTTAAAATAAGTTTTTATAATTCTGTTTTTTGTTCTAGATATATCAATTTTAAATTCTTTTTTTTTTGTTATCTATTCAACCCTGAAGATGAACTCCCATCACGGTCGAAATTTCGATTTTTAATTTATAGTTTATAAAGATTATCCTCAATAACACTACCACAACTGAAACATTGTCCTCTCATTATGTTTACAGTTCCACTAATGAATATTCAATTTTAATAAAATAGTTAAATGGATACTAGTTTCAGGGGCATATGGTTTAATATTTATTTTTAGACCCGAAGTTGGTGACATATTGAAGTGAATTATGGGTCATAAATTATACTGTTTATAATTTTGCTACATTATGAGTTTTTTTTTCTCAGATAACAATTATTTAAACAATGAGATAATGTTTGGTTGATTTTTATTTTGAGCTAGCAGCCATAGATGGGAGAAAGAGGCAAGATGAGAGAAAATTCTCTTTGAATAAATGATGGACTGCATCAGAGATTCAATCCACTCCGCATTTTAAAATGAATAGGATAGTGAGGGGGGGAGGGGAGTGGTATTTTCGAAATGGTGATTTTTTGCTTCCCTTAGCAGGAAAATGTTGCATCGTCTGCGACATTTTTATGACAGAGTTCGTCGATCAATACAAATCCATTTTTTACAAATAGCAATCCGTTTATAGCAGATGGTATTTCAATTTTATGTAAAAAAAAAAGGAATATGAATTATCTTAATGAACCATCTATATGAGCTGGTGAAAAAGTATTTAAATGAAGCTTTTTCTTAATTAATTTATTCATTTAAAACAATGCAACAAGTAAATAGCAAGAATGATACATAATGGCAAGAATAATGACAAGTAGAGAAACTACCCAGTGATAGTACTCAAACAACAAGTTTAACATAGGTCATGAAACCATCTTCTTTTGCGTTGCCTCGGAGGATTATCGGGAACAGATGAAGTAGCTAGGGGTGTGAAACTAGAGGGTTTGAGTGATAATAAAGTTTGTCATGAAAGGTTTGATATCGTCTTCGGGCCAAATAAGCAACATCAGATCATTATGGATTAATTGATTCGTAACAAATTAAGGAGCATTGACGATTTTTCGAAGAATTTTGGATTGTAAGGATTGTATACGAGAGGAATCCGATGACTTAGTGGAGCCCCAAAGCTCTACTCCGTATGTCCAAAAAGGTCGTATGATGGTCACGTAGATGAGTCTTTTGCAATTAATTGAGAGTTTAGAGCGTTTGTCTAGTAAGTGATCAAGTAGCCTGAAACAGCGAGCATTTTCTTGTCTTTTCAGTCTTATGAGGATTCCAAGTTAAACGTATGTCAAGATGGGATTTATTCTACATGAAATGAAACATAAAAACGAAATTCGTGATGATGAGGCATATATAGCCCCGAAACATTAACCATAAAGTTAGAAAAAAAATGTACCTATACTACAGTTTGTACCTATTACCTACAGTACAACCCATGAAGGGTATTGAGTTGAGTAGTCTTGGAAGAGACTGTTTGCTATTTATGTATTTAATGGCACTTTAAGCTACCATGATTAATAGGACTGTGGAAGGCCTAAAATTTTCCTATCCAGGTATAATTAGCATCTTTAACGAGTAACGGACACAATACAGGCTCAGGACCCACATTACGTTGCTTCCGAGGGACGCCATAACATAGGATTTTTTTACTCCCTTAAAAAATCCTAGAGCTTCGATCCACGATCTATACATATTATATTATATGATATATATTTAACTTATCTAGCGAGACCTGTGAATATGGACATACTGGGTAGCCTTTATAATACTTCTAATTAAATTAATGTGACGTGTGGTATATCTTTTGTAATTAATCATATCACTTAGTTAGATATGTGACTTGTGACGGGTCCCTGCAGGCACGCAATGTCCTACCTCACTATCCATTCCACAGCCTCATTACTGGATGAAGAGTGAGTTAACAATGAAATGGTATCTGCCTACTGGAATTGACTCTAGAGAGATTTATTAAACATATGCTTAAAACAGAAAAAAATATATCTGTCCCACTAAAATCTCTGAACAATGGTCTTGTGTGCAGTATTTGGAAAAAGTTGTTTCTAAGTCAACGATTGTTATTATAAGTCGCTTGTTCCTCAAGTGAAGATCTGTAGTCCAGAAGATGTGATAGTTGTTCGTACCGTCTAGTCAGTTCTTTTCTTTTTAATTTTGTAAGTACGTTCCATGTAAGTCTTTTGTCTGTGATAATGTGATATAAAATCTCATATAGTTCATATATATATATACATATTATATGTATATATATATATTAAATATTAGATATTTAATGCGAGATTTTTCTAAAATACTAACACAAGATGATGTAAATCGTTTTGTTTTTTGGCACCATCGTTTCTATTTCCTTGCACTTTGTTTTTGTCTGTTTTACAACGTTTTATTTTTGGAAAAGTTTTGAAGTTTTGTAAACAACTCTATGAATTAAAAGTTCGGTTGTAACGAATATTGGTCTAGGTTCAATAAGTCATCAATTATTTTTGTTTTTTGTAACTGAAAAATTTCAAATCAGAAGTTTTTATCAGAAATACATGTTTTGTGTTCCAAAAGTTGATCATCTAGTAAAATTAACTCTCTGTGTATGATTCGCAAATAAATGAATAGTTTTTTTAAAAGGCATGAATCGACTCTGTGGCATCTACCGGCACTCGTGGGCTCACCCAACCTCTCTAAAGTTGATACCCTTAATTAGGGGATAAATCACTTCCCTGTGCAATCGTTGATTTCGGAACGCCTATTTCCAAATACTGCACCCAAGACCACCGTTTAGGAGTATTTTTTTTTCTTTTTAAACATATGTTTAATGAATCTCTCTGGAGTTTTGTGTTGCCAGATCAATTTTTATTTTGTTATTTTCCTTACGAATTACTATTTTTATTTCAACAGTGAATACCATTTCAGTTGTTACCTATCTCCTATCCAGTAACGAACCTGTGGAATGGATAATGAGATAATAGGGCATTGCGTGCCGGAGGAACACAACAGTCTGATATCTGATTGAACGATACAATTAATTACATAGTATTTATGATATGTTTCAATTATTTTCAATTTGATATTCAGATAGAGTTTCCAATATAGTTTTTCTTCTTCCGATTTTTACCAGCTAAGGACCACTAGAAATAATATCTATGATTTCCTTTTCTATCCTTACAATATTGTCTCATTCTTCCTGATATTTCTCTATTCTTTCTTCTTTCTATTTAGCGCCTGTTATTAAAAACCTTTAAATTTTTTCTTTAACTTTTCTCCTGAAAATTTCCCTATTTTATATTTCTCTATCATTCATATCCATGTTCGTTACCTCTGATTTGATTTATTTGAACCAGTTAATTTGTATTTCGTAATTCTTTTCAGAAATTTTGAAAATTCTCTTTGTTAATCTGTTTTCTTACATTATTCTATGGCTGTAAAATGTATCTATTCTTCTTATTGTGGAAATAACAATATTTGGCTATAAATTTATAGCGCTATTATTAATATATGAGGACTTGCAAGGAAGAAGAAGGGAACAGGCATATCGAGGTGGCTGGATATCTTTTCGAAACAGTACAGCAGTTTAAGGATTTGGGCACGGTTATCACTGAAGATAGTAAGATTAGAGAAGAAATTAAGGCAAGGATAACTGCTGGAAATCGATGCTACTGGTCTCTAATGAAAATATTTCGAAACCGAAATATATCCAGAGCTCTCAAAATAAGTGCATCAACTGGTGGTCATGTATGGAAGTGAGTCTTGGACGCTTACACGCAACGATGAAAGGCTGTTAAACATGTAGGAAAGAAAAATCCTCAGCAAGATCTTTGGCCCTACAAAAGAAGGAGATCGCGGGCGGATGAAGACAAACGAGGAACTTAGAAATCTATGTGGTACACCAGACATAGGCGGATCCATGGAGATCCCAGACGGTTTTTTGTGTACTGTGTAGAATCCATTACAGTACATACTTATAGGCAAATCATGTGATGATAGTTGTTAAAATAACAGAAATAACATGAGTGAAACTATTGTTTAGATATTTTAATAAACCTTTGTAATCTTTCTATAAATACTACAAGTTTATTTCTAAGTTATTTTTGATTTTTTGCACGTCTGGTCGTTGTGCCGCCCCCAGAAAAAATAGTGGATCCGCCCTTGACACCAGATATGGTTGCCACGATTAAGAGTGCCAGGATATGATGGCTAGGGCACGTACAAAGGATGGAAAGAAGTAGACTACCAAATATGATGATGGAGGGACAACCTGGTGGAAGGAGGAGGAAGACCTTCGAACGTTGGGCGTTGGCAGGTGGAGAAGGGCAGCCGAAGGCAGGTCGGAGTGGAGGAGGATGGCTCAGGAGGCCAAGCGCCGTTATATAGGATTATTATTATTTCGGGTTTAGTAGTAAGTAATCGATTTAAATTACCTATAACTAAATATATTTATATATGTATCGTGTCTAAATGCCGAACGTTTACCAGTCACGGGAAGTAGCTATTAGACGCGTTATCGATTCAAGCTTTTAATGCTCAGATCGATATTGTTCTACATGATCAATTATCTTAAATAAAATTAATTTTAGGGCATAAATAAAATTTCCCCACCAGGGAAACCCTCTAAGATCGATGAGGTCGGATATTGACATCTGCCCATCCACGTCAAGTTCACATTTTTATTTTACCAAAAATAAAAATTTAGTGAGCCCAGCCGGATATGACGTGACATGACAGCCTGACGTCACTGGTTTGAGGCGGACGCTAAGTTATATACTATTATTTAAGAGGCTTGGGGTTTCGCGTTGCGATGTTGCTGAATAATAGCTTCAATCAGTCATATTCATCTAAAATTAAAACTCAATGTCGTTTAATATTTTAAGTTCATGTTAAGACATTATTTCGAAAATGTTCGACTAAAAAAGCCTTAAGTGTCTAAACTAAAACAGGAAATAAAAATATCTGGAAATATTTCTCCCATTTCCAAGGCCTAAATGACTGAATCATGAGGATAGTTACCAGATCTCAGCTTGAAACATTTAGATAAAAACAGCTGATAAATCTTTAATAAATAGTTCAAATGGCAGTTACCAAACTTCAAAAAGCACAACACGAAAAATAAAAAATAGCTAATACCGGCAGATGATAACCTCCACAAGGTGGTCGCGGAAAAAATAAGAAAATATTAGGATCTGGCAGAGGAATTGAAGCAATTATATAAGCCTCGTAAAGCAAAAGTTTTGTCGTTGGTCATATCGAAGAATGGACTGATCCAGATGTGACGCTGAACAGTATAAAAGATTCTGATCTGAATTATAATATAAAACAAATGCAGAAAGCATTATTATTCGGAACTGCGAGTATCGTAAAAAAAGTAATGAACATAAAAAATTAATTTTTCAAGCCTCATCTTGGATTGATGTCCGTGTTGGTGCATTCTCTGGTAGAAGCCGAGAAAAGGAGAATAAATAATAATAATAATAAACAAAACAAACAAAAGAAATGACAAGAGAGGAAAAAACAAGAGAAAGAATAAGGTAAAAGTGGAAAAATGGCATCAACGAGAAACCCGTGGACGTACTGCCAAAAAAATATATTAATCATTTTAGGTTAATCAGAGAGTTGTTTCGTAGATATTTCCATGGGATGGTCAAATTATTAAAGTATGCAGGACATTTTTTGTTTTATATAGCGTCGAATGTTAATGACTTTCTTGAATTTAAATAAGGATAATAAAGCGGAATTTGTTAAGCTTAATCAGAAGAAATCTCTCCGGGAGAGAACATGTCAGTAATTTTTTATTATATATCTTATTCTGGTAAATAAAAAGTAATTAGAAAAAAAATACCTGACTAAAGAGAATTAATGATTCTTCTTTAGACTCTTGGAATGTAATAATTTTACAATTGAAAAGATAAAACAAAAGACTAAAAACATATATTACAGAAAGCTTGTACTTCACTAGTTGGTTGTAGGTTACAGTATTACTACTACATAGCACACCTATTTATAAACTATTTTATTTACATTGAGTTTATTAATTGTTTTTGAATATATTGCATTTTTTTAATTGCTTATCCTTAGGAAATCTAAAATTATTGGGGCTTGATAATAGAAGATTTGCCTGGTAATTTTGCTTACAATAGAGGCCTTTGTTTCTGGAATGACAAAAGATCAAAGAGGGTTTTCTTCTCGGATATCATTTATTTAAGGTTCTATAATTAAAGGCTTCTATTATCCACCTTTCATTATATAATTACTTTAATTATGATTAATCAATTTTCTCCTTATTATATCGTATAATAATATTATGAGAGCGGAGTAGCTCATTGGTAGACCACTAAGTTGCAATGCCGAAAATCCTGGTTCAAATCCCGTTGCTGGCAAAACACTTATTTAATCTGTATGCAGCCGGAGATGGATCACACAGGATCTAAGATCCTCATGGAGGTCACCCAGCCTCTCTATCAAGTGAGTACCTAAAATAAGGAGGAAAAATCTGGCGCTTGAGCGTGATCTAGGACAATTCAACTCCCTGCACAACAGTTGTTCATGAAACAGTATAGTCTCTACCATGTACTGAGCCCCAGACCCGTTCACGGATTGTAGTGGTACATGTATAATGTGATATTTACCACAATGAACTTTTCCTGAGCAGTGGAATAATATAATGTGTTTCATCTTGTAGCTTGCCCTCAATTCTGAGCCATGCCAAAAGCGAACTCATGCGGATTTTAGTTGAAACTAACGTTTTTTATTTGCTTATTTTATTTACAAACACCTTTCACCAATTTTCACTTACCGAATTGTCTAACTTTATGTACACAGAAGTTTACTAACAACCGCCCACCAACTACCCTTTGGTCTACCTACCCGATTGTTAACCTATGAATTTTTCAACTTCAACTATTGATTCTACAGACAATAAAAGTCATGATATTAAATGCAGACGCATAATAATAAAAGTCTTGGCTAACCCGAAGGTTCGATTCCACCAATTTACAAACTTCCATCCACCGATTATCAATCAAACCTAAATAAAAGGATTCACCCTTTATGCAATCCTCCTACTTACGACTCGGTCCATGTCTGGAACGTTTACCAGTCGGCTCAGCGCTTTTTAATGATTCGATCGTTACTTAAAACAACATCTTTATAATCCAATCTCAATCTTCCTGGTGCTGCATCACTTCGATAACTGGATGCTTCATGATTCTATGTTGTTTTTCTGTATGCATATTTAAGACAATAACCGATTTTTATTGTTCTATTGAGTTCTTAAGATTGCCTTTTCAGACTACTACAACACTTACGAGACAAAAACTCTAGCTCCCAATTAATTAAAAAAGACTCATATACATAATAATCATTAGACCCATCTGGACTTACGGAGTAGAGCTTTGGGGCTCCACTAAGCCATCGATTTTCTCTAATTCAATCCTTACAATCCAAAATCCAAATTAAAATCCTCAATGCTCCTTACTTTGTTACAAACAAAATCATCCATAATGAGTTTAATGTTCCTGATTTGGCCCAAACCAGATATCAATTCTTTCATGACAAATTTTATTCCCACTCAAACCCACTCACTAGTTTAAAACCCACCAATTCTCGATGATCCTCCAAAGTGTCTGAAAAGAAGATGCTATCGTGATCTTTTAAGTCGAATTTTTTATTTGAGTTCCACCACTGAGTAGTTTCTCAACTCGCCTGTATTCCATGCCCTTATATCCTTCATTCTATTTACTTGTTGTATTATTACAACAGTTGTAAATTTCAAAAATAAATAAACGAAGCAAATTTTCTTAAGAACTCTATCTTCTTTCAACGATAGCGGCCACGTTTTACTTCTGTATAGTACTTTAGAAAGGGTAATAGTTTTATTAAGCCAAATAAATATATGAAGGTTGAAGTAATTCAAATATATAAAATTTATTTTTACGTTTAAATAAGTTTTTCATTTACAGTGCGTGAAAGTGTTTACAAGTTACTGAATACTGTTATCACTATATAATTATTGTATATCTCGTCAACTAATTAGGGAGCATTAAGTGAAGTGTTGACAGGGCGCATCAATCAACATCTATCGCAGGTGAGTGTTGAACATGCTGGTGTTATGTTCAACAACCATTGTGCTGTTGCTATCCGACAACTGTTACTGACAAATGTGAAAATCTGTCCTCGTGTGGGCGACCTGTGGGTGTTCGAGTCCACGCGGGTATAAAAAACGCTTGAGGTCTCTCCCTGATCGACTTGAAAAAAAAAATAATGGTTTTGTAATATACTGCCTCTATAGTGGTGATAGGTGTAAAGAAGCGGGGTAGAGCGATGAGTTGTTATGGCCAAGGTTCAAACTATTCTGTAAACAGCCTGTGGGAACTGAGGACCCTCCATTGGGCTCACCCAGCCTCTGTAAACTAGGTACCCTTTTTGATGGAAAACCTGGCGGTTGATTGTGATATCAGAGAAATCACATCTCTACATTAGCGTTGTCTTAGAAACAATACAGTCGTTACCGTGTACCGAACAAAAGACCATAACCATGCATGTACCACTGCAATCCTTAGAGTGGTTGTGTTATATTATAGTTATGTTTTAAAGAATATACCGAAATATCTATAGAAAATACAATTTATACTGATTCTTATGATAAAATTGCTGTTAAAAACTTCGTTGGCGTACCAAGAGCGATCTCTGGTTTTTCATTTGATTTCCCTAATCCAAATTATTTTATTTATATACATTTAGAATGAAGTGTTAAAAATTTGAAATTATAACGCGCTGGGTGAGCCCCAGGAGAGTCTGTCCTCCTCCCATCGACTGCTAACAGATTAAATAACTTATCTGTCACAGCCGGATTTGAATCTGGGACCTTCAGCGTAGTAAATCAGCGCTCTATACACTCAGCTATCCTGTTCTCAAAGGTTAGATAAGCCAGATTCAAAATGGAGAAAATCGATGGATTATCAATACAATAATAATTTTTAAAAATACTTAAATAATCATGATCAATTAACAATAAATAAAAAATAATTCATATGCATATGTATAAAAATTGACGTAAGACAACGAGATCCCAATTATAGTAATGTTCAATGAACATTCTTCGCCGTATATACATCGCAAAAACAAAAATTGCGGTGAACACGGGGATATAGGATATATCAGTGAAGAGAATGGATTGTCCGGCTTGGATACGAACCTTGGTAGCTCAGTGGTTAGAGCACTGCGCTAGAGACACGGGCAACCCGGATTCGGATCCCGACCAAGACAAATCTTTTCTCTTCAAAATACTTATAATACATTACATCAAAAAGTAACATTTTTTCCGGGGGTATCCCTGCACTTTTTTTTCTCATTTTCATCCTAATGCAATACGAGATTAATTCAAGGCAATTTTTTTATTGTTTAAAGATATCCCGATTTCTTATAGATAAAAACAGCCGGTTTTAGTAGAATTCGTTTTTATTCGAGAATTTATTATGACCTCTACCCATGCGATTTCTTTTTTTTCTCTAAAACTCTAACTAAACTCAGTTTAATATTAAATTGAAAGAGACACGAAGTTGGTATCCAAAAGACCAACACGAGCTTCTTTCACAGACAAAGTAGGGAATGGTAAAGGACGCGAAGAATTAAGCGGGTTATATTTACTTAAGGAAGAGCCCTTCAATGCCAACAGTTAACTGATTGTAACTCCGAGAGCACATGTCTAATAGAGTCGACCACCCAACTTATCTTTACTATATTCCTTCGCTTAAAACATTCTGCAGGAAAGTAGTCATTGTTATATTTAATTATAGTTCTAAACAAAACATAATATCACAAATGTCATATTTTCAAGAAAGTTTTAACAGTTCAACTTAATTTGGAACATTCTGGAGGTGCTTAAATCCGGGGAAAAGAGCGACCTGTGGATTAGTGGTTAACATAACAAGCTACAAAGCCCAAGATCGCGGATTCGTAGCTCGGTAGTAAAAAATCCTGCTTATGCCGGTCTTCGGAAGGGACGTTGAACGTCCCGAGCCTGTACGATGTCGGGTACTCGTTAAAGATCCCTTTCCTAATTAAACCTAAATAGCCAAACTTTAGGACTCCCTCTGTATCATCGTCCGATAAGCCATAGCAGCATAAAGTGACGTTAAATGAACAAACTATTCCGAGAAATATCTAAAGCCCCGGTGAAAAGGTGGTTATTATTATAATTAGTTATGTGTGCCTCTTGTTTATTACCATGCACTTCGGCCTAAAAAGGCCCGAATAAGTGTTTAAGTCTTATTTTTTTTTCGTTTGTTTCTTTTACTTAGGAATGTGGAATCGTGTTTCGTAGAGTATAAGAGGCTAACTTAGGCCTTGGCATGAAATTGAATTATTGCTTATATTACCGACATAATTAATTAATAGTACATAACTAAAGGCAAATCAGGAACTTAGCATCTTGAAATTTGTAGATAGGTTCTTTGTATAGTTTCATAAAGAAATTTGTATAATAATAGGTAAATAAAGGGCTTCCCCTTTAATATAATAGCGGTTCAAAGGTTGTAAAGAATCCTTCTGTTTTGAAGTTAGATATCTGAAATTTTGGATGTACGAGTAACATATACTCCATTGCAAGTCAAAGGCTACAAGGATGACACTAGTCCGCTACCCTTAGTTAAATTAACTCATTTTGGATTGAATTCAACTTAACCGCTTATTCTTATAATTTTTTTTTCTTTCTTTTTTTTAAACTGGATTTAATTCTTCATTTATTTAGGGTAAGAGAAATAAACCGTTTTCCAGTTGTTGTTTATTCATTAATTTTCACTCTTTAGAGATGTTTCGACACTATGGTGTCATTCTCAATATTTTCTTCTCCTGCATCTTTTAACTTTAATAAATAAATAAATATTTCTCTTACCCTAAATAAATGAAGAATTAAATCCAGTTTAAAAAAAGAAAAAAAAAAGTTATTGTTCTATTATATATTATATTGAAAGTAACCTACCACTTGAAGGTTATTTGTTGGTTATAATGAATCATCTACACATTATAATAAATTTAACATTGTTACTAATGCATATACATATACAAAAATCAGTATTAGCTAATAACATGAATAGAAACATATTAACTTTGTAGCTTTCATAACACACACAATTAAAATTGGTAAAAAAAAAATTAACTAAATACATTCACAAATAAAATATCACACATTTCATATTCAAAAACGTTCGGGATTCTAAGTTATATTTTAATTGTTTCATTTTAGTGCTATGACTTATAGTAATAGATAAAAAAAGGATACAATAGGCAAGGCCTTGTGCCTAAAGTCAACTACAGTGTAATTGGACAATGGGTCCAAGTAGTTGAGGCAATGGTGAGGCACGCCATCAGCTTCTTCTTCCGTAACTTTATTTTCGGTTAATTTATTTATTAAAGTTAAAAGATGCAGGAGAAGAAAAGATTGAGAATGACACCATAGTGTCGAAACGTCTCTAAAGAGTGAAAATTAATGAATAAACAACAACTGGAAAACGGTTTTATTTCTCTTACTTAACCGCTTATTAAGCGAGGCTGCAGATATATACTCGTAAATAATATACATATCCAACATCTAAAATCGTTACTAAGGTGTTATGAAATGGACAAAAAACCTGTACCACTACAACCCGCGAACGGCTCTGAGCTTCAGTACCTGGTTGAGACTGTACTGTTTCATGTACAACGGTTCTGCAAGAAATTGGCTTGTCCTAGGTCACGCTCAACCTCAGATTTTTCTATTTTATATTTCCTATTTTTTATATTTCCTATTTTTATACTATTTTATAGAGGCTGGGTGAGCTCCAGGAGGGTCCTAGATCCTATATGGTCTATCTCCGGCTGCAAATAGACTAAATAAAAGTCATGCCTGCAGCGGGATTTGAACCAGGATTTCCGGCATGGCAACTCAGCGCCCTACTACTGAGCCAATCCGCTCTATATTTAGGAAAAATAGTTGGTATTTTTTTTTTAGGTGTACGAAAAAAATAACTGATGTAAAAAAATGTTATTTAATTATTATTTAGCAATATTTAAATGATGCATTATTTTTGGGCTCTTCCTTCCCAAACTACGTTGTGGCTGGAGGAAGCCATCCTCCTGAGGTTGAGAATATCAGAGACAAGCAAACAGCTGACTGATCTGAAATTTAAATGGAGAAGGCCTCCGTGAAGCCCTGTTACCAAAACCAACGATCAGTTAGGCCCTGCATAATTGAGGCAATTAGGGGCAGCTGGTTACGAACCACTTTAAGGAATAGTGCGAATTATTAAACAATTGTAAAATTATATTAATATTATTTTTATCTTAGCAAAATTTGTTTTGCAAAAATGGGGAGCAGGGTATCTCATTGGTAGAGTGCTAATTGCCGTGCCAAAGGAAGTCCGAATTTAAATCCGCCTATTGCGGATTTAACCTTTTTTTTTGTTGATGTTTTAGTCTTTTGTTTTATGGCAGGATATTAGTTTTCCTAAGTTTGTAACCGTTTTTCCATCCACGTTATTCCATTTTTGTAAATTCATTAGACAATCAGCTATACAAAAGTTATAAACATTAATAAGTTAGCAATAATGCATAAACTAGTTTCATGGAGATCTGATCTTCAATTCCGTCCAAAAATACAAATCTAGACTGGCAAAACAATTGAAACTTGGGGTGACCTCTGGACCTGTGCTTAGCATAATAACCTCCTATACCCAAGATGGTGGGTTCCAGGCAGGCCGGTTTGCCCTAGGAATGTTTAAAGAGGGTAAAATATTTCGTCCTTTGAAGGGAGCGTAAAATGACGGTCCCTTGCCTGTGCGGTGTCCGGTACTCGTTAAATATCTCCATCCTAATTATACCTGGTAGGAAAAATAGGACTCCCACTGCAGCATCGTCCGATGAACTATAGCAGCATAAAATGAAGTTATAAATAATTGAAAGAAGAAATGAAATTAATCTTAAGCTCGATAGTTGGGTAATTGGTATTTAAATTGTTTTTGTTTTTTTAAAAACAGGCGTTTGAAAGAATTAATTATTTATAAGTGAAGATAAGTGCGAAACACTTTTCTTAACCTAACCAAAAACAGGTACAATCACAACCCATAAAGTTTCTTGTGTTGTGAAGGGACGTGATTTTCCTGTGATGACGGACAACCCTCAGGTTTTTACCCCATTCAGAGTAACCACTTTATATAGACAGGAGTATCTGTAGATTGCAGTGTCCATCCGTGGTTATTAAAAGATTATTTATCAACCACTGCTGGATTATAACCCGGAACCTTCGGCATAGCAACTCAGTTCCCTACACACTTGGGCTACTCCACTCCTCTTCTTAACCTAACCAAAATTATGTTAAACTTAAGAGTTAAGGATAAAGCTGTTTACGATGCCTACAATTTAGCTAAATCACCGCATGATATTTTGACGCAGATTATAAAAAGAACCTACATTTTTTTCTGCGGGGCCTAAGGGGCTTACGATATTACCCAGGACTATTCGGTTGATATTTATATTACAGCTGTTGCTATTACTAAGAGGCCACGTGTGCTTAGTAATATTATACCGTTTACTTTAACTAAGCCATACAGGAGCAGCGGACACGACCCAGCACTTAGTGGAGCTGCTGTATGGTGGTGGAGAGGTTTGAGGACGAAAGCGATGGATGCCATAATAAGAATCGTCGACCATAGGCTGTTATGGCCATTGTCGTTAATATTAATATCATACAGAAGTGAGTATTATCATCGGCATAGGCGGATCCAGGGGGGTCACTGGAGCACGTGCTCCCCCAGACGATTTTTTGTGTACTGTGGAGAATCCATTACGGTACATACTTACAGACAAATCATGTGATAATAGTAGTTAAAATATATGAATGAAATAACATGAGTGAAAATATTGTTTAGATATTTTAATAAACCTTAGAAACCTTTCTGTAAATACTACAACTTTATTTCTAAGTTATTGGTGATTTGTTTGCCCGTCTGGCCGTTGTGCCCTCCCCAGGAAATCCTGGAAAAAAAAAATCCTGGATCCGCCCTTGATCATCGGGAATATTGGGCTATTGCACTGCCTCGAAAAGTGGTGTGAGTGCATTTTACAGTTTCAGTTCCAGTTTATATAGAGTATTATATATTATATTTTATTAATTTTATTTGTGTCCTAAGTCTGTCTCCCTTACCATTTGCTAGATTGTAAAAGGCAATTGCGAGTTTGAAATATATATAACTTTAATACAGAATAAGTGATTAAATCGAATTTTATTAAATCGAAGTTAATTTTACTAAGAAAGTATGATTCTCGTAGTTATTGCTATATTACCACTCCATTTCAAGCCAATGAGAACAACACGATTCCGGTTCCTTCAGTATAGTCGACTCGTTTTGGCAAAATTCGGCTTAACCACTTATTCATCGGGGTTACAGATATGTCATTCCGTTTATACTCGACTTGCAAATATTATATAAGATAAAAAAATAAATAAAAAAAACTGTAACCACTACGACCCGTGAACGAGTCTGGGGTTCAGTACATGGTAGAGACTGGACTGTTTCATGGACTACGGTTCTGCAAGGAGGTGACTTTTCCTAGGTCACGCTCAACCGCCAGGTTTTTCACCCTTATTTTGGGTACCCTATTTTTATAATATTTTATAGAGGGTGGGGGGGGGGGGCAGGACGGTCCTAGATCCCATATGATCCATCGCCCGCTGCAGACTAAATAAAAGTAACTGCCTGCAGCGGGATTTGAACCAGGATTTCTGGCATGGCTACTCAGTGCTCTACCACTGTGCCAGACCGCTCCGCTATGTAAGATAATAATCGATGGAAATATATTACGGCCTTAAATTAATCAAGTAGTTAACAAACAGATAAGTGCACAACTACACGTTTTCCAACCCCGGGAAAACACAGTAAGTACTGCTGAGTTGCTGTGGTGAAGAATTACAATCCGATTTCCAAGAATTACTATAGATGGATCCTGTGGATCTGCAGAACCTCCTGAGACTCAGTCTCTATAAAGTAACCTTGATTGAGGCGTGATGCTTAAATTACCTCTTTAAAAAAGGTTTAGCTTAGAAAAAATTACAGTCTCTACCATCTAGTGAATCCAAGATTGTTCGTGGGTTGTAGTGGTACAGGTTTTCTCACAATTTTCGTATTATTGTTTCTTGAAACTTCTGATGCTTAATCGCAGTAGTTCTGGTCCCAGGTAGCTACTAGTCTGTGTGACCCTGGGCCTCCTAGATTTTCCTCCTCTATTCCTTGCTTCCCTCTTCCAATTCCTGACATCCAGTTTTAAGGTGGCTATAAACACTTCATGTTCCCATCAGCATCGCGGTCTTCCTCTCCTTTTCCATGCAGCTGTTTTCATTTACATCAGCCTCTTTGGTAGTCTATAAATTTTCATTTTAACGTGGCCGGCTCAATGTGTTATTAGTAAGGTAAAAGTAAAAAACAAAATTAAATAAAAATACTGTAAATGAACTAATATTTTAAGAAAAAGCAGTTATAGAAGGAACGAAATCTTCCAACACTAAGGAAGACGAAGAGTCAATGACCTTGGAAGGGGTCAGTCGGCTTCACCGTTACTCCAGAAGACCTCTTCCTTCCTTCTCTCTCCTTCTCATCAATTAGCCAATCAGATCTCGCCGCGTGCCATCCGATCTGGGTTACTTCAGCCTTGCTCGGAGCAACTACTTCTTTCCGGTTCCTCCGATGTATCCCATTACCCCGGAGATAAGCCGTCTAACTGTACCCAAAACGTGTCTCTGGCTAATCTGCCTACTGGGGTCCAGTGCCAATTCTCTTGGATGAATATTTGTGATGAATTATGGTTCATTAGATTGATGAAAAAAATTATTTAATCTGTAAAAAGCGGGGAATAGATCCTGTACAATCAGAAGACTCCTTAGATTCATGGAAATACCTTACCGTTGGGGCACGATTTTGGATAAATAACCTTAATGTAGAACCCTTATCACAGATAAGTACAGTCTCCACCACCTACTGAACACAATACACAATAATACTGAATGGGTTCAATATTATATTTGGGTTCATAATAAATGAGAATAAAACAAAGTAGATGCTCTCATCCAGGAAACAGTCACCCATTGGATATCACTAAAGAAGTGATCGAAAAAAGTCAACGTTTCGACCCAGATTGCAGGTCTTCTCCAGGGCCCCAAACCTCTTCATCATTTTAATGGTTTGGTGGCTTTGTCTTTTAAAGTTTGTAGGTGTTTAAAGTTTGGTGGCGGGGTGCTGTCTCATGTTTGGAGCCTGTTTGGGCTGTTGATCGTTGGTTGTTTTGCACCTATTTCTTCGAGATGCGATTCACATAACCCCTTTTTGATTTTGGTGTCTTGATAATGCCCGAATAGGCGAAACGTCGACTGGTAAGTAGGTGTATTTTTTGAAACATAAGGCTTTGCATTGTGGTTTTTCCCAATTGCATTATAATAAATAATAGTGTTTCTTTTTGAGTTTTTGGCTCTATTTTAGTGATAAAATTAGGGAAATTATAACATGTTAGATGTTTTAATTTTTGAAATATTTTATTTGAAAAGAAAAGATATGACCAGGAGCGGGACTCGAACCCGGGTGTCCCACGTATCCTTTCATTTCACTGATCCTATATCTGTGTTCTCGCAATTTGCGATGTATACACGAGGAGAATGTTAATTAAACATTACTTTGTTTTTATTAAACCAACCATTTATCAATTCTGCAATAAATATTAAAGTATCGTTTGTCTTATTTTTTTTCTACTACCACGACACAAAAAACTTCTCTAAATAAAATATGGTGGCACAGAAACTCGTCAAGGTATAACGAGTTGATTTGCATAAAGTATGGCGAAGGTGAAGTGATTACTCAATGCTAAAGCTAAATCGACGAAGCGCCGATGAAGCGTCGCATTAGCGAGTTCTTATATCTGTCTCTTCAATCATTCCAACCGATGTTCTTCAGCGCTTAGCTCATTGATGGATCTTCTAGTCGCTCCCCGATCTATAGGGTATGATCATTAGAGGTGAGTAGGAGTATTGAAGAAAATGGTATCTAATACCAAGGAAAGGGACGTCATCAGGCCGGGAAAAAAACTGTAATAGTACATCAACATTAATCTAAGCCCAGATATTGTATTTGAAAATGTGCTCTTGGAGACATGTTTGGAATGTGAAGAGTCAGCTAGGGAGGCGGGGTTCATAATAAACGAGAATAAAACAAAGTATAAGCTCTCATCCAGGAAACAGTCACCCATTCATATCACCCATATCACTAAGGAAGAGGGCGCAGCTTTTCTATAAAGCTATGAAAACAATTTAATATTAATAATATTAGATGATCTAATATATACATGAGAAAGAAAATGGTCCGGGTGGAGGTCCAAAAAAAGTCAACGTTTCTACCCAGATTGCAGGTCTTCTCCAGGGCTTATAATGGGCCAACCCTTGCGTCTAAACGTTGCCTTTAAAAAAATTCCCTTATTAAAGAGAATTTTTTCTGACCTCCGGGCCATTTTGTTCCTCTTAAAACATTGAGGTACCTAGGCACAATTGTAACCGAATATGACAAACTGGGACAGGAAATAAATACTATAATCGAGTACAGAAACAAATGCTATTGGTTCCCTCAGAAAAGTGTTCCGAAATAGAGCTGTACCCCCTATATAACACGATACTTCTCGTGTCATACATACATAGTCGTCATGTATGGTGGGAAGGCGTGAGAAGACTCTATCGAAGTAGCTGGATAAACAGTTGAATATTGAGATATAAAAATTCCATAGAAGTAGGGCCCAAACAAAGAGAAATCATTTCCGTTTAAAAATGGATCAAGGACTAAAGGCCCTGTATGGAGTACCTGATGTACATATAAATGATAAAAATGGCTCCTAAAGCTGTTCCTGGAGGGACATCCAGATGGAAAAAGAGGGAGAGGAGAGCCTAAAATGCGATGGATAGACGATGTTGAAGCAGAGTTTAGGTGGAACCAGGAGAAGAGCAACAGAAAATCGGCCACCCTCCGTGCTATTGAAGATGCGATGGCGACCTATTCGAGTCTAGGTTGAGGAAAAGGAATATCTTCAAAGATAGATAATTCAATTTCGAAATGTACATATCAAAGGTTCAACAGAAGAGTCAACTTTAATATATCCATCTAGAAGACTCTTTTCAAGTTTTATATTTCTATCTCGTTCTACAAGTTAAAATAAAATAGTACAAAAATCTACTAGTAAAATATGATAAACAATTCCTCCTAATATGAAATATTTATTTATATTTCCTTGCATAACTAAAAAAATAATGGAGAATTTTATGTTTCCTTTAAAATACCCCTCCAAATTGTAAAATATATGCTGTTGGCCTTTTGATTTTTATAAATGTGAAAACATATTAATCCTCTTTCAAACAAACATGCTTGTTTGCATCTGCAACATTTTGTACTTGGAATAATTCAGTCTTGACTTGTCTGAGTCATCATAAGAATAATTTTAGTTGGACGAGTTCAAATCCGACCGAAACGGGGCCCAAAAGGCCAGAAATATCATTGAAGTCTGGGGGAGCGCTAGTAAAGTGAGTGCATCGTACAACGGTGGCTCCAGAGACTTCGAGAGGAGCATTCGAGCCTTGAAGACAAAGAAGCCGTGGAAGAAGTTCTGACCTTGATGACGATGTTCTCCGAGATTTGGTGGAAGGAAATCCCAGAACACCAGTTCGAGAACTAACGGGGGATCTCTAAGTCAGCAATCAATCGCCGCTGGCCGTATCTAAGCGATTAGGAAGTTAAAAAAGCAAGCAAAACGTTACAGGGGTAAACAAACACTTTGTTTGACAGAGGATTAAAAGTGTAAAAATCAAAAGTCCAACAAATATAAACAGTATTGGAAGGGTATTTTAAGGAAAAGATAAAATCCTGCGCTATTTTCCAGACAACCCAATATTCTTATAAATAAACAATAAAAAATTATTTATTTTCAAATGGATACAGCATCTTCAATTTGGGATATACATTACTGTAATTTATAGATAGAAACTGTTATGTTTCAGAACTCTAACATGCTTATTGCATCCGGCCATTTCTTTAGAAATCGTACCTATTAGTTTTTTTTTTATTATATTTTTGCTGAATTCAATGATAATAAGTAATGTAATAAAATAATATTCAAATTTCGGTCCAAAACTTTGTCCAAACACTCGGCCATTTCTTCAGGCATCGCACATGTTATTTTTTCTGTATAGTGTAACAAAAAGATCTTATATAACAATAATCGACGCAGTAAAGGCAGATTCTTTGTTTTTTTACCAATATAAGGTCACTTTAGTTCACTATGGAAAAGCGGAGGATGCTACTTGCTACTGTGGGAGTCCTATATTTGGCCTATCCAGATATAATTGGGATAGGGATGTTTAATATCTGACTCCACTCTGTCTTGGGATTGCCATTTTACGTTCCCTCTGAAGTAAGACACACCCATGGATTTTTTTCTCTCTTTAAAAAATTGTAAGGCCACCTATCAGGCTGTGAACTCGTGACCTTGGGTATAATAGGTTGTTAGCCACCTAGTCATTATAGTAATGACTTAAATAGACGGTAATAGACGGTTGCTACCAAATACACAGGTTTAATAATTATTTAGGACTAGCTTATGCTCACGGCTTCACTCGCGTGGAATATGGCCACATAAAGTTTCGTGAAAGATCATTTAAAATAAATAATTAATAATAACCGGAAAAATCAAAAGCTAATAAATTAATAAAGAAATGAGAGCTTTCCATTCTCTCATCCTCCTCTTAAAATGTACGCAGTACAGTAAAAGAGATCCTCTCCAACCTAATCCTAATCCTGCTTAGAAACCTTCATACCTAAAGGAGCTAAGAAAAAAAAAATTAATTATTGTTTTAAAATATAAGTTACTCGTACATCCAAAATTTCAGATGTCTAACTCCAAAACTGACGGATTCTATACAACCTTTGAATCCCTTTTGTATTAAAGGGGAAACCCTTGGGATGGAACTATCCGAATTTCTTTCTTAAACTATACAAAGAACCTATCTACAAATTCCAAGATGCTAAGTACCTGATTCGCCTTTAATTATGTACCATAACGGGGTGGGGCACATGCCCCCATGCACACACATAAATCTGCCCATACTGTAGCCTATGCCGTATAACCTATTTAACTCATTAACTTGATTATTTAAAACCTAAATCAAGTTTCATCTAAATCCGTTCAGTAGTTTTTGCGTGAATGAGTAACAAACATTCGCTTTTATAATATTAGTAAGATATCAAAACAATAGTTTCACTCATGTTCTTTCTGTTATTTTAAACACTATTATCATGGGATTTGCCTTTAGTTATGTACTATAATGGATTCTCCACTGTAACCAAAAACCTGTCAGGGAGGGCACGTGCCCCCGTGCGCCCCCCCCCTCCCTAAATCCGCGCTTGCTATAGCCTATGTGTTATTCTGATGTATAACCTATATTACCGTAAAGTTTCATCGAAATCCGTTCAGTAGTTTTTGCGTGAAAGAGAGACAAACATACAAACTTTCACATTTATAATATTAGTAAGATTACATTTGTTATCGAGCGAAACTTATAATAATCTTACTAATATTATAAATGTGAATGTTTGTATGTTTGTCTCTCTTTCACGCAAAAACTACTGGACGGATTTGGATGAAACTTTACAGTAATATAGGTTATACATCAGAATAACACATAGGCTATAGCAAGCGCGGATTTAAGGGAGGGTGCAAGGGGGCACGTGCCCCCCCCCCGACAGTATTTTAGGTATTGTGGAGAATCCATTATTGTACATAAATAAAGGCAAATCACATGATAATAGTTGTTAAAACAACAGAAAGAACATGAGTGAAACTATTTGTTTTGACATCCTACTAATCTTACTAATATTATAAATGTGAATGTTTGTCTCTCTTTCACGCAAAAACTACTGGACGGATTTGGATCAAACTTTACAGTAATATAGGTTATACATCATAATAACACATAGGCTATAGCAAGCGCGGATTTAAGGGAGGGTGCAAGGGGGCACGTGCCCCCCCGACAGTATTTTAGGTACTGTGGAGAATCCATTATTGTACATAAATAAAGGCAAATCACATGATGATCTATGTGGGGGCACGGGGGCATTTGCACACCCCCGTATAGTACATAATTATAGATAAATCAGGAACTTAGCATCTTGAAATTTGTAGTTAGGTTCTATGTATAGTTTAAGAAAGAAATTCGGATAATTCCACTCCCTTTAATATAATAGGGGTTCAAAGGTTGTATAGAATCCATCAGTTTTAAAGTTTCGTGACATCTGAAATTTCGGATGTTCGAGTAACTTATATTTAAAAAAAATAACACAGGCCAACAAAAAAAACCTTTTTGAAAACTTTTTTAATTTTAATAGCTGATCTTGATAGATTTTTATGTGCTGAATCCAAATCTGCTCGTAGTTTTTATGTATCACCCTTAGTTTCCAAGCAAAATGTATTTTATTATATAGTCTAATACCCATTTACAGTATATAGGGAAATCAATGAAACACTGTAGAATCGTAAAAATGGTTTGTATTTACAGTAAAATACTTGGAATAGTAATTTTATGTGATGATACAAGGTTCACTTGTCAACTGGAATTGGTTTATATTTTCTTTCCCTTTTTTCCTTGAAGGTTCTTGTGTAGCTTTTCCTGCGATGAATAGCTTGCTGAACTTCCCGGTGAAGTGACCAACAGTAATCCCCCATCATGTTGGTATTCCAGCGGCCCTGGTAACGTTTTTCCATCACTTTAACGTCCTGGTGAAAACGCTCACCTTGCTCCTCACTAACATCTCCTAAATTTTCCGGGAAGTAATCGAGGTGGCTGCTCAAAAAGTGAACTTTCAGGCTCATCAAACATCCTAACTGTTCAAATTTTTTTAACATGTTAGCAACAATAGCCTTATATTCTGGGTCTTTTTCATTTCCCAAAAACTTGGTGACAACTTGCTTGAATGAAACCCATGCTTCCTTTTCATTTGAGGTCATTGTGGATTCAAAGTTAACGTCAAACATCATTTTTCTAATATCAGGCCCGGTAAAGACGCCTTCTTTCAGTTTAGCTTCTGAAAGGTGTGGAAACTTCTGACAGAGATATTTGAAACAAAGCCCATCTTTAGGCAAAGCCTTTACAAACTGTTTCATGAGACCTAACTTAATATGTAGTGGTGGTAGGAGCACGTTTTTTGGATCTACAAGGTTTTTGCGTAAAATGTTCTTCTCGCCAGGCTTTAAAGACTCCCTAGCAGGCCAGTTCTTTCTGCACCAATGTTGATTCCGAGCTCTACTGTCCCATTCACACAAGAAACATGGAAATTTGGTAAAACCCCCTTGCTGACCAAGGAGCATGCACGTAACTTTCAAATCACCACATATCATCCAACCGTGTGCAGAATAACCTATTTTATTTAACACTATTTCTAGATTTTCGTAACTCTCTTTCATATGTACAGAATGACCGACAGGTACAGAGGCATACATGTTACCGTTGTGTGCTAAAACTGCCTTCAAACTATTTTTGGATGAATCAATAAACAACCTCCAATCTTCTGTTTTGTATTCAATTCCAAACTCATTCATTAAACCATGAATGTCTGAGCAGTACACCAAATCACCCTCTTGTTCAAAATACTTCGAAAATTGTTGTTCTCTCTTCCTATACACATGAATGCTGGTTCCAGCCGCCAGCAAGTTCTTTTCTTTTAGCCTAGAGCCAAGCAGTTCAGCTTTTTCTTTTGTTAAGCCCAGATCCCTAACTAAGTCATTAAGCTCGACCTGAGTGAACAATTTAGGCTCTACATTTTCTGTAACACATTGGAATTCTTCATCGTGTTCATCTAACTCCGACTGTACATCAGAAAATACTTCTGTTTCAATAGAATTTAAGTCCTCTGGTGGTTCCGGGATTGGCAAATCTACACCGTGCCCTACTGGTCGGATGGCGGACGGAAGGTTAGGGTAGCTTATTACCTTCTTGTTCTTAGAGTTATGACCAGTAATATCTACACTGCAAAAGTAACAGTCATCGGAATGATTTTTTGGTTCCCTCCATATCATGGGAACAGCAAATTTAAAGTGTTTTTTCTCTTTTTTTGACCATTTCCTGAGGTCTTCAACACATACATAACATACCTTATGCGGTGCCCAAGGTTTATCCTGGTCTCCAAGTTTGGTTCCAAAGTATGCTAGATAAACCTTTTTCACAAAGTCTGTAATGTTTCTTTGGTGCTTTTTAATAACAAACTCACCACAAATATAACAAAAACTGTCAGCAGAGTTTTTACAGCCGCGATGAGACATTGCACTGAGCACATGTACAGGAAACGTAAAAGTGAGGTTATGTTGAAAATAAACAAAACATCAGCTGTTTAGCATGTGTTTCAGCAGTGCTGCCAACATCATCTTTGTTCATTAGACCTATTTTTTCATGTTATCTTAACTATGAAAAAGCTGTTAAATTCTAAAAATATTTCTTTATTTCATGAATTTAACTATAAAATGTGAATAAATGGTGGGTGATACAACTTTTTAAGCATCATATTTGGATTCAGCAACCTAAACAACATAAGAATAAGGTATTTTCATTAAAAAAGTTTTTTCATCGTTGGCCTGTGTAATTAAATTATTTATTTAAAATGATCTTTCACGAAACTTTACGTGGCAGACCAAATTCCACGCGTGCGAAGCCGCGGGCATAAGCTAGTTAACAGTATAAAAGAAAGAATCATTTGCTTGTAAATAATATATTTTGTTAATAACTTATTGCCGTCTATTTAACACCTTCTTCAACAGCTTTGACTCTTTTGATGTAAGTAAAAATGTCATTTTCCCCTTAAATTATTCCCTCGCACTCAATGGCTTTCCCCTAAAGCTGGCATATCTCCGTGATAATGCTCAACCTACTTCCATCCTCCCAACCGTGGATTATTCCCGGAGGAGGCGATGGGGAAAATAAGGGAAAGGTTGAGGATCTAATTAGGCAAAAACAGGGGATTGGAGAAAGGACCCGTTCGGGTGTCGCGGATTTATCGCTGTGTAACGGGTTATTTTAACTGGGCTCGAATCCATCCGGCATTTTTTTAATCTTAAAATACTTCAAGAGTTATGAGGAAAAGGTTATCAGGAACTTCAAGGATAAAAAAAAATCTGAAAATTTGTAACCGGTAAAAAAAAAGAAAAACTTGCTATAAAAAGCGCTAATCTTGTGGGGAAAAACAAATATATACTTCAATACAAATGAGCAAAATCTCAAACAGATATATTAAATAATAATTAGAATGCAAATAGAAAGCATTAAAAAACAAAAGCCTTAAGTTTCATTCGTTTGTTGTTTGTTTTATTGAACTAACTATATGCGTCACTTAATATCTACAGACCCTGTGAATAAGTGGTTAAGTCAGATTTTGTCCAGAGAGAGTTAACTGCTTTCAGATAACCAGAATCGTAATCATTCTCTTAGTTTTTGACTTGAAATGGAGTTGTAATATAAACAATAACTCCTTTTCAAGCCAATGCCTTACTTAGCCCCTTAATCACTACGAAAATAATTCTATTCCGCTTAGTTAAGTACAAGCAACTCTTTTTGGAGAAATTTAGACTTATTCACCGGGGCTGTAGATATAAGCTATGGCTAATAGGACGATGCTACAGAGGGTCCTAAAGTTTTCCGACCCAGAGATAAAAACACTGGTCTACATCAAATTTGCCTTTTATATGAAAATGTACTACATTGATAGTATTTCACTCGCTGAAGATAAATATGAAAGCTGAAATTCATAGTTAGCTGTTATTGTTCATCTGTGCCATATTTAATAAAATAGCGGGTAGCCTGATAGATTTATCACATTAATGATGACAATTCCAAATATTTAGGAATTAACCGCGGGTATTTTATTATTTCCTATCTGTTTGTTGCGTCTAACGCTGACTGTGTATCGTTTACCAGTTAAAAAGTGAAATTGTGATAGTTTTTTCGGACATTTTTAGTAAAAAATATACAGTTTTCATTATGTTGTTTGTTAAAAAAGATTGGAATCCAAGACCAGGCCTGATCCTGGAGAAAAACGTAAAACTTCCTCTATTAAATTCCCTAAAAATTCTTCTTTAACCTTTACTTATTAAATTGGGACTAATGAAAAACTTTGTGAAGCCTCTCAACAAGTATGGACCAACATTCATATACCTGCGAGGTAAATTCCCCGTATAAGCGACACAGATAGGGTCGATGGAATGCGTCAATGTTAGCGGACTACTGCCAGAATTTGAAAAGAGATACCCCTGAAAGCAATTACAATAGACAAACGAAAAAGAAGAGAAAAAATTAATTATACCGGTTTAAATATTTTGTTAATATTTCAAAATTCCCAATTTTACAAAAAAAGTAAAAAATAATAATAAATATATAGTTTCTTTTTTTAATAAATTGTTTTGTTAATAAATAGTAAAACTTGTTATTAAAAGTCAAATTTTACATATTAGGTATGTTTCCAAAATAAGAGCTAATTAAAAATTGTATTCGTGTTTTCGTATTCATTAACCTCAAAGCAGAATAAAATTATAGTATTCAATTGAAAGGCACACAAAAAGTTATATTTTGTAGACCAATGTAATTAGTATAAAGATATTTAGGTAGTTTAAATGTCCCTTAGGGTCGGTACCTTTTATCTTAAGAGACATGATGACAGTCGTAGGCAAGAAGTGGGAAACTCAACATGTAGACTGTCACATACAGCGAAAGGGTCTCCTTTTTCTTTCTAAGTAGGTAACGTGTATAACTTATGACTAGTAACTATGATCACTACACAATAAAAGTAATGTCACATTCAATTAGATGAAAAAGGATCTTTATTTACTAAACAACTCCTCGTCAGTCAACCTTTGGAGAAGAGAGGGATATGTCTCTTATTCATTAATGATATATAATTACTATACAGTAAGTATAACGATCTCAGGGTGGCATCCCATTTTATTATTTAAATATTATTCAGATCAAAGGAGCTGAATTTTCCGTGAGATCATTACTTGGGCAGTGAAGCAAATATAGCAGATGATAAGTATTTCCATTTGATAATTATTTTTATGGAAATTCATAGTTTCATATGAAACACTGACTTTAAAATAACTCATTTTAAATCCGAACTGAACCAAGCTAAGAATAGCGAGCTATCACTTACATTAAACATTAAAAGAGATAACTTAGAAGAAACTTTTGAAACATTTAAAAGAAGAGAAACGACTAAATGTAAAGCTGACTTAGGTCGCCCGCCGTCACAAAAGACAGTTGGAAACTTCTTAAACAAGCTTCCTAACGGATTATTAATTCCAGATTTAAACCAAGAGTTCTGCCTTGTCGGCTTCTGCAGGCCTTCCTTAAAGAATCAGCATAATCGTTATTTATATTTCTTAAAACATGGTCTGTTTATTTTATTACTACAAAAACAATAGGAACCTAGAGAAGAATCTTGGATTCGGTACGCGTTAGAAACTGTTTCTTGGACAACGGTTGGGCAGAGTTGTGATTTGTCAGAAAAAACAAACCTGTAATTTTCCCTCTAATTATGGGTACCCTACTTTTATAATATTTTATAGAGGCTTGGTGAGCCCCAGGAGGGTTCTAGATCATATATGATCCATCTCCGGCTGCAACATAGTAAATAAAAGTACTGCCTGCAGGCGGGATTTGAACCAGGGTTTTTGGCATGGCAACTTAGAGCTCCACTTCTGACCCACTCTGCTCCCTATTTCATTGTCATGATCAAAAGAAAATCTACTGGAAGCCTTTTATGGTCGCTGAACTAAATTTACACTTATAACGAGTACAATTTAAAAAATGCTATCATGTATAGGGGATCGGTCAGCTCAGTATCATGAGATCCGACTCGGGCTCACCCGATCTCTGCAATGTGGGTACCCTAATAGGAAAAACAAGCTGTCGGTTGAGCATGATGTCGGGCAAACCCACTTCAACACCCAAAAAAGCGTTGCTGGTACTTATGATTTAGCAGAAACCTACCTCCTTATTTCGTTTAACCTTTTCCCACAACTCATCTCATTTGAGTTATTTGTCAGTGCGTTAATAAATATGTTTCCATATTGTTTTTCAGTGGGTTTGTCTTATTAATTTGGTTTATTGTCTATTTAAATTCATTTATTGTTTATTGAATTTAATTTAGTGTTGTTGTCTTATTTATTTTGTTTGTTATGTATTTTAAATGAATAAATACATGAATACATACTACATTTTGGCAATAGCCGTCTATAGAAAAAGAAGCTATGAGATACTTCCAGAAGTTCAGAATGATTCCAAAGATCGAATTATTGTAAAGAAAATTCATCAAATGGATTTTGAAAAGTAACTGATATGCAGATGTTTAATCGAAAGTGTTCAGAAAGCATTTATATAAGAAGAGGAATTAGTATTTTATTGTTACACTTTGTACATTTCAATTCCCATTAATATAAACAATTAGGAAGGTATTATCAGTATGATAATCACCAGTGTTCAGATTATAAACAATGGCAGATAACAATCCCTGGGTAAGGGCTAATACACATGTCCCTTATATTTAATATTACAGTTTGACCTATCGATTTATAGTAGTAATAAGGCATACAAAATGAAGAATTATCGAGGTTTTTTTATAGCTGCTTAACTATGATCTTGCTTTACTCTGCAAAAATGGCAGATTAAAAAACAGACCATTGCGACCAGTTAAATTACTAACACCCAGTTGAATTGGAAACAGAACAGTATCTGCTGAACAAGTCACTGAACCCCAGGACACCTCCTGGTTTTTTATATCATGTATATATGTATGGCTTTTCATAATCGATACAGTACTTAATAGTACTGGTAACGGTAATGCGGCCAGTGGGTTACTCGAAATACATAGAACTAAAAATGTAACATTTGTTTCTGAATATGACAAGCAACATATAAAAAAGAGTAACCACTTATTCACCGGAGCTATAGATATACTTTTCTGTTAATTTTACAATCTAGTTGTAATATTAACAATAACAATAACATTAATTGAACCAACAGGTCAGCCGATATCGTACCATTTAGATAATTGTAGAGATTAGAGAACTGCTTTCGTAGGACCCGGATTAACAGACGTCCTACGAAACAAACGACCGGGATGAACTCGCCACCAACCTGCCGACAGGTTGTACACTATCGGACTTAGCCGGCTTAGCGGAGGTAATTGTCGCGATGAAGCACCACCGCTTAGCCCCGCGAAGTTAAGCCTGCGCCGGGGAAGAGATGAAAGGACGTAGATGATTGGTGGATGAATTGCTCCGCTAGATCCAATCAGAGCCCTCCATTAACTAAATAGAGTCATTATTGCTTTGCGGGTTCACCCCCAGCTGTTGGGATTAAAGTCTACGGCCTCATCAAAGGATCTGCTTTATCTGAATTCGGTGGCCTGAGGGTTACTCTGTAGGTCCACGACCTGTCTCGATAAGTAATAGTGCTAAGTAGCTTTACAATCATTCCATAAAAACAAAATAAATGCGAAAAGCTAATAAGAATAAAGTCTAAAAACAAAATAATTGCTTACGTTCATGCCATAATTGCAAATAATTTACAATTTGCCCGGGGTGCCCGAAATAAGCTTCTTCCCCAAGAATGAAGCAGGAAGCAAGAATAAAGAATAAAGAAATAAAGAAAGCAAGAATAAAGCAGGAGTCCGGGAGGCCTCTGCCCCCGTTCCCAGCCGCGTCACTTGCATTAAACGCCAATGGAAGCTGGACCAGTAGATCTTTTGGTACTCTTTCGCGATCAATACTGAATCCATCTAAATAGTGTTCCAACTACCGAATCGTACAAAGCAAATTTTTTAGAAGATTTAATGGGTATAGTAAGCTATCCTTAAAAGATAGCCGTATGCTATCACGGACTTTTTTGGTAGATCTATTAAAGAGGAATGTTCCACCATGCATTGTTTTTTTATACCTGGAAGGGATATATAATAAAAGAAGGAAAAGAGTATATTCTGTATTCGCGAAATTTTGTAAACAAAAAAGATAATATATAAGACAATAAAGTGCAATACATCGAAAGAAATTATACATAAGTCTTATATCTACAGCCCCTGTGAATAAGCTGCCAAGTCTAATTTCCTCCAAAATGAGTTTCTTGTACTTAAGTAAGCGGAATCGAGTTATTTCTGTAGTGAATTAGGGGCTAAGTAAGGCATTGGCTTGAAAAGGAGTTATTGCTAATACAACTCAGTTTCAAGCCAAACACTACGAGAATGATACATAGCTCTAGGTTTATGACAATTTAAAAATGCCTTTAACATTAATTAAACTTAGGTACATCACCTTATTCTGCAAATCGAAATCAGAAACTCACCGGAAAATAAAAAGAATAAATAAATACAAAACATAAATAAAAAATAAATAAATAAAAAATAAATAAATAAAAAATAAATAAATATAAAATAAAACCAAACTTATAGAAAATTTAATTTTTTGTTTCAAGTATAATTAGCACTGATTAGCCGAGCTGCCGTGCGGGAGGTCCCGGGTTCAAATTCGGCTGTGGTCAGACAATTTATTTAATCTCTTAACAGACAGGGGTGGAATCTAGAGACCCTCGCGGAGCTAATCCAGCCTCTATAAATTAGTGACGATTGGAGTAAAAACCCTGCGATTGAGCATGATCAGGTACAAACCATCAAGATGCACAGCCACGATGTACTGAACCAAGACTTCATGGGCGGTGGTGGTACAGGTTTTTTTTTTAAAATAACAATATATGAAGCATAGACAAAATATATTATAAAAAAAAGAAAGGTTTTTTTTTCACCTTTGACTTTTAATAACTTGAGACTTCGACACGTTGTTTATAGTGAATTTTAACTAGCATTTACGAGGTAAAAATAACTTTCAAACAGATTTTTAGTTTTGTACCACCCAGAAGGATATTAACTTTATTTCTCACCTACTTTATTGCCTCTTTTTTGTTGTTAATGAATATTTTAGTGGTAGTTGTATTTGTTCGGTGCGTATAAGGAAATGACGACGTAACTTCCCACAAATAGAAAACAAAGAAAAGTGATCCAATTTCCAGATCACGAAGAATTGGATAAAGTAATGAAAGGGTACGTAGCCAGCTGGGGATAGCAACGGATCTCGTGACCTTTTGCCGATCAGGAAATCACGAACCTCCGCGCGTGTACCTGAGTGGTGTGAGGGGCACTACTTCCAGCTAAAGCCAACTTTCACTTACTCAGCAACTGCTTCGGAGAAATTCCCCGATATAAAAACTGGAACATCACGAAGGATCCAAAGACCAAGGAAGAAAGTTTTAAGTCGGAAATCTTATAACAAGAGTATATCCTCTTTTTTTTAAAATTTATTTATTGAAATTTACAACTGTATAGTAAAGATACATGGAATATATATTATTACTGAAATATATAAGTACGGCAAAAAGATAAGTAGAGAGAAGGTCACGAGGCCATATTCTTTTCAGACGCCTCAGAAGGATTTCTGTCATAACTGGATTTGAACGCGGTACCTTAGCACACCAACTCAAAGGTCTACACACTGAATTACTCTGTTCCGTAACTATTTTCTAATTATAAGATAATAAAATGTATCGAAAAAGCTTATTTCTTATTATCCATATCCTCAATGTTAAAACTGATTGTTGCAAAACAAAATTATACAGAATTTGTTTCTGTAGCAACCTAACGTTATCAACCTACCCAGTGTCGTTGCCACCTAGTCTAGTGTAGTGGTTAGTATAACAACCTACTATCCTCAAGATCGTGGGTCCACTGCCCGGCGGGCGGTCTTGGGAATTTTAGATGGGAATGAAGAAAAAATCCCGTCCTACGGAGGTGACGTAAAAAGAAGTCCCGAGCCTGTAAATTGTTAGGTTCAATTAAGATTCCTATCCTAATTAAAGCTGGATAGTTAAACTTAAGTATTCATATTGTAGTAAAGTCAGATCAGCCATAGCAGCACATAGTGACGTTAGATAAATATACAAATGAAAGAAGCATAACGCCATCTACCGGTGCAAACAAAAATAACTTTCTTGCCAATCCTCCAAAATATATATTGTGACTCAAAATAAAACTATTTTTATGTTTATCCTTTAGAGAGATATTATTTGGTTATAAGGGTTTGTGCTAACATATTTATGTAAAAATAGTTGTTGCCTGCCCTGAATCAGCATCTCTATTTCTGTAAACAAAAGCAAGATAAATATATATACAGAGAGAGAAGGAATATTTTTAGCCATGACAGTGCTGTACATTACATTGCAATATTGAACATGCTCCGATAAACAACGTGATCCTTCTATTTGAGCGAACATTGTATCCTGATGCAAGACAAAGCCCAACTTGCATTATAGTCCAGTCCGATCAGTTAACTATACCTAGGCAATGCAACAGTCCTGTATCTCACCTGTCTGTCTGCTCTGTACCTGTCCTCTGTCTGGATAATCGAACCCATCAGGAGAATAGTACCTATAATTAAGTACCGGGTATGCATCAAGATCGATTTGACGCGTTACAATATACAGTACAGTTTAGTAACAATGGTAATCGGATATCAGTTCCGAAGGTCGTCCGAGTTGAGCTACCAGTTATCAATGTTCCTTCATATCCTTTTCAATATTCTCCACAAATACAAATAATTGTGAGCTTTAGAGTGGGAAACAATATAATTATGGGAAATGTGTAGATTTCGGTAATCACTTTATTTATAAATGAACGTTTCAACAACGAAGTATAGATGATGAATGTTCGTTGAAACGTTTATTTATAAATAAAGTGATTACCGAAATCTACACGTTTCCCATAATTACACTCTAATATCAATACTAAAGCTCACAATAATTTGTATTTGTGGAGAATATTGTTACGGGCGCCGGCAGGAAGACGGAAGCAAGGGGATTAGCGGCTTAAATCCGTCGGCGGGAGAAGTTAAAATAGGATTAGGACCGTTCTAGATCGTCTTCTTTTGTCGGAAAAGGATTAAGATGATTCCAGAATTATCTGGCCCCTCCGTGTTCTAGAATGTTCGGCCTGGCCTATTTAAACACTTCCTTCACCTCGAGGCAGTCAGTCTTAGTCTGAGAGTAGACCAGAGAAGACCTGTGATAAGTGAGTGTCAGTGTGATAAACTAGTCAGTGTTGAACCGGCCAGTGTAATAAGTGTGTCAGTGAGCTGTGACAGTCTCGCGAGTGTAATAAACTGTTTCTGTTTGTTACTGTGTGTCAGTTTGTCATACTTGGAGAATCTTACGGTCGGTGGACTAGTGAAATGTAAGTGTTAATTATTAGTTATAAATTGTAGTGTAATTTTATAATATTCATAGAAACTATTGTAACTAGTTAAGCTATCTAGAATTAGTAATATCTTATATTATTGTAATAATTAAATAGGAGTTAGGCCTAGATTATAATATTTAGAATATTGTCATTATAAATTTATATTAGTTTAATAATTTAATTGTTAATAGTCTAGTTGTATCCTTCTTATCAGTTTTGTTAATAAATATTAGTATCTTTAATTAAGGAATTGTTTAATTCATTTTAATACCCAGTAGCCCGTAACAATATTAAAAAGGAAACGAATGAACAACTGTAACTTACTGCAACTCAACTACAAGCGACAACCTTCGGAACTGATACCATTAATAGTATTTAATTTACTGATGCTAAACAACGCTGTATCTCTTTATATAGAAGGTGCAGACTTCATATCCAGTTGTAGCAGTTAAATTATTTAACAACCATAGAAGGGATCTTCGAGATCTGCGGAACTTCCTGGGGTTCACCCAGCCTTTTTAAAGTGGTTACCTTAAAAGGGAGAAAATCCCGGCGGTTTAGCTCAGACATCATCTCCCTGCACCACCGCTGTCCTAGAAACAGCACAGTCCCTACTATGTACCAAACCCAAGACCATTCATGGATTGTTGTGATACAGGTTTCTTTTTATTATTAAAATCAAATAGGCTGGACTGGAACCTAGGGGATCACTATGATTTTAATTTCATATGATGCTTAATTTAATGTAAGATAACTGTCCAGCGTTTCGGAGGCTTGTGGTATCCTAATAAAGAGAAGGGTATTTAAACAATTAATTACAGTAAATTTACATAGCTAATGAATTTTGTTTTTAACATTATTATCATCATTAAGTTCAAAAATACTTTGATCATTTGAACATTCAATCATTTCATAAAATTTATAGAAGATAGTTCAGTGTGTAGAGTGCTCGATTGTTTTACTGAAGTCCCTGATTTCAAGTCTGATTGTGGTAGATAAATTATATTTAACCTGTTAACATTCATGTGTGGACCCTGATGAATCTGCAAACCTTCCTGTGGCTTACTATATTAAAGTGGGTACCATTAATTAAACTTGATCTTGGGTTTGCCCATCTTAGATTTATCACCTGCCTGCTCTACCACAATACATATTACTTTGGAAACAGAACAGTACAGTCTCTTACATGTACTGAACCACGAGCCTTCATAGTTTGTTAGATTTTTTTTTTGTTTAATTTACTTAAGCATTAATAATAAACTAAACATTACAATCGGTAGAATAACAATGGGAAAGGATTCGGCGAAATTGAAAAAGTTGCTATTGAAATTCTATAACAACTCTCGAATCCTTTGTAAACCACGAACAAGACCAAGTTACCAGATTCCTCCATCTCTAGCATCCCAATCTTTATTAACTGCCTAATTTATTCCTTCAATTATAAACCAGCACTTATTAGCATTTAAGTGCCCGCTACTTAAAGTTCTTAATTAATGCAAAGAACTTATTCTCTGAAAGAATTAAGTAAATTAGGAATAAAAGAAGTGATATTATTCTGCCTTCATTATTTAATGCACCCATCAATAATTTTGGATTGTTTTAAGATCACACAACATTTTGTAAGGCTGTATAAATCGCAAGGCTTAATTAAATACGTTATGCTTTAAATAAGGTAAATATATTTCACACAACATAATATTAGTAATAAATATAATAATAGAAAAAAGTGATAAGGACTGTCGACAGAAGTGAAAACTCAAAACTTTGGATTAACTGCGTTCTTTTTGAATTTCAATAAAAATTATAGTCCAAGTTATATAAAATTTAAATTTAATTTGCTAATATTAGTCTGTTTTTCACATGTAATACGGTGTATAAAAATAATTACCGTTTTATCAAATTCCTGAGTTCAAAAGTCTGTAAATATTTTAATGCTATTTATTATTTACCAACACTTAATAATCCCTCTAGAGCATTATCTAAGCTTGTTTACTAACACTTGATTCTTCAAAAAAAGCCTCAGTTTAGTTATTTATTTCAAAGAAGAAACATGACAGTGTACTACGAAATTCTCGTAATTTTAAGACATTACTGGAAAAAAAAATTCACAGGCGCTGAAGCAACTCATGAAATTATTAAATATGGAGGGGAAGGTGTCCTTGACCAGCGCACTGCGCGGCGTTGATCTGAAAAATTCAGCTGTGGAGATACGACGTTGAAAAGGAAGAAGGGCTCCGGGCGACCATTAATGGATATTGATGATGTTCTGCAGGAAGCTGTTGAGTCAAATCCGTCCACAAGTACTCGCGAACTTGTCAGGGAGTGTGGTGTGTCGAAAGATGTTGTTTTTCACCATCTTCTCTCTATGGGGAAGGTGAAAATGGCCAGTTGACGGTCTTTTTTTTGTTTTATACAGCCTATTACTATCATTCTGAACAATAATTATATGTACATTTTGAAGTAGTTTATTTATTAATCAAAACATAAGATGGGCTGTTTATAGTTATAATTATTATTTGTTTCATGTGTTCTTAAGTTAACATGGCCTCTGACCAAAAACTCAGGACTTAATAACTGAATTAGATGGATGGGGCCTGTGGAAAGCATGCCAGACCACAGGGTACCTACGAGAATGCTATACGCCAAACGTAGTAGAGGATCAGATAGCTGGGCGATATGGAGGAGGGCTTAAAACTCCTGGGTGTGGTGGAGGAGGCGCGAGTTCTTTCAAGACCGTATAAAAAATAATAATAATTTGTATTAACATAGATAATGAACTTTATTTTAAACATTATTATCATCATTAAGTTCAACAATTCTTTGATCATTTGAACATTCAATCATTTCATAAAATAAGACATGTAACTACTATAAATAAAATATTTTATGGGAAACGAAAAGCTCAATTAGTTATTGATGTTTTAAGTTTTATTATTAATTGCACAACTCCTAAACTAACTTTTAGCGAAATATATTTATTCTTGTATCAATGGAATACTAAGCTTTGATTAAAAAAAACTGTAAAACGCATGCTTAGGCCGCTAGGTGTCGACAGTCTCCAGCATGTTCCTGACCCAAACCCATAAGTCTTTCTCTACCAAAGCTAAAAAAAAGTTCACCCCCCAATAAACTGGTACCACTACAACCCATTAAGGCTAGGTAGAAATAAGGACTGTGTGGAGACCTGATTTGGTTGAGATCATACTCGACTTATACTCCAGCTTTGCCATCTGCAATTAGTGATCATTATATAGGCAGGGTGCGCCCCCTGCGATCCAAAGGCTCCTGGCACAGAAACTCCGTGCTCTACACACCGAACTAATAGGTTTTGCTATTTTTTAACAGGTACGTTACACAACATGGCACATTTCATTCAAAATGACAAAAATACCAAATCTAATAAGAATAACAGTCGAAAATTATTCTCAGAAAGGTGAGAAGAGAAATTAAAGCGAGAAGGATATTAATGGAACTGGATGCAGGGGAGAATTAAATTCCAAGTTGGCAGCCACTGTCTTAGAAAACTCTGAGCAGGATCCGAGAATATTGCCAACAGGGATCGGCTTTGTATTATCATAGTACCTGCAGATATTTGTTTAATTATGGAGAAATAATATTTTCAAATAAATGCACAGAGAAAGATATATATCTATATAAATAGAGATGGAGAGAGTGAATTTAAAGTATTTTAATTTATTTTCTTCTCTAGGAACTGAGTCAAATGCTGCCTTCATGTCCAGGAACGCTAGGTACAAGTTCTTTCCTCTATCCAATGTCTTCTCAATAATCGTCTTCAGCGAGAAGATGTGGTCCTGAGTTTGTTGGTGGGGTCTAAAAGCTGCTCGTTCCTCTTCCAATTTGTCTTCGACGATTGATCCAAGTTTCTTTTCCAGCATAGAGGAAAAGTTTGCAGACTACAGGGGAGAGACATATAGGCCTATAGTTTTTGCATTCACTAGAGCTACCCTTCTTGTTCTTTTGATGGTGAATATTTTTGTTTTGAAGAGAAAAAAATATGTTCTGGCCGGGATTCGAACCCGGGTCGTCTGCATCTCTAGTGCAGTGCTCTAACCACTGAGCTACCAGGTCAGACTAATCCCGACCGAATCCCCCATTTGAATCCTGGCCAGGACAAATCTTTTCTCTTCAAAAGAAAAATATTTAAAGTATTTTAAATTAAAATTCCATTATTAGTCTAATAAAACCTATAAAGAACTGATTAATTATTTAATTATATCTAAAGTTTACTTCTTTGACCAAATTACTTCCTTTTAGGAGTATTTCTACGAATATCAGTTATTATTTATAACATAATAAAACAAAGTACATATATAAAATCGTATGTACAATTACTAATGGGAAAATCAATTTAGTCGTTTCCAACCAAGGATTCCTATGTCACCATGTAACAAGAAATAAAATAGCAAGTTAAAGTTTCGTGTAAAGTAAAAATTTCTTGGTTATCAAAATGTTTAATATTTAATTATGAAATGGTTTATTGTTAAAGAGCGGAGTGGCTCAGTTGTCCTGCTGATGGCCCTAGGGCAGATTTTAGACTCTGAGTCGCCATGGTGACGGTTTCGGAGTCAAATCCTACTATTACCGATAAATTATTTAATTTGTTAACAACCATGGATGAATCCTGCCTGCAATCTTCAGGATCTCCTGTGGCTCACACAGCCTCTATACGAGAGTGGTTAGAAAAGTTTCCAACCATGTCAAAGGAACATGTCAACATGAAGAAGAACTTGAGATTATGAACAAGAACATGAGGTTATGAAAATGTCAAGAGAACGTGTTTGTTACATATCAAATCAACATTTAGATATGAGAAAGCTGTCCGAACGTTGGGTGCCGCGTTAGACCAAAAGTGTGTTCGAATGAACATCCAATGCTCAGTTGGCGCAGTTTAAGCGCAATAAATCCGAGTTTTTGCGCCGATTAATTACTGTAGATGAAACTTGGATACGCCCGAAACAAAAATACAGTCCAAAAAAAAAGCAAAAACTGTTTTCTCGCCTTGGAAAGTGATGGCGACTGTTTTTTGGGATAGTCATGGAGTTATTTTAAGCGATCATTTTCAAAAAGGAAAAACCGTTACAGGAGCATTCTACGCATCATTACTTGACAAGCTGAAGGCAGAACTTCACCAAGACAACACACCGTCTCACACCTCAGCGGTTGCCATGGCGATAATCCACGAATTACGGTTTGAACTGCTTGACCATCCGCCTTACCCACCAGATCTGGCCCCAAACGACTTCTTTTGTTCCCTCTTCTAAAAATGGCGCTCGGAGGACAGATATTTTCGTCAAATGATTAGGCAATCACCTTCGTGAACAATTATTTTGCAGAGAACAACGCCGAGTACTTTTAGGACGGTTTACAGAGATGACACCCCGTATGCCAGCAATGGCAGGAAGGGAAAAAAAAAAAAAAAAAAAAGGTTTACAGAGATGAGAGCATCGCTGGGAGAAGTGTGTAGAGTTACAAGAAAACTATGAATTATTTGAAAAATAAAAAAAAAATCAGAAAAAATGTCTTGTATTTTTGTTAGGACGGAAACTTTTCAGACAACCCTCGCTAAGTGGGTACCATAAATAGGATGGGAATCTGCCGGTTTAGAGTTTTCCAGGACAAATCACCTCTACGGGTTGTTGTGGTACTGTTATTGTATGCAGTATAATGTAAAACCCTTATATGCGCCCGACTATGCTCGTTTATAGCCACTAAGTCTACATAGCAGTCCATTATTGCGGCCACTATATACTCCGCTTACAGTAGTAAGTTATAACAATGAAAATTAATTAACATTAGATAGTCGATAGTGAGAATACATGGAAACTAATTTATTCTCTAAGGCCTCTTTTATATATGTAAAATACATTATGTTTTAATTATTCTTATTGATTAAACCCGCCTCCAGTATGGAATCCACCCTTCTAATATGGTAATAATAATAATAATAAGGCTTAGGGAACCCGAAGGCTCGATGCCGATACCACCAATCTCTGCTAACAAACTTCCTCCCACGGATTACTACCCAAAACCCAAATCCGCCAGATCACTCTTAACGCAATCATCCCACCTACGCAATGGCCTATCTCTCAGACGCCTCCCTGTGCGGACAGTGTTTAATTCGTAACGCATTCCGTTTTCGTTACTAAGCCCAGCAACTTTACAAGCCTATCTTAATCTTCATGACTATTCCGAGTGGCTTCGCAATTCCGCGTTAAATCCTACTAATATTATAAATGTGAAAGTTTGTATGTTTGTCTCTCTTTCACGCAAAAACTACAGAACGGATTTGGATGAAACTTTACAGTAATATGGGTTTTACATCAGAATAACACATAGGCTAAAGCAAGCGCGGATTAAGGGGAGGAGGCGCACGGGGGCACGTGACCCCTCCCCCCCCCCGAATGGTTTTTAGGTAACGTGGAGAATCCATTATAGGACATAATTAAAGGTAAATCACATGATAATTGTTGTTAAAATAACAGAAAGAACATAAGTGAAACTATTTGTTTTGATATCCTTCCTACTAATCTTACTAAAATTATAAATGTGAAAGTTTGTATGTTTGTCTCTCTTTCACGCAAAAACTACTGAACGGATTTGGATGAAAATTATTGAGTAAAATAGGTTACAGCAATTTAGATTTATGTGGGGGCAGGGAGCATGTGCCCCCCCCGTTATACTACATAATTAAAGGCAAATCAGGAACTTAGCATCTTGAAATTTGTAGATAGGTTCTTTGTATAGTTTAAGAAAGAAATTTTTCCCCTTTAATATTATAGTGGCTCAAGGGTTGTATAGAATCCGTCAGTTTTGAAGTTAGACATCTGAAATTTTGGATGTATGAGTAAGTTACATTTTAAAAAATAATTAAATTATTTATTTTAAATGATCTTTCACGAAACTTTATGTGGCAGACCAAATTCCACGCGAGCGAAGCCGCGGGCATAAGCTAGTAAGCTAGTATGTTTATAAATTAATAATTAATTTATATTAATAATTGAAATAAACAGATAATAGTGAAGGTGTACAAAGGATAACTATCAGGTTTCCAACTGGGGAATGAAATGGATGATACGAGTGATGATGCTCAGCGAGAATCGATAATGGGCATGTCCCAGTAGCTAATTAGAATGGACAGATTGCTTTTCAATGACCGGACCAATCGGGCTACAATTTGCATGGATAGGTAAGAGGGATACTATAACGGTCCTATTGATGGAATCGATCGATGGATCTGTTCAACTGTTGCACCGATTGATTAAGTCTGTCCTGGAACTCATCTCATTATTTCTAATCAGGGTGGGGGAGGGTCCTGCATGTCTATGCGATCAAAGGGAGGATAATTCGGAATTTATTTAGCTGCGTTTAGTAAATGTTGTTAGGGGGAAAACTTAAGCGATCGCGCCATCGACTTGCTCGTGACGTATTGCGCGGCCTGAACACGAGTAATACAATTTCTTTTATCAACTTTATTTTAAAGACTAGAATTCCATTCATATAAGAATACTTATATTTACTACTAGGTCTGTGCAGTTGATACTGCTGGGTGATCCCCAGTAGGATCCTAGAACTCGTAAGATCCTTTACCGGGCGCAAACAGATTAAGTCTGCTAGCGAGCCAGGACCTTCGGCGAGGCAACTCTTTGCCACTGATATACTGGTTAAAAAAATAAAAATTTTAATTAAACCTTTTGTATCATTAATTTTTTCTACTGACAGCGGATACAAAATCTAAAAAGGATACTGATAAAACTCTAAACATATTTAGGGAAAATAAGGTTTTTGTAGATAAATTATATTTGATCTGTTTACACACCTCTAAGGAACCCATTGGGATTTGTGGACTCTCCAGTGCACATTCAGCTTCTATAAAGTGGGTACCCTTAATTGAGGAAAAAGCCTGGAGAATGCGATTGATCTTGACAAATCCTCCCTGCACAGCTGTATAGTCTCCACAATGCACTCCGAGGAAGACGAGAGTTGTAGAAGTTCATTTTTATTTTTTTTTGGTTTGTTTATTAAAATAATATTGAAATAACTTTTAACCCTCGATGAAATAAATTTAGCTGACCCATTCAGGCAACGGATGAACCGAATATTCTCTATTTATTTTCGCAGAAGAATCCCGCTCAGAGCTGTTTTATATTTCGACAAAGAGCCGACAGTTTTATTCCTAAACAGGTCTCTTTTTCACATTTATTTTCCCCCACTCCTCCACTTTTCCTCCACTCCCTTCACTATTTTACATGTAGCCCATTCCGACAGCTTGTACTCGGCCGAAATATGTGACAACTACGTGAGGGCTTTGAGCTCTCGCACGCGATGAAGGTTAGAACTGGTTATAGCTTCCTAGCTCTGAAAAAAAGAGAGCTTGGTACGTGTTTTAATTTAACTTATTCCATATTATACAAACATAACAAAGATATAACTATAATGAGGGAGCGGGGTAGCTCAGTAGGTAGAGCGCTAGGTTGCTATGCTGAAAGTTCCGGGTTCAAATCCCGCTGTGGCAGTAAATTATTAAATCTATTAACAGTCACGGATAGACCTGGGGCTGGCCCAACCTCTATAGAGTGAGTAACCTTAATTGGGGTAAAAACCTGGCGTTGAGCAAGTTCTAGAACAAGTCACCTTCGTTTACAACCATTGTCCTGGAAACATTAAAATCTCTACCAAGTACTGAACCTAGGACGCTTCATTAGTTATAGTAGTAAAGTTTTTTTTAATCCGGGTATATATATCCAGCTGTGAGAGATAAATTATTGCATCTGTTTACAACCACCAATCTACCCGGTAGGATCTACCGAACATCCCAAATGGTCAATAGAGGACTGTTAATACATTAAATACAGTTTATCTGCAAAAGCCTTATTTTCCCTAATGAAGTTTTATCAGTATCCACCTTATTTATCCCCAGTCTGTAGGGAAATTTTATGATACAAAAGGTTTGATAATGTTTTTTTTTAAAACTAATTAGTATATTTACGAGGAGTGGCTCGGTGGTAGGCCGCTGAGTTGCCGCACCGAAAATCCAGGCTCAAATTCCGCTGCTGGAAAGACTTTTATTTAGTCTGTTAGCAAACCGATATGGATCGTATGGGATCCAGGACCCCCATCGTTCAAATCTGGCAACAAAAGGATCCTTAGGGAACTGGAGACCCTTCCTGGGGCTCATCCAGCCTCTATTAGTGAGTACCCAAAATAATCGGAAAAATCTGGTGGTTGAGCGTGACCTAGGATAAGAAACAGTACAGGCTATACCAATTACTTAACCCAAGACCCTCTATGGGTTGTAGTGGTACAGGTTTTTTTAATACATACGAGAAGATTGTTAAATGTGTAGCATGGTGATTTGCTATGTTGACGGTTCCGCGTCCGTCAAAATTAAAAAAACGCCGGCTGTGAGAGATACATTATTTCATCTGTTAACAGCCACGGATGGGCTAGCCTCTAAAGTATATATAAAAAAAAACCTGTACCACTACAACCCGTGAACGGATCTGGGGTTCAGTACATGATAGAGACTGTACTGTTTCATGGACAACTGTTCTGCTAGGAGGTGACTTGTCCTAGTTCGCGTTTAACCGCCCCTTATTTTGGATACCCTATTTTTATAATATTTTATAGAGGCTGGATGAGCCCCAGAGAGTCCTAGTCCCATATGATCCATCTCCCGCTGCAAACAAACTAAATAAAAGTACTGCCTTGCAGCGTGATTTGGACCAGGATTTCCGGCATGGCAATTCAGTGCTCAACCACTGAGCCACTCCACTCTAAAATATAAGGGCACCTTAAATGGGCGAAAAAATGGCAATTGAACGTAATCTGGAAAATATCACCTCTATGCCCTACCGTTTTATTATGAATGGTACAGTTTCTACCTAGACCCTTGTAGTGTTTAAGTTTTCTTTTTTATATGAGAGGGGGATGTAAGGGAACTTTACCGCTACAACCCATGAAGGGACTTGGGCTTAGTACTTTGTAAGGTCAGGGTAAAAGTAAAAGTACCGGACTTTTTTTCATGTCATCGTCAACTTGGGGAAAGTTAAGATATCTTCACCGAGAAAACCCACTTTCCTGAAACTAACTCAATTTACATTCAAGTTTTCAAACTCCCGACTCTATTTAGTCTGTAGAGGCGAGAAAAACTTCTAAAACTACCAACTTTCTGGTAAACACACCGAAATTTCACGTGACTTTCCAAATTTTATGGAATTGTTCTTGCTAAAAAACCATTTGTCATACAGAATTTCAACTAATTTGACCCGAAAGAAGTTATTCTACTGTTGAAAGTTTTAGAGAATTTCCACAACTAACTGAATGTGTAAGTCTTTCTGTTATATGTGCAGCCCAAATCTAGTAAAAAGAGACCTTCCATAAATGTATAACCATGGAAAAAAAATCCAAAGAAAATCCCTTAAGTCTTCAAACTAAAACAGAAATTGGAATTATCTGTCCAATATAAGGATGCCTGAATAGGCGAAATATTAGACAATTTCAGTTTTAGTTAAGAGACTTTCTTTGGAATTTTTTCCACGGTCTTATCCAAATCCAATTCCAAATCCAAAATCTTTCGTAGAATCATCGATGCTCCTTATTATGTCACAAACAAACTCTTCCATCATGATCTTAATATCCCATATGTAGCTGATTTGGCCCGAACTAGATAACAATTCTTCCAAGACAAGCTCCATACACTCTTGAATTCCCTAGTCTCTCAACTTGCTTCCCATACTATTCCTGATAATCCTCCGAGGCTTTTGAAAAGAAGATGGCCTCGAGAGCTTCTACTATAGAACTTTATTGGAGTGCTACCGATGGATAGTTTCTCCACAAGTGTTTTTTTTTATGTGATTTGTTCATATTAGCAGATTTACTTGTAATATTATTATAGTTGTAGATATTAATAAATTAATCTATAAAAAAAATTTAAATGAAATTTTAGTAATATCTATTTCGAGTAACCCACTTGCCGCATTACGGTAAGTAGGTATACTTTGTTAATAGGCTCGCTAGGGGGTAAAAAAACACGTACAAATCTGAACCTTAATTTCTAGAAAAGTACTATCTTGGTAGCTCTACTAAAACGCCAAGTACCTAATGAAATAAACAGTTTAATAATTTCCTAATAGAGTTTTGGACAATGGGTACCTCCTTCCTAGTAAATTATAAATTATTGATTATATTACTAAAATATATTTTTTATGATTATTTAATTTGGACACAAGCCTATTAAAATCGTAGGACGAAATAGGTTAATAGCAGCGATGATGCTTTATGGAGTTGGCATTTAGGCAGGACCTCATCAATCAGTCAAACCGTGAAGGTGATTATCCATCTGCTCTTTGCAATCGATCTATATCGATGGTATTTAATTATCTTTAAATTCAATTAACACCTCGGCAATAGAGGCTAGGTAAATTGACTGTCAGCGTAATATAAATTTCCAGGTACCGAAATATCTCGTAGCTGTGTAAGATGAATTATTTATTCTGTTAACGATCGTGTAGAACCCTGCTTTGGAGATCTAGAGACCCTCTTGGGGCTCAACTACCCACTATAAAGTGTGTCCCCTTAATTGGGGGAAAATCTGGCGATTCAGCGGAAACTAGGCTTATTCACCTCACTCACTGTCTCTTCCATATGATGAAGACCCTTTATAGATTACTGTGGAAAAGGTTATTTTGTTTAAATTGAACGAAACTACCAATTATACAACGTTTATTCATGCAGCCTGGTCCAGCTATAATGCCATTTCGTGGTTTTTCATTGCTATGATTAAAAGTGAGTACCCTTCATTGAGTTCCCTAGCAGCCAAATCACCTCCCTCCACAACCGTTTAGTAAGAAAAACTGCATACCATATTCTGAAACCAAATAATCCTTCGTTGTTTGTAGCATCAGTAATTGAAACTATTTCATTATCTAATTTAGATTTTTTAAAAATTCAATGACTATGTATTTTACACTCGAATACAACACAGTTAGTTTGTACATCAGGGGCGACACTGAGAGCGTGGTAGCTCGATTTGAATTATGCTGAGGCTCTGTGCTGCAGGTTTCGGGTACTTATCCAGTTGTAAAAAATATATCATCTAATCTGCTGCTATGTTTCTACTCTTAAATATATTTTGAATATATATATATATATATATATATATATATATATATATATATATATATATATATATATATATATAGATAATTGGGATGCCAGAGTCTCATTTAGGATGAGTACTCAAATTATTATTTATATTCCTTAATCTTAATTTGGTCCCTTTCCAAAGGTCTATTCTTGTGTTTACCAATCTACTTATCTATTATACCTTCAATATATTATTTATAAATAAATTGTGTATCTGGGGTATGTAAGCACCAACAGAATTACAATAAGGATCGTTTATTTATTCAATTTCAAACAAGGTTATGATTCAGATTTTAAATATATAAAAAGGATTGCCATAAAATACATTACAGGAAATAAATTAAACTTATCTGTGGACAGGGGTAGATTGGGTTACAGGTCGGTCTTCACTTTGCCGCTTCGGGAACTCCATCTTCCGCAGGGTCTATCTCCTGCCCGATCTCTCCTTGCTGTACGTCTCCCAGAGTACCTTCCTCTCTGCGTCTCTCTGCCGAGCGTCTTCTTCAGCCTCGTTTTTCAAGAGTTTTCTTCTCTCCCCCTCGCCTTCCTTCTCCACCATCTTGGACCATAAAACTCCTTAAGGGACCCAAAAGGTCTGTTCTTTGTCCCAAACATATTCCCTTTCATGTGTCCCGACATGAAACATTTTCCCCGCTCCGCATCCCTTTCATGGTGCCGCCCGCATCAGCACATAGCACTGCTAATAGTCACGGACGGACCATGTGGGATCTACAGAACCTGGTGGGGTTTACCTAGCTACTATAAAGTTGCTAAAGAATAAACAATCATACTCAACTGTAGCACTATCGTAATAAACCGAAAGGCATCCAGACCCTCGTCAGGCTTAACCTGCCTCAATAAAGTGCCTGCCTTAACTGGGGTAAAAACCTGACGATTGAGCATAGACCGAGAACAAGTCACCTCCGAATATAACCATTGTCCTAGAAACAGTAAAATCTCTACCAAGTACTGAACCTAGGACGCTTCATGAGTTGTAGTAGTACAGTTTTTTTTTTTTTTTTTAATAACATTATTTCCGAAAAAGTTGTTCTCCAATGCAAAAATAAGGCACTACTGTACAGTAGTAAGACCAGTAATACTGTATAGCATGGAAACAGTCAGCCTTCCGAGTCTGGAGAAAGTCCTGAAGATTGAGAAACAAATTCTGAGGAGAACTCATGGACCCAAAGTAACACAACAGGGGTATAGGCGAAAATCCAACGAAGAAATATACAGAAATTTAGAAGATCTTGAAACAGTTATCAGGACCAGGTGACTGAGGTTCAATGGCCACGTGGTCAGAATGAACAATAAGAGACTGAAAAGAAAATCTTCGATAAAGTCTTAGGCTATAAGACTATAGATCCACCTGATGTGAAGCAAATAGAGGAGCTGGATAGGATAAAAATCAAGGAAAAAGACTGCCTGGACAGAGAGCTTTTCGGGAAAAAATAAAAGAAGTTCTTGCAGGAAGGAAGGAGAGACGAGGGAGAAAATGGACTAAGGAAGAGCGAGAGGAACAGTCAAGGAAGATGAGAGAGTACTGGAGTAGAAGGTAGGCGGAGAGTGTGAAGAAGATTTAAGTGATATTCGCGCGGTCCTTGCTGGACAATTCATGTAAAAAAAAAATCCAATTTATGAGATAAAATGTTTTAACTATTAACGATAACCTGTAATAACTATTATTTTTTCGTATTATTTCAGAGGATCGTGGATCAGTTATCACCAGACATTTACTTCTGACCTGGAAGTTTCTGGTAGCTATTAGATAGTGGGAGGGCCAATGTGACAGTGAAGGAAGTAGGAATGAAGGGTTTCCTGCTTGGCGATGGGAGCCAACTGCTCCTCCATTAGAAACCTCTTTGGACAATTGCTCGGGTTGGATTATCTCTTTGCTGTTTGGGAGGTTATTCCTCTACGGTCATCGCTTGGCCGGTGTCTCTAATCTCATCAATTGGTAGCTCTCGAATTCATCAGGTGAAAGGAAGAACTTTTTGCAGTAATACATTTAGAAAAACCTGTACTACAACAATTCATGAACGGTATTGGGCTTAGTACAAGGTAGTGACTGTCCAAAAGGGCAACGAAGTGACGACTAAGATCACGCTCAGCCGACTGGGCATTCCCCAATTAATACCACTTTATAGAAGTAGAGTGAACCCTAAGAGGGTCTGCAGAAACCAAAACCATATTTAAAGATTAAGGAAATTTTACAACGGGATTCTCAGCACAGCAACTCAGTCCCTACCACTGAACTCTCTTGATCCCAAAATACATTATCGAAAATAAAATATTAAGTCTTAACAATCACTAGAAAGATATTTAGATTGCATTTAAATAAAAAATACATAGAAAGTTTTTCATAATGACCTTGGTGTCTATAAGGAATTTTAGGAGCTTTTGTTTTTATCGTACTTGTGTTAGATCTGCTATTTCAAAGCAAGAACATTTTTATATATTTTTATTTTGAAGAGAAAAGATTTGCCCTGGCCGGGATTCGAACCCGGGTCGTCTCCGTGGCAGTGCTCTGGCCAATTGAGCTAACAGGGGTCGCCTCCCAGTCAGGAAAATCTCTTCACCGATCCTATATCCCCGTGTTCTTTAGGACTCGTAGGAATTTAGGATCTTGTTGACTTACGTCATTATATTATTTATTAATTATTTTAATTTTTAAATATTTTTATTTTGAATAGAAAAAATTTGCCCTGGCCTGGATCCCACTGAATTATTATTATTCAATGAACATTATTCCTCATGTATACATCGCAAATTTGCACTCGGGGATATAGGATCGGTGAAGAGAACGGATTTGTCCTGAGAGGCGACCCCTGGAAGCTCAAATGGATAGAGCGCTGCCATGGAGAGGCGGACGACCCGGGTTCGAATCCCGGCCAGGGCAAATCTTTTCTCTTCAAAATAAAAACATTTAAAAATTAAGACAATTAATAAAAAATTATAAAAAATCAAGAACATTTTACTATTACTAACTTTGACCTGCGTACCACGTCCAACACAACAGTTAGCTATATCTTCCCTGAAGATTTTCGTTTTTATACTTCGAACTAATCAGATTAATCACTTTGTATTGAGAAGATACTACATAGATCCTAATTTTATTTATTAGATTTAAACCATTCTAAGACCAAATGAACTGAAGAAACCTCGCTATTACTTCTATAAATAAGAAAGCAGATGCACTCTTTCACTGCACGCACCAAGTTATAAAGAATTCCAGTCACACAACTTTCTCTGATATCAGATAAGAAGAACAATTGTTGAGGAATGGTTTCTTCATTTGACAGTCAGAGTAATAATTATATATGTCTGAATTATTGTAATATGATTTAGAGTTGGACAGATAAAACCGTAATTGACAGTTAGCGTGACATTTCGTGGCAGAAGTGAGCTCAATTTTCTTTCTTTCTGTTGTCAAAAGAGCCAACGAACATTTTAACTTACCTCATTAACCATTCTGTCTTTGTAAGCTTAGTCATTTATTGTACATAAATTATTGTTTTGAAAATCGTCATCTAAATTTTTTTTTCAGAAATGGCAAAGAAATAATGCATGTCAGCAGTATTCAAAAACGTTTCTATTTTCTTAATCAATGAAAATATTTAGCCAATTTATATAAACATGATGTTTCCCATGGCTTGGTTCATATAGTATTTTAATATGTGCAATATATTTTTATTTTAATTATTTTAAACATATTCTAACCAATATACGGGTGATATTTACGAAGAGCGGCAATGTAAGATCTATAGACTCTCCCGGCATTTATACAGCCTTTACAGCAAGCGGTTTTCAGTTGGGTTACAAGTTAGAAAGAGTACGAGTGTTTTGAGTCGAATACACTTCATGGGTTCTAGTGATACTGGTAATATGAAAGTGATCTATCATTTCTATGATTAGTTCTTTGGTTCACTTAAAAAATGAAGAAAAAAAATGTAACCCATAGAAATAATAAATATGGAATATAAACTTTGTTAAAAAACCTGTACCATTACAACTATTAAAGAGCTTAGTGCATTGAATGGACTATACTGTTTCTATACAGGGTGACCCGAATTTAAATGGCAAAACTTCAGGAACTTATAGGGGACCGAAAAACTAAGACAAAAAGTCTTTTCGTTAACTTTTAATAGACTACGAGAGACTGGGTCATTCTTAATATGTAATGAAGGCGACCAATTCCAGGCAGCAGTAAGAGCAGATTATCGGAGAAGAAATTGTGTCCAACGCCACTTCGATAACAATCCTGAGACTAGCGTCCGAAGAGCATCTGCTGCATTAGCAATATCGCGGCAAGCAATATGGCGAACTTCGAAAGGTGATAATCGCTACCCATACCATCTTTAAAAAGTTCACAATTTATTACCTCAAGATTATGTCAAGAGATTGAATTTTAGTAACTGGTTTCTTGAAAAAATTCGTGATGATAATTTATTTCCATTAAAAATTATATGGACCGATGAAGCTACCTTTACCAGAGGAGGAATTGTTAATCAAAGAAATTATCATGTATGGGCTCTTGAAAATCCCAGAGCTATTAGAGAGAATAGGTTTCAGCATGAATTTGCTATTAACGTTTGGCTTGTATGGAATTTGGAACGGATTACTGGTGGGACCATATTTTTTACCTGAAAGATTGAATGGTATCACATTTACACATTTTTTGGAGAACGACTTTTCTAATTATTTAGAAGACATTCCCTTACAACAGCGGATTGAAATGTGGTTCCAACTCGATGGATGTCTAGCTCATTGCTATAATGAGTTGCTCGAGCTTGGCTGGATATAAATTATCTACAACGATGGATTGGACGTGGAGGAGTAGTACCTTGGCCACCCAGATCACCTGATATGACACCCATGGATTTCTTCTTATGGGGAACATTGAAGCAGAAAGTTTATTCGGTGTCAATCAACTCCGTGTCAATAAGTTATCAACTCAAGAGAGCAATTAAGAGACAGAATCATAGATGCAGTGCACCAAATATCATCAGAACAATGTTTAGCTGCAATTTATCAAGTGAGTGCTAGATGTAATGCTTGCATTGGTGCAAGAGGACAACATTTTGACCAATATTTAAATTAAAAAGAACATAACATAAATATAAATGTAAATAAATAAGTATAAAAATGAAAACTTGTTTTGTTTCTTTTTTTGCGATTTTCTCTAAAACTAAGCAAAAACGAGTAAATCTCTAAAGGACTTTTTGTCTTAGTTTTTTGGTCCCCTATAAGTTCCTGAAGTTTTGCCATTTAAATTCAGGACACTTCTTCTTGAAAGTGATTTAGTAGAGATCACGCCTAACCGCCTGTTTTTCCCCCAATTAAATGAACCAACATTATAGAGGCTGTGTGAATCACAGTATCCACTTTTCACAGTTCCAATTCACGGCTGTAAAATCAATTAAATAGTTTGTCTGCCAGAGTTGGAAGCTGGGACCTTCAACTAGGCCCTCAGCAATCCGTTCCTAACAATATTTGATTGTTGTAAATAAATGAGTTTGTCGAACTCGTATGACCGAATATTGATTTCTATTTCCCACTCTCGTGACATTTAATAACATTGAGAGCGAGTTGGACCGGGACCCACTCAGTTGATAACTTATTCCGAAGAGGCGGCAAACTATCAGCAAAGCCTAGTTCCCTCTCCACCCATTCCCGGCCCTATCCCCAGCATCCCAAAGGACAAAGCCACTCCTATTTGAATATTATTGCACCACGCTCTGATTACATCCAATAGCTTGAGTCAAAGGGATCTCTATTTAAGTCTGTTTTGATTCAGTAAATTAGTTAGTAGGGTTTATGAATCTCTTCATTACTTCTAGTGGAGTAATGATAATAATAATAACAAACCTTCATTTGTTTGTATATAACAATAAAATAACAGCTAATTGTGGAACAAATTTAGTTAAAATAAAAACTTATCTTGAGCATGAAATTGAATGGGAGCTGAGGTTTTCTATAAACAAAAAAAACTAAACAAATAATACAATAACATAAATGCAACAACAGAAGAAAAGAAAAATTTCTCTTCTCATATAACAAATTTTCAATTCACAAACTTTATTTTTTAATAATTTCTTAATCCCAAATTAGTTTAGGACGACCTATTCTTAGCTATATATTTATGTGTCCCATAAACGCGCGAATTAACCATAAAAATCTTATTTTACAAAATTTCATCTACATTAATTTTACGTTCTTCAAAATATTCTCTTGCCACTTGCCCCATTTTCTTTTCTTTTCCAATCATCAAGGTACCACTGAAATTCCTCAGCAGATACGCTTTTTAGTTTCCTTGTCGTTTCTTGTTTTCACATCCTTCCGGTGGAGTCCCCTCATCACCATATCGCATTTTGAAAAAAAGAAAAAGACAGAGGGGGAGATATCTAGCGAATGAGGAGGAATTCATGGCGAAAAACCCCTTACACATTAAAAAAAAAAAAAATCAAGACCTTGATTTTCGATCTGCCTTTTCTAAATTATTTTGTTCGAGGCTCGTTTTGTTTTTCTTTCCTTGTTTTTATTAAGCTTTACCACAAAATTGATATTGAGTATTTGCTCGGCGATTTCATCAATATCGACGCTAGGAGAATAGTGCGTTCAACTTCAGTCATACGAGATCTTGGATTGTTAAACAACAAGTGAACTATGGGCTGAGCTATACATCGTGTTATAGCCGATTTACGTCATCTACTGTTCATATTAAAACCTGTAACACTGCAATCTATGAGGGGTCTTGTGCGGTTTATCAGGGAGATGATTCGCATTGATCATGCTCAATCGCCAGGTTTTTTGTTAAGGATGTGGACAAATCTCATAACAGAAAAAAAATATTTATATGTTTATCTGTCCGTGGGATAGGCCAAAGTATTGATGGGGAGACCATGTCATAGGCATCGAATCTTCTGGTTCGCTAAACTTTCATTATTGTTCCATTTTTCGCATCCTCGATGCTGATACGCATGCCTTGAGTATGATTGCGTATTCTTTAGCCGTATATATCTGAAGGATTGTTTAGTCTGACAAGAATAAAAACTGAGGTCACCTCCTATGTTTATCAAAACCATATCGTATACCCATACAAAGCATGCGACGTTGCCATCTTCCATGTGATGACTATGCAAAACGTTACTGAAGGCAAACACATTATTATTCAAGCATTAAATAAAAAAAATAAATGTGTGGCCACTGAATGTGAATATCAGACGTATCTTCCTCTGAAAGAATTATTTTTCAGTTTTTTATTAGCAGCCGAATGAAATTATTTTCCGAAAAGTAAATAAAAAGGCTTTTGAATTCGGCCATTATTTTAAGGCTCTCTGAGTGGGGGGAGGGGGAGAATTTATAGGGCGAAAAAAAAGCTTGCATTGCAATACATTACTCTCCCGGACCCTTATAAATTGCACAGCACACTAAAATAAAATATTATGCTGCACTTAGCTATGAATTCAATATGATTTGGAATTAATTTTATTTTTGTTTAGCCTATTACATTTATAGAATACTGTAATGTCTGCAATTTTAAATAACCCAAAATAAATATTTATGACCACATTACTAAACTTGAGACCAAATTGAAGCTATAATAAGGATATCTAATATCTATAATAATTTTTTAATAGTAAATTTAACAAGAAATAGTCTCCATATAACTCCATTTAAAGCCAAAAATAAAGAGAATGGTACGATTCCGGTTATCTGAAAGCTCTCTCTGGACCAAATCCGACTTAACCACTTATTCACAGGGGCTGTACATCTAAAATAACAATATAAGATGTTAAGGTTATAGCTTAATTTTAACACAAACATTATTTAATTCAATGTACGTTTTATAAAGCGTATTCTTTTGAAAATGTGTCTGCTATGTCGTGTTTTCGTTCTACAATATAAAAACTTTATTGTTAATTAGAAAACAGTGCCAAAGAAAGTAAAATCAAATTAGACTTTTCTATATATCTAATTTTCAATAGATTTTTTTTTAATAAAGTATTTCTATTTTAACTAATATAACAATATGTTTGTAAATTAATATTTACAGAAGATGAAAATTTTAAATAATAAATCCTTTCTATTATATATTATTATATTCCTATTATATTAAAAATAATTTTTACCTAAGCAGATAAATTGAAACCATGGTACATACCTGAAAAAGAAAAGCAAATGATATTAGTAAATGGATACACTGCGCTGAAGATAAAATAAAATGCAATTAAAAAAAATATTATGTTAGAGAAGAACGTCGGCACATAATAAATAAGTTACACTTATTTAGGTGTTTTGATTGACTGCACCCCCAACTATTTCTTCCTTACATAAAAAAATATTAGTAAAACTAATACGTATTCAATAAATTATATTACTGGGGATGCTGAAGTATATAAAAATATATACCTATATATATATATATATATATATATATATATATATATATATATATATATATATATATATATATATATAGATATTATTATCTTAAACTTTTCCCTTCAAAGACCCACTTATGAAAATTGTATACTTCATACATCATAATATATAATATCATACAAACCCAATATATTTCCTTAAAGAAAAATAATTATGAAGACATCGAGTCTTGCGAATAAAAACAAAATTGGCTCCAAACAAAAGAAATGTGATGAAGTCAGCCATCTTAAGAGTTTTAGGTAATTATTAGTTTATTGCTAAATGATTTTTTTCTATGTTCAGTTTAGTATCAAATATTCTGTCCATTCTAATTCTTTGGAAAAGTTTTTGTATCTCTGAAACCTCTAAAGTTTCCCTTTGAATTTAAAGCTTGACTTCTTGCTTCAATATTCAATGTACGCCCTTTTCAACTTCTATATAAATATCAAAATGTTAATGATTAGTGAAAGACTATCGATTCTTATCGATGTTTATATCGTTGATAAGCTCAATATATCGATACGAACTGCAATGAGTCATATCTCTTTCAATACATTTAAACGATAACATTGAATAATTTCAGCTGTGAAAAAAATACAATTACTTATTTTCACTAAACTAATGTTATCATTTTTATTGCCGCTAATAGGTTTAAGGGAAACTTTAGAGGTATCTCTGAAACCTCTAAAGTTTCCCTTTGAATTTAAAGCTTGACTTCTTGCTTCAATATGCAATGTACGCCCTTTTCAACTTCTATATAAATATCAAAATGTTAATGATTAGTGAAAGACTATCGATTCTTATCGATGTTTATATCGTTGATAAGCTCAATATATCGATACGAACTGCAATGAGTCATATCTCTTTCAATACATTTAAACGATAACATTGAATAATTTCAGCTGTGAAAAAAATACAATTACTTATTTTCACTAAACTATTGTTATCATTTTTATTGCCGCTAATGGAAAACCATTAAATGGCATTTTGAAAGTAATTAATGGGAGGCTAGCACAAAGGGGGTTAGGAATAACGGGCCCTCCTTTTTTTTTAAACGCCATTAAAGCCCACAATTTTCCGCCATATCCGTCTTCTAAAGAGTCTTCTCTAAAAAGGACTTCCTTTAAAAAAATAAATAGGAAAAACCGTTAGCGCTAATGTCCAAAAACAGTAGTTTTTTTTATCCTTAACAAAAACCTTCAAGAATAAAAATTAACCTTCTTTGAGGTTATGCATCTTATCAGTCAGTCATCCATTTAATCGGATAAAAATCTTTGAGTTTCCTAAGCCTTTTTCTTTACTTATATTTATACATTGTTTCATCTATTGCTTTTAACTCATTTTGACTGAGCCAAAAAATAACATGGAGAATCCTCTAGGTAATTTAATGTAATAGGGTGTATACAAAACAATGACCGTTTTTTCAAATTCAAGATTTCGAAGGACTGTAAATATTTTTATTCCTGTTTAATACTTACCAATACTTAATAAGTTTAGAGCATTCTACAAAAAAAAAAAAAAGCCTCAGTTTAGTTATTTGTTTCAAAGAAGAACCTTATTATCCTACGAAATTCTCGTAATTTTAAGGCATTACTGAAAAAAAAAAGCAACTCGTGAAAATATTATATATGAAGGAGAAGGTGTTCTTGAACAGCGCACTGCGCGGCGTTGGTTTGAAAATTTCGACTTGCGACGTTGGAAAGGAAGATGGACTCTTGGCGATAATTAATAGATATTGATGAGGTTCTGCAGGAAGCTGTTGAGTCAAATCCATCTACAAAAACTCGCGAACTTGTCAGGGAGTGTAGTGTGTCGAAAGATACAGTTAGTCGCCATCTACGCTCCATTAGGAAGGTGGAAAAGTGGTGTCGGCAAGTGTTATATATTACTTTATTTTTTTCGATAACAATTGTTTAATTTTTATATATTTTGTATGTTTTCTATATAGCCCTCTATAGAGAAAAGTAGTTACTCGATCTGTTGCTAGGCAACAGCGATAAAATATTAATCATACGTTATTTAAAGTCTTCTTTTTATATACAGATTTTTTTTTAGTTCTGGAGGCCTTTTATGATTTATCAGTTCGATTTTTATTTTTTGTTTTTTGTAGGTTCTATTTTCTATGAGCTGGACAATCCCCTTATTCCCAGCAATGTAGGATTCTTGAAGTTCCCCCAAGTTTGTAAAGACAGTCTAGAATTCCCCACAGTCGAGAATATCCCGCCTCCTCCCTGTTGGCCGAAGAATCCCTATTCGACTAAAAGAAGTTACAATTGAGACTATATTCTTCGTTTCCGAGGCTAACTTTCTTTAACGGACTCTAACCAAATCACCGCTTCTATGTCTTTCTCTCTTCATCCTCGCAGTTTCTTAAAAGTAACAAGTTTATGAAGTTACATCATTGGAAAAATGACATTATTGTGTTATCTCATTTTTTTTTAAACTCCTGCTATAGGTATTTTAAAGACTTTAAAATATAAACCATAAGGGGTTTTAGGAATGATTCAGTGGAGGTTGTATGCCATTTTCAAGGGGACACACATAGTCATAGTCTAAAATACTCGAATTGAGAGACTATAAGAGTAGCATGAACCCAGAGGACACCATAAGTTGGATTGTGTTAATTTATAGAACCAATCCATATCATAGATATTATATTAATTTTATAACTATAAACTGTACCACTACAACCAATGAAGAATTCTGGGTTCAGGTTCATATTTTTATATTCTTTATTTCCAGATCGGCTATTCCTAGCCTTATATGGTTTTTTTTTTAATAATGAATTTTTTTTTTAAACTTTAACATAAGAAAGCTTCTAAAACACTAACCATTCAACGTTTCGCCAGTTTCTTCATCATCAGGACATACAATAATAAAAAAATCTCGTGAAAGAAAAAAGTGCAGTACATCTCATATTAACACACTCATCAAGTAGAACTAAAAAATAAAAATAAGTTGTTTATTGAACGTCTTGGAGTGTAGTTCCTGTCCCTATTTGTTGAGTCTGTTTGGACTATTGGTGTGAGATGCGCTGAACTTTTTCCTCTTTGACGTGATAATTATTTAGGCGTGTGTCCTGATGATGCCTGAATTGGTGAAACGTTGACAGGATTAGTTTTTTTCCAGTATTTTAGAGATTTATTTTTCGAGGTTTTTCCTATTGCATTTTAACTTAAAATGGAAAGATATTGATCAAATAAATTTAAAATAAATATTACGATGTATTAAGAAAACATTATCGGACTATATACCGATTATTCCCAAGACGCCTAAGAGCACGAGGGAGGCGCCAGTTGTGGATCTGATGCAGCCTAATGATAGTACTAATTAATTTGATGACTGGTTTCTCGAGCTCAACGAAACGCCTGTTCTTTTCGTTTTATCCAATATCTACGTAGCTTCTCGTGTAGCCGTCTGTGTTACTAGTCTGTATTCGGTGCTAAGTATTATGTTAATCACGAATCATCATTCCTGGATTTTGAGTTGGAATGCAAACCATCTTAATTCAGCATTCCATTCCAGCAATCTTGAGTGAAGCGAAAAAGTTGTCTGTTTTTAGTTAATAAAGATAAGTAACTACAATTCATGAAGAGTGTTGGTTTCTGTACATGGTAGAGACTGTACTGTTTCTTAGAAAACTATTCTGAAGGGATGTGATATGTCCTAGAGCACGCTCAATCGCCAGGTTTTCCCTCTTCTTTTGGATTCTAGATCCCATAGAATCCATCTCTGGCTGCTTATATATTATGTAAAATTGTGCCAGCGAGCGGGATTGAACACAGGATATACTGCTGCGAAGTATTATAATACCAGATATAATTTGTAAAGGAGACCATATCCTGTCCTGAATTAAAAAAACAATCGAGAAAAGACTGTCCGCTGTTGAGGGTGTGTGCCGGTGTCCCTGAAAGGAAGATTGGAGGTAATCGTTCCATTGTCTACCTTCTGGGTGTGTCTTTGATGGTCTTCTCTTTTCTTACACTAATTCTAAAAGAACCAAAACTGTATATTAGTAGATATACGGGATACTATCTACTATCTAGCGTTAATCATGTGCTCTCATTAATGTCCTTAAGTTCCTAATTATTATTTCCGAATATCTTTACTAAGAATAAATAAAACATTATGAAGTGAAGTTTCATTTCAATTAACATGATGGGTCGAAATGTTCTTAACCACAAGCGAATAGGAGCATGTCCATGTTTTGTATTTTCAAATAAACAAAATAAACCCAATATTTTTTTTTCTCAAAATTCACAAAGGAAAAGTTAACTTTCTTAATAATAAAAAAATAAACAAGAAAGAATATGAGAAAGTGTGAGAAGATTATAGAAGGTTAAGGACCTACGAGAGAGAGGACACACTGTGGACTAGGCAATGTGAGACCAGAATAAGGATATGTCGGCGAGATTAGAATCTGGGCCAGCAGGGCACCAGTACCCTACCTGCCCTGCGTACCAACTAGCCACAACATACACATATCTGTTTATTTATAATTTCCTTATATAGCAATATACAAGTTCCCTAAATCGTAAAATATCGTTGTTTAGATACATTAGGCCCAGTATGTCTCTCTTTATTAATTATAACTCCATTTCAATTGCACAACGCTATATGGGTTAGAATCATGGAGAATGATAAAACAAATTTCAAATAAATAACTGGCTCAAAAAATGGATTTCTGGAGATGAAGTGCCATAACTAGGTTGCAGAAGTTCCCTACCTAGAAATAGGGTAGGTCAAAACTCAACCTTCTCAATGGCATAAGTGAAAGAAGATTGCTATGGTATGGATGAGGCGCGATGGCTCTTTCCATTACTTAAAAACTGTCCTGAGAAGAGAAGGAGGCATGGAAGCAGTGGATTGAGGAGGTGCGAGAAGATATGGCAGCTAGATGTCTTGCAGAGAATTGTATAGACAAGAGGTATTGGAGGGAAGGTGTATTGGGGATCGGCATGTGATAAATATCGCAAAACACCGATAAAAAAATACATTTCATTAAAGAATCAAAAGCTCTTTGGAAGGATTTGTGAATGTTGAAAAGCATATCGAAATTTTTATCTCGATACATCATAGCATCAATTGTTAAATTTTGAGTATAGAAAACATTTATAGTGGGTAACCTCCACAATTAGACCAGAGCTGAGCAGGATCTATGGTTACTGAAGATCCCGGTTACCCTTGCAGGATATATAGAGAGATGGTTAGCAACTATGGTTGGCAACTGTTGTGCAGGCCAGGGACAGCTTCATACCTCTGTTGTACCGATAGAAGATGAAGATATACTTAATCGACTCTAAGGGAGGTCCTCCAGGGCTGAGTGACCCACTATAAAGTGGATCCATTAATTTCGGGAGGGAAAATCGGTGATTGAGCCTCTTCTCGACAGCTCTAACATTTACTGAATTTCTTTTTTTCTTTTCTTTTTTACAATAATATTTGAAAATCCGCTTATTTTTCTGCCAATTCTTTGTGAGTGGCAATCTGCCGGAGGACATGGAACTATAAGGAAGAGACAATAAAAAGCAAGAACCACACAAGTCGGCCAGATAGGAGATGCCCTTAAGGAGGAAAGGGCCAGTACGAGATTATTACTGGAAGTAGTTAGTGGAACTGTGATGGCTATGTCCACGCCTCTTGGACTCTGTAATGTCCTTTGTGCACACGTTGGAGTGGTACTTGAAGTAAGCAGCTTTAAGCTTGATGCTATATTATTATAATACTAGCAGGCAAATATAATTATTTTATTTATTATAAAATATTTAGATAATATTATTTAAAATTAAGTAACGATTTCAAAGAAAATAAAATTCAAGGGAAAAAGAAAGGAGCGATTACAGATAGGAAATGCTTGTGATTATTCTGTCTCGGCATTCCTAACTTCACGTCTATGCTCCGAAATCTAAAAATAGGAATTTACAAAACCATCATCCTTCCAACTCTTCTTTACGGATGGGAAACGTATCAAGATCTCATGATGACAATAATCAACGCCTCAAGATATTCAGAATAAGGTGTTGCGTAGAACATAGAACAGCAGAATTTAGGAGATTAAACGTGGAATTGTGAAACATGCATTATTCAAGTGATAGCGTCATGGTGATTAAGATGGGCTTGCAAAGTTGTTGGGCTTAGTATCGAACGAGTCCCGAAAAAGATAATAAACGCTGTACCGACTGGGAAGCGTCTGAAGGGTAGACCGAGGCGTAGGTGGGAAGATTTTGTTAAGAGTGATCTGGCGGATTTGGGTTTGGGTAGTAATCCATGGGCGGAAGTTTGTAAGCAGAGATTGCTGGTATCGGCATCGATCGAGTTTGCTAAGCTTTATTATTATTATGATTAAGGAAACCTGTATGTACGGTACTATATGCTACTATATCCTCCTATATGCTACTATAAGTCATGAAAGGTCTTGGGTTCAGAATATGCTAGGGTTGTAGAACAGTTCCGCAGAGAACAAGTGATTAGTCTGAGATCACACTTAATTAAGAGGTTTTTCCCCATTTAATGATACCCACTTTATAGTTGAAGGTATCCTCGGACAAATCACCTCTCTACACAAACATTGTCCTAGAAACAGTACAGTCTCTACCACGTATTGAACCCAATTCCTTTGATGGGTTGTAGTAGTGCAGGTTTTTTTTTCAATTATTGACTCATCGTGGTTCAGTTGTTTTTTTAACGATTGAGCTACTATATACTACGTCTGTTTTAACTGATCTTTTCTTTTCTTCCATAACTCTTTCATTCTCCTTTTTTTCTGTATTATTTCTGTATTATTATTATTTATTTGTATTATTAACATCCTTCAGTACTATCCAAAGAGAGATTTTCAGTCTCTTTATCTCAATCTCTCTTTTTAATATACGTGAATACTGGGATTTTATACTATACCTTTATTTTATAAGTTATCTTCTATATTTACATCATATTTCATTCTAATTATATACCTTTATTACAGTTGCCCTTCCTCGATGCCGCTCGGTATATTTGCCCTGAAGATGGCCTACATTGTAGGCCGAAACGTCGGCACACAATAAATAAGTATACACTTATTAACGTGTTTTTATTGACTGCACCCCCAAATATTTCTTCCTTACATATATATACATTTATATAACATCCCATACTTATATTTTTAAATTTTACATCTACCTGTCATTCAACGAGACCTCCTCTTCATTACTTTTTCCTATCCATATATTTCTTCAGTATTTATTCTTTGGTATCAATATTTTGTATCAATTTTCATACATTAAACTTATGTAACACTCTAGGAGTCTATTATCATACATTTTATATTATTACCTGTAATTAAACATGTTTCAGTTAAGTATGATTAGAAACCATCTTACTATTTATTTTCATTTATAATTGTTAATTGTTAACTCTCTTGTTCAATATTTTTAATTTAATTCAATAAAGCCTTACTTCATTTCCTGTAATCTTATTCTAAAGTGACTTTTCCCAAAATAAATGAAGAACTTATTATAAGTATTTTACTTCCGCTTAATTTTCTTTCGAACTCCACAACTTTCATCAAATCATAAAATAATTTAAATGAAAGGAAAGAGATGCCTGTTTTTTTTAAAAACTCGAATAAAAAAAAAAGACCGAACCGTTTATCAAACACCGCCAAAGCCATTGAAATCAGATGACAGTATATTAATCATTAATATTGATTTAGTGCGATAGTAATTATGAGATATATCGACCCTTTGCCGCCTCCCGTTGGCTGTAATATACTGACTGTACTCCCTCTATATAATATATTGTACCCTATAGCCTACACCTGAGCCCATTGTCACCTAATTGCCTCTTCTCAAACCCTATATTATACCTCAACTATGATATGATTTAATATAGCCATTAGTACATTGTTTTTACACCATTAACTATAGAAGGATATTGAGTAAAATCAGGAAAACCCCCAGGAAATATCTCAAATCTGGCAGCAGACCTATGAAGACGGTTGAACTTCTATGGACATATTAATTAGACGTCCTCAAACAAGATTCGCCAATAGAATGATAACTTACATCCCAAAAGTCAATTCAACCACACCAAGTCAAGTTAAAATAGATTTACACAAAAACTAAAATAGAACCAAGTGATATTGTAGACAAAAAAATGTTTGGAAACAAGGTAGAAAAGTGGGTAGTAATTTTAGAAGTAGTGAAGAACCAGGGAACAAAATGGATAGAGGAGTAAGGATACGTAGAGAGAAGATGAAGGAACATGAATGAATGAAGAAAGACATCAGAATCCTATGCTTGATCTTCCTGGGTTCATCATATATATGAAAACAAGAAACGATTTTAAACCTAAAGTTGAAAAATGGGAGGTTAAATCAGAGACAAAAGCGCCGAGAACTGGAATAAAATTGCGCGAAGAAAGAAAAGCTGAATTTTCGCAAGGAATGAAACGTTAACCATCTTTACTTAGCGTCTTCCACTTTAGGAGCTTTACCACTAATAATAACAATTTATTATTGGTAAAGATATATATAAAGGTATAGCCCCGTTTTCAAAGATTATTCTTTTGTTTTAAAAGTGATTTAATTTCTTTTCAGTTACAATAATCCTCACCCTTCTAAATTCTCTAAGGCACAAAGCACTTAAGAAAATCGAGAAAAACCTCGAAGGCGTCAGAAAAAGTTGGGAGCTCCAGAAGGCACTTTCCTGTTCCTAACAGGATTTACAGGTTAAATATCAACCTCTGACTTACTTTGCTTAGGCTTTAGTAAGTCCTCAATACTTGAACGGAAGGCTTTGAATTTCAGGTAAACCTAAAGAAAAAATCTGTCCCATATTTCTTAATATTGCTATGCCTTATCACAATTCTAGAGCCAAAGGGAACTCAAGGAGATGACAAACTGTAATGAGGAAAATATATCTCTATACAACAAACTCACTTCAAGAGTATTTGATTGAACACCTTGAGGTTAGTTCGGTATGTCTGTTAATACTGTGGTGTGCCTTGGATTTCATCTCTAATAATGCATATTTTTCGATCTACGCCTAAGTTTGCGAAATGTTGGATGGTTTATTTTTATTATTTTAACTATTAAGGTTTTGTTTTCCAATCGCATTCTAATAATTATTTTATGCTGCTTGCAGGGGCCCAGACAGTCCGAAGGGTGTCATCCAACCTCACATTGTCCAAAATCACGATCCATGGTTTCCATGGTACAGCAGCAGACTGCCCATAGCACCGATACCAGACCCCTTGAGACCGATCCCCTAACTGACGCCACTCTGGTTCAAGGACAGTTCTTGATCCACGGATTATGGCAGTTCGGAGATCAGCAGGCGCACGAAGGCCTATATGTCTTTCCAACAGATCCAACATGGGTCAAACATACGGGCGGCTATTGGCATTCTGGATTCATCTATATATCACTTAGTATTACGAAAGATATGGCTGGTATAATTGCAAACTTTTTTTATCTTTAAAATATTCTGTTCATGTTTTGTTGTAAAACGGTACACATATTTTCAAGGTTTATATATACACATCGTTTCATCAACAATAGTATCGATTGTTATTACATTGTTTAATGTTTAATTTTCCCAACAGTTATCGTTTTATTCCAACCCATGTACACAAAACCTCGACAAATTATATACCTAAACCTTCCTGGTGAATCACTCTATTTATTGTTGAAAATCACATGAAAATCTGTGCAATAGTTATTGAGTTAAGCGGGAACAAACGCGGACGAGGACTTTGTTTTGTAATATGTATAGATAGATGATGATAAAATTAGTAAAAAAAACCGAAACATTAGCACATAATAAAATAAATTTTACTTATAAGTGTAAAATTCATCGACTGCATCCCCGACCATTGTAATATCGCTTAAAATATAATTATTTATATAATTTAACTATATTAATTATATTTAAAAAAAATATTTTTAAGAGAAAAGTGCAGTGCTCCAACTACTGAGCTACCAGGGCACTGACCTATAGATGCAGACGACGCGGGTTCGAATCCCGGCTGGGACAAATCTTTTCTCTTCAAAATAAAAATATTTAAAAATAAATTATGTACATTAATTACAGTTAGAAAAGCCGGCCAAAATCTTTACAAGAATTGTTTATATGTTTAATTAAAATGTGATTAAAGTGTGTCATAATTCCTAATGAAAATAAACAACGTTTTAGCAAAGGTTGTATAGTTTGTAAATACAATACAATACAAAAGAATACAACAACAAAAGCCCCTGTATAAAGAGCATATGGGAAGATGACAGAGGCTTACAGAGGTTTTGCCGATCAGTTTTCTTTTGTCGTTTATCGAGAAGCAGCTATCTCCTTCTATTGTTTCTATAGGCTTCATTTTCTATTGGTGATTATTTGGTTTTTATTATCAAATTAAAGAAAAACTTTTTATGTCCCTTGCTTGTTAAAAAATAATTATAATTATTTATTTTGAAAGTCACTGAAATCGTAAATTTAATATTTAATGTATTTCATACTTAATTTATTTACAGTTTATAATCATACTGGAGGTATATATATTAAATAAATTAAACGTTTTTATACTTATATATTTGTAGTTAATATCGTTGGTATATTCATTATTATATTTATATTTATTATACAAATGAATGAATGAATGACAGCTCTTGTGTTCACCTATTATTCTCCTGCGTAATTTGAATCCACCTAATCATGAAATGGCACGCTTGGTCATCAAACATATAATATTTCAGAGAATTTTTTTGTGTTTTTTTCTATTGCATTATAATTAATAATTGATGTCTCTTTTTGAGTTTTGGCTAATTTTTATGATTATGTATTGATGTATGCTCTTATCTTATTATAAAATATGCTTATTAGTAGCTGTTTTAAATTTAAGAAAATCTTCGGCGAAAATGTTTTACCAATACTTATAGAACCATAGTTGTTACGGCCGTTCAATTGTAATTATACATAATAATAATAATAATATTAATAAATTCTTTATTTATTCTGGGACCAAATCCCTTTAGAATAACAATACAGGTTTCTATATAGGGTATTATTATGTCTTAGAGTATATTAATACAGACTTATATTATTATATCTTATTAAATGAGAAAGAATTAATGAGAAAAAAAAATGATGCGAATTACCTCCGGTGATAACATTTAAAAAGAAATAAAAACAGAGTACAAGAAATAAAAAATAACAGAAATAAGATTACGATAATTATGAAACTGGTACAAAACATTACAAGTGCAAAATGGTTTTGTTAGGGAAAAACACTAAAACAATTAAAACGTATTTTAGTGAAGTATTAAATAAAATAAAAGTATATATATATTATACACTTTTTTCTTGTCGTCCTCCAGTATCTCTGGAGCCCCCCACTACAGCCTAGAACAATACTAGAACAGCCTTCTTCCGTTCTACTGATATGACAGAGGTCTCATCTTAGTGTTATGAGTTCCTCTCCCAACTTATAATCCTTGAAGCTTTCCATTATTCGTCGAAATTCACCCCTGTTCATGATTTTGCCCTCCGGAACACTAATTTCTATAAGATCCTTATCACAATCTTGGAGCAATCCAAATATAAATATTTTGGCCTTAGGTGTAATAAAATTCCACGTTTTCTTTGTCAGGCGATCTTCGGATATTCTGATGATATTTCCATAGAACCTAGGCTTATTATTTATATATATCATAAAAGTATAATTCAAAAAGCAACAATCCCCAGTTGGTTTTTGTATTTTTAATTAAAACCATGCTAATGTTGGAAAGGGTCGTGAATAATCTGCAAAGCGGCTTTACTCGCGAGCTTTTGTGTCAGTTGGCGGGATTTAATCCTGTGCCATACGTGAAGCACAGGAAGGGAAAAAGTTTTTAATTCATTTTAAACGAATGTGTGTGTATTTTTGCACCTGTTAGTAAATAGAAATGAAAAATATATGATGATTTTACTTATTTTAGAGAAGCCAAACGTAAATTTTTATTCGGCTCCTTGTTTTATCGTATTTTTATAGCCAGGTTGGTATAGCAAAGCTGAATGAAATGTTCAGAATGCAAACGAGTAATGTTGAGAGTTTCAAAAATCAGGTTCGTCGTTATAAATCATTCGAATCGCCTGACTCGTAAGACCGGCAAATGGCCTCATGATTTTGATGATGAGTAAAAAATACTTAATCATGTGGTCATTCGGAGGGGAAGTAAAATGGCGGTTTGAGGCACTCGTTAAAGATCCCTATCCAAAATATACCAAGATATACAAAATATAGGCTTCCATTGTAGCATCTTACGATTACAAAAAAATCGGAATGTTCATTCTATAGTAAATCAGACTCTATCAATATTGCATATTGGGTAAATAAAATAAACAATGCTCTTTGAATGAGCAAAAAAAATATTAAAATTTGCATCTGTATTACAATAATAAAACAAGTAAACACTATGAACGATATATAATGGCATCAAGCCAAGTGGAGAAACTACTCATTTAAGGTAGAAGGCCACGAGGTCACCTTTTTTTCAGGTGCCTCGAAGAACCATCGGGAATCAAAGAGGAGGTTAGATTTTAATCTAGTGGGTTTGAGTGGGAAAAAGGTTTGCCATGAAAGGAGTGGTATAAGGTTCGGGCCAAACTAACAACAAATGGGACATTAAGGTCATTATGGACGATTTTATTCGTTACAAAATAAGGATCACTGAGGATTTTACGAAGGATTTTGGATTGTAAGGAATACGAGAGGAATTTGATTTGAAAGCTCTACTCCGTAAGTCCAAATAGGTCTTATAATATTCAAGTATAATACATTAGTGCAGACATTTTTTTCAATTACCAGGAAGCTTAACGATTCTAAAAAATAAACTTTTTTAGTTGTTTAACAATAATTTAAAATACTGAATGGAAAATAGTCTTGTGTATTATATATATAGCATACTGTTAAGGATATACTTAAAGAGATAAAAAAAAAAAAGAAGAAGAACTAGGAAGATAAAGGCCTATAGTAAGGAAGAGAGGACAGGAGACAGGACCAATATCGGAAAACTCAATTTACTGCGAGAAGAAAATTCCCTCCTGGCAGGTAGCTTTTCCCTTTTCCCCTGCTTACTGCCATATTTTCCTGATTCCCTTATCTTCGGCTGAAAGAATGCCTATACGATAAGGAGCAGTTTACTGTTTGGCGGAATTTATTTCAAGCAAAATTGAAAGTTTTTTTATTCTTATCGTCAAGGACGCAAACACCTCTAAGTATGGGCCAGTCTTTTATTCACGACGCCATTCTATGAAGCTAAAAGGAGTTTAACAGAGATGTTTTTTATTTCTATATTGTTTAAAGAATGCTCTTTTATTTGCCAATAACCTTTAGATATGAATTCATAATTCTTCAGTTCTCTTGAATAAGTCGAATGTTGTCCAAAATGAGTTACTTGTACTTAGGGAAGCAGAAGCGTGTCATTCTCATAGTGTATAAGTGGCAAAGCTAGGCCTTGGTATGGAATGGAATTATTGTTTACTTGCGACCCCCTCCCCACCACGCACGGGTAGTAACACATATTATGCACACATGTTTTGTCTTTCTAATGTATTTTATTTTGTAGATATTATAAAAACTGAAAAAAAAAATATATTTCTTTATATACGAATTTATTTTCTTGCGTGTTAAGTTTTTGCGATACCCCATAAGATACTCATTTAAATTATATGGTATGAAATATATAAGGTAACTAAAGTATATAAGTTGTCCATAATGTTCCAAATTTTTATAGCAATTCTTACTGTGTATTATTTTAATTTATATGAATCTTGTATGTTTAGCCCTAAGTAAGACCTGCAATGTGGGTCGAAAGAGAATTTTTTTCTGAAATCCACTCGGTCCTTTTTCTTCCTTATATATTTTTCGATATTCATTATTTATTTCATATTTTGTAATAGGTATATATGTAATATTCCTGACACTCGTACTGTATGTTATAACATTACGGTGATAATAAAAGATATCCCTCAGTTATAAAGACATCCTTTGTGATACTAAGATCCAATTTCGAAAGGTATCTCCTGCTTTATTAATAAATACCCTTCTTTTTTATTTTTACCCCTCAGCCCCGCCCCGCCATAATTCAGATACTCCATTCTTCCGGAGGCTCTTACATCTTCTCCGGGAGGGAAATTATTCAACAGCTCTCAGGGCGTTCCCTCCTTCAGAAGAGAAGAGGAATCTTTACAAAGACTCGCCGAGGAAACATTAAAAATATGGCGCAAGGTTTATTGATGCTCGAGTGGAACTTCAATATGTGTTAATCTAAATTATAAAATGTCGTCTAGATTATTATTCGACGGTTCTCGTATCCTCTTTACTAAGAACTCGCTTTGATGTTGGATCGATTCTGGTTCAAGTTAGTCGAAAACTGTCTTGAAAATTGAGATTCGGGTTAATTCCTTGTTAATTTTCCTGTCGAATGTCATGTATCCTCACAAACAACTGTACCACTACAACCCTGAAAGGGTTCTGGGGTTCTGTACATGGTAGAGACTGTACTGTTTATTGGACAACGGTTCTGCAAGGAGGTGATTAATCCTAGATCATGCTCAACCGCCAGATTTTCCCTACTTATTTTTGGTATCAATATTATAGATGCTGGGTGAGCTCAGTAGATTCCTAGATCCCAGAGGATCCATCCCCGTCTGTTAACAGAATAAATAAAGGTCTTGCCAACAGCGGGATTTGAACCCAGGACCTTCGGCATTCCAACTTAACCATTGAGCCAATTCGCTCCCAATGTCAAGCAAAACTCATAACCAAATTATTTCTTTACCTTTATACCTGTAGTTATTATTCTCTTTCTGTCCTGAAGATGCCTAAATAGGCGAAAAATCGACATGAAGTTTTGTTTCCTGTTATTATTTTAGGTACTTAAGATTTTTTGTTTGGAATTTTTCTAGCAATGCCTTTACAAGCATTTTATGTCTATTTAAAGCTTTTTTTTGACGTCGCTTCGAGCTATGAGCGACAACTGCTCTTCCATAATTTCTGGAATTAACTTCGTGTGTTTTAAATACATCTGCCTTAATAATATAAATATACAACCAACCCCTGCTTACAAGACACTACCCAAACCCGAATCACTCTTGAAGGAATCCTCCCACCTACGCCTCGACCTACCCCTCAGATGTTTGACAGTCTGTTAAGCGCATACATGAATAATTGACGCAAACACATTTTCCAATACCTTAAGGCACTGTTCATCCTTTAGAATTAGCACCAACGTTTCACATCCGTAAAGAATAGTTGGGAGAATGATAGTTTTTTTAAATTCTGATCTTTATATTTTGGGGCAAAATACTACTCTGTGATGTAGAGACCGAATAATGACAAGCATTTCCTGCCTTTATAGTTAAATCAACCGTTGTTATAAAACGTATAATGGTGGTAAATATTACTTCACTAAAAACTTTTTTATTCTACAGAGAGATTAAATCTTTTCTAATTTTAACAAAACTGAAGGTTATATTTAGACGGTAGAACTAATGAAACTATTGCACAATAGAAGAAAAAAGAACTCTACTACTCGAGAAGATTCAACAAAACAAACTTCTGAAGAGTCCTCGTCCCTTTAATTGGACTCTAATCCTCGCCAACAAGGAATTTTCTTTGCCACAATCCGCAATCAATCGCAGAATTAGTTGTGAGGATTGCCATGCCCGAAAGGAATTTCAGCAAGGAGGAGGAAGGAGTTACGGGCCTGTTTCGGAAAACGCATGCATTCGGTAATTATGATTACTTATATGAAATAACTCCATATGTCTGTGTTTATGTATAATTTAAAACAACATATAAAAACCAAGACAATTATAAAATGGAGAACGGAGATAGTTGAGGGGTGCAGTCAAAAAAACACCGAATAAGTACCAGACTTATATTTAGCTAGTGCCGACGTTTCGACCTACAATGTAGGCCATCTTCAGGGCTATGAGAGAGAAACGAACAGAACAAAAAATATATAAAATCGTTACAGTAACAAGAATATAGTGAAATGTAATGTAGAAAATTAAAATAGTGACAGATATGAAAATTAATGATAACGATTATTTAAATAGTGACCGAATATAATAATTAAAGATAACGAATATAAAATAAAATACAGAAACTAAATGTACAGAAAGGAGAAAAAGGTTTCTGTATTTTATTTTATATTCGTTATCTTTAATTATTATATTCTGTCACTATTTTAATATTAGTTATCTTTAATTTTCATATCTGTCACTATTTTAATTTTCTACATTACATTTCACTATATTCTTGTTACTGAAACGATTTTATATATTTTTTGTTCTGTTTGTTTCTCTCTCATAGCCCTGAAGATGGCCTACATTGTAGGTCGAAACGTCGGCACTAACTAAATATAAGTCTGGTACTTATTTGGTGTTTTTTTTACTGCACCCCCCAACTATATTTTCGTACCTCTTTCTCCAAATATATTCGCATAGGTCTTATATTACAGTTGCGTCATTATACATCCGGAGCAGCGATATGTGCTATAAGTAAACTACAAGACTTTATCTTTCTTTACATTTTTATTTCTACAAGGTTATAACAGTTATCATTATTAACTGATACTAAACAGATATTTAAAAAATATTCTGCTTGCGTTTTCCGAAACAGACCCGAAAATCTTGCTCCTCACCGTTTTATAGAACAATATTAATATGGAACCGAGGTAGCGCTCGTAGAGCGGTGAGTTGCTGTGCTCAAAGCCCTGCCTTCAAATCCCACTGCTGGTAGACTTTTATTTAATAGCCACGGGTGGACCCTAGAAATCTGGAAATATCCTTTTGGGCTAACCCAGCCTCTAGAAAGTAGTTGCCCTTGATTGGGAGAAAAACACGGGATAGAGCGTGATATAGAACAAATTACATTGCTACACAACCATTGTCCTAGAGACATCACAATGTATTGAACTCTAGACTCTTCATTATAGATCAATTTTCTAGCTTTCAATTTGGATTTTGATGAAAGAGTATTAAAAAACTTACCAATTTCATGAGTAAGCGACAAATTTAAAGTTTGTTACTCAAATTCTTAAATTCCGATACGTTATAAATTCTCAATGTGTTCAAATTTATATCGAACAAATCATCTCTCTGCACGAACGTTGTAGTACAAACAATATAGTCTGTACCATGTTTTGAACCCAAAGCCTTCATAGGTTCTAGAGCGTTAGTGTTTTTTAATTTTTTGTTAATTGTTTTAATTTTTAAATATTTTTATTTTGAAGAGAAAAGATTTGCCCCGGTCGGGATTCGAACACAGGTCGTCTGTCTCTCCGTGAGATCACTCTACCAATTGAGCTACCGGAGTCGCCTCTCAGCCAGGACAAATCTGTTCTCTTATCTGATCGCAATTTTTTGCGATGTATACATGAGAACGAGTGTTCATTAAACATTACTTTTAATTTTAGGATCTTGTTGACTTATGTCATATTACTATTTACATTTTTTGTTAATTGTATTAATTTTTAAATATTTTTATTTTGAAGAGAAACAGATTTGATTTTTGGGATTGGTTCGAATCCCGGCCGGGGAAAATCTTTTCTCATCAAAATAAAAGGTAGTTTTTTAATTTGATTTGATTTTTAAAGTAATTTCAAGTATTTGATTCCATGGCCAATTCTTCTCTTCTGAGCCTAACATGAGTCACCTATCCATTCAGATATCAGCCACGGTGGAAATAGACAAATTAGAATCAGGGTGTTATAACAAATATTACCTCCAGGGCAGACAAAACCGCAAATGTCGGCGTTGACCGCTAATGAAAGGCCATCCGGCTGCCCCCTGGTATTTAAACCCCTCATAAGAGGACAATAAGATAAGATAACGTAACCTGCCGCAGGCAAAAATCTTTAATAATAAATGATAGCAATAAAAGTCGTAATAGAAAAAACCTGTACCACTAAAATCTTGGGTTCAGTACATGGTAGACACTGTACTGTTTTTAATATGAAGGTTGTGCGAGGAAGTGATTTTAATGCCCAATTAACGGTACTCAATCTATAGAGACTGTATGTGCCCCAGGAAGCTCTGCAAATCCATTAAACAATTCAGATACAGCCACATTTTACCAAGAGCACAGCAACTCGATGTTAAACACATTAATTTTCCCCATCTCTTAACAATTATAATAATAAGATTCTCCGTTAATTACTGAAAACGAATTGCAAAAATACAGTTAAAACTGGGTTTTCTTTTTTTCTATCTCTTTATATTTGTAACCAAATGTCAAGTACACACGATATGCATGAATAAGAACAATATACAAAGGTACCTCTCTCCGTGGCTTGATATTGATCTTAGGTTTGATATTAATATGAAAGCCGATCTCTGATCCACCTTCTTTTTAGTCTTCTCAGGCTTGAGAGTATTGGTCATTTGTTCTATTAATCGGTTTGGGCGTTCGTGTTGTTTTCTTGAAAGCTTTTGTAGTATGTTCGTATGTATTCGAGAATCGAATTTAATCTATCGCACTAATTTATTGACTCATTTTTAAATATTTTTATAGAAATAACACAAAGCATGCTAATGACAGAGCGATACCTGATTCCGTAGGCTGTTAAATTCGGACGGCGAAGTTTGTCTCGAAGTTAACAGCTGTTCGGTTTAACTTCTCTATTTGTTTTAGCAACGGTCATTTTTGTTCGAAGTTGACAGAACAATATTCTCTCTGTTTTACATTTACACAGTTTTATTTCATAGCTTAATGATACTTTACTCAGTCGAATAATAATTAGGTACATTCAAAGAAAGAAAAAGTTAAGAGTTAGCAAACATATTTAAATAAACAAATTAAAACCTAAAAAAGACTAAAACTAACACCCCGATATTATTCTGGAAATTAATTGTATTATAATTGTATTTGTATTACACAATTATTTAATTAATTAAAGAAATTAGAAATTGTAGTTTATAAGAAAACTGTCTTAATATTATTTCACTGCATTTTTTGTGTTGACATGACAGTCCTGAAATTGAAATATCGGAATAAGATGTAGCTTGTTTTATTTATTAAATCGATTCATTCCATTTAAATATATTAAAATTTCCATATTTTGTATAATGACTTAAGTCAGAAACTGTGCTTTGTGATTTGCCAATCATTAAATATATTCATGTTAGAGTAGTCCTTTCGGCACATTTATTTTCTGTATTCATCATTCTGTTCATCATCTATAATTTTATTATTATCTGTCACTATTTTAATTTTGTTATATTCTGTAACCACTTTTATATACGTTATCTTTAATCATCATATCTATTCACTATTTCATCATATCTAGTCACTATTTTAATTTCCACATTACTACATTACTTGTCACCATATTCTTGTTACTGCAACGTTTTTTATATGTTTTTCTGTTTGTTTCTCTCTCTTAGCCTTGAAGATGGCCTACATTGTAGGCCGAAACATCGGCACACAATAAATAAGTTAAACTTATTAAGGTGTTTTTATTGACTGAACTCCCAACTATTTCTTCCTTATATTAAATATATTCATAATTTAACGGATCGAGCACGACAAAATACTTCACTAATAGTAGTTAAACAATCTGTAAACAGCCGAGGACGGGTTCTTTGAGATCTGGGACCTCCTTGGGATCACCCAGACTTTATCAAGTGGGTAATAGGGGGAAACCTGGCGGTTGATCGTGATCTAGCACAAATAACCTCTCTGCACAACAAGAAAAAGTACAGTCTCCACGACGTTTTGAACTCAAGACTCCTTATGAGATTTATTGGTACTGTTTTTTTTTTTAAATAATTAAATAGAGGTATAAATATAAAAGATGTTGACAACACATGACCTTCCTTGTATGATCATTAAAGAATAAATAAGTTCAATAAATAATTCAATTAATAATCCCAAACATCTGCTTAAAAAATAACTAATGACCTTTTGAAGGTGAAGGGAAGAGGTGAATGACTTACCTGTGCAATTAACAAAGTGGGCCGCACACCTGTCCCAATGTCTTCTAGCGACATGTTCAAAAATAAAAATCCTGTTCTACTAAACAGATCACCAGAGTCGTGGGTTCAGTACGTGGTAGAGACAATACTGTTTCTTGGACAACTGTTATGAGAGGAGGTGAGTTGTTCTAGATCACGTTCAATTACCAGATCTTCCCTTTATAACGCACTTTACAGAGGCTGGGTGAACCCTAGGAAGACCCCAGATCACAAAGAATTCATCATCGGGTGTTAACAGATTAAATAATTTTTCAGCCATAGCTGTATTGTGAACCAGGTAATATCCACTGAGTCACGTGTCTAAAGCTATAAAAACAAAATCGTTATTTGACTCAGTTTGGTTTATGTTGATTTTGTAATGAATTAGTGAAGTAATTCACCTCTAAAGAAGACATGAATGGATTCTTTACTCTACGATAATACTCTAGCAGTTGGCAAGAGTCCAAGTAGGATATTCTGAAGTCAGATAAGGAATAGAAATGTATGACACTGTTTTACATACGGAAAATTCGAAAAAGGTTACCTAAAAATATAGCTGCGAAAAGTAGTTGAACATTTTTTTAAAAATTAATAGATTAATTAATTAAAAAATGTCGAATCCCGGCCTGGACAAATCTTTTTCCTTCAAAATAAAAATATTTATAATTTAACTTATTACTTTTATTTAAGAGTAAATAAATTTTATAAATAGATTTAATTTCAGTCATGTTGACTGCCCACAAGTTATTTATCCCTAATTCTTATTTTACGTGTCTTAATTTATTATTTATTTCTTCTAAAATTAAATAAAATAAATTTTACATCCTGCATCCTGAATTAACACCCGAAGTAAGAAGAAATGGATAGTAGAGATGCTTACACAGAAATATCATTGTAAGTCGTCAATTAATTTAATTAGTTAATTGCGTTATCAGTGCTGTATTTGAAGCTGCCCTTTGAAAGGAAAAAAAAGAAGTGAAAAACAGGAAAGTTTATAGAAAAATATAAAAGAGCTTTAATCGAGTGTAATTTCCTGTCCCCTTTATGTCGTTGTATTAGTAAAAAAAAATATAAACTTCTCTCTTGGGTAATTAGATATAACCTAACACTATCATAAAATTGTAACACTTGAAGCAAAGTGGTTTACTAAGTGATTAAATTTTATTTGACAGTAACTTACCTCAAGCGGTTTATTTCAATTAATTTATTTCATAATTATATTCAAGTTCGCACAGCTTACCTGAAAAGAAAAAATATGTTATTAATATTCAAATACATATTAATGTATGTAATCAATATACAAATATATATACTATTGCAACTCATGTGTATTTGGATCGTTAGGAATATCTAAATAAATAGGTTAAGGACCACGGATCAGTAGTGTCCCCTGAGATCGATATCTGAAGATAAAAGATACCTTAACCCATTCCAGACCGATGTGTGTGCAATAACAGTAATGTGCAGTTATCAGTTATTCTGAGTAAACTAGTCGTCGAAATAAGGGTTTTCTTGAACTAATGAAATCTGTGAAGTAGAGGAAAACAAAATTTGGCACAGGTTTTAGGCCCGGCGCATATTGGACCCAGCCCACGCACAGCCCAGACCGTGGGATGCCCACAGCTCATCCTTCATTTTACACCTAAGATAGTCGGCATGACTAGTGTCAAATAGAACGGGATGGCTCCGAACGATTTCAATAAATTTTTCGAACTCCATTTGGAAAGCACGATGGTACCCACGCGCACAAAATCTGTGCGGAGAGGACAAACGTTTCCACGCGTGGATCCCATCAGACTGGGCTAGCCGTGGGCTGGGTCCAATATGCGGTGACTCGTCAATTCTGTGCTTCATAGAACCACCCACGCACAGTCGACGCATAGCCCAGACCGTAGGATGGGTCGAGTACCGCATATTGAACCCAGTTGTTGTCTCCCAGGTTTTCGTGATGTCAGCGTCAGAACACCTCCAGGATTTAGAATCCAAGTCAGAACATGAAGAAATGGTTGTACTATATTCGTTAGTGAATAGGAGAAGGAAAAATACTTATTTAGCTGGGAGGAAAACATACGGAGAGTTCAACCTGTTTCAGGAAGTTCCTGATACTGTTTTTAAAAATAGTTTTCGGCTCAGCCGGAAGCAGTTTAGTGAATTACAAGAACTCATTAAGATTGACATAACTGGAAAGGAATGTAACACCCAGAAACCAATTGGGAGTAAAGCCAACTCAGCACCAATTTTTTTCCCACAGCTCATCCTTCATTTTACATCTAATAGTCGGCATGACTAGTGTCAAATAGAACAGAATGGCTCCGAACGATTTCTATAAATTTTTCGAACTCCATTTGGAAAGCACTATGGTACCCACGCCCACGAAATCTGTGCGGAGAGGACAAACGTTTCCACGTGTGTATCCCAACAGACTGGGCTAGCCGTGGGCTGGGTCCAATATGCGCCGGGCCTTAACTGTTGGCTTTTTCATTATTCAACTTTCTTTTTTTTAACTTTTTAAACATTTTCTTTGCATTATATTCTGTTCATTATTATTTCAAGCAAAATGACGATTTTATGTTATCTAACTATTTTTGAAATAAATATTTATAAATTTTTTAATGACATATTTTCATTTTACCTTACATTGCAAAACGGGTGTTCAATCAACTCCTCGCAATAAAAATTTTCTGAGGAGCGAGCCGCATACCCGTTGTGCAATGATCTAATTTATGTGAATTCACTTACGAATTGGGTGATTTCTATAGAAAACAGTTTTTTTTTAATATTAAAAATGAACAATATAAAGAGAGAAAAAAAGTGACGCCAATATAGCAGAAGGTAGTTTAAATCCCGCGTGTGTGGCCTATATATCCCTCAGGATGGATTTAAGGGTGTAAATGCAAATAATTATTAGAATATTCTGTTTAGAATATTCAGAAAAAATTCCAAATTAGAAACAAGATAAAAATTAAACTTGTACACTTCTTTAACAAAACGAGTATGTACTAATGTATCACAAATTTACGATATCGCTAGACAGACTAACAAAAACTACTACAAACTTTTCAATCAAAGTTGTAAATTATCTAAATCTTATTTTGAATCATTCTTCTTATAATATTTCATTGTCGAGTCTGATTTATTTGAACCTATCTTTTATGGAACATTCTACTCAAATTTCTCTAAACAAACCATATTTTTAGTACATCTTCGACACCACGTCATCTATCTATTATCTAAAAATATAATGAAGGATAGAATTTTGAACATGCGGAGAAGTTTAAGTACTTAGGGTCTTTGGCATAGCAACTTAGTCTACTACGCAGTAAAAAACCCTGATTATAAAAGCATAATAATAACAAAAATACAGAAGATACTCTTTAGAATTTACTTTCCTTTTTAGCATGACAATAAACTTTAGGACGTGCCTTTGTATCTGACTTTACAGCTGACCATTCTAATATAAGGACTACATGGATTTTAGTAGTGAGGCGAGAATTGATCCTGGGGCTATTCACACCCTCGATTGGTTACGATGACAGCAGTCGAGAGATAAAGAATATATTCTCCTCTGAATAGAAACTGTATACAACTACAGGTATTTATAAGGAAAAATATTTTATTTCGTTGTTGGCTTTAAAAAGAAAAACAATATAAAAGACTTTTATTCAATTCTAATGTTTTAAATAAGTTATATAATGTTTTTTTACTACACTTTTATATTTTATATTCTACATGTTGACAGTAAACTAATGTTTTAGCAATCGTTAAAAGTAGAGTTTCGGTCTTCGAGTCAGCTCCGCAACTTTACAGGCCCAACTTAATCTTGGTGAAGCTAAGACCTGAATAATATTAACCGGGTGCATGTTTCGCAATTGTGGGTTCTCTCGTTATTTTCATCCTTTTTTGAACCAAGTATTTTAAGGAAAAACTTGTTTTCAAATACCTGAAGCCGTTGTTAATCAGTAAGTGTTAGCTGCCACGACTTATAATAACAAACATTTCCAGAATTTAATCTCGCCTTTATTTCCTCTTGAATTTCCTTTTTTTTTTAATTACCAATGACCCTAAGTACTTAAACTTCTCGGCATATTCAAAATCCTATTTTCTTAAATAATTAAAAATTAAAAAGTAAGTGATATAGACATTTCAAAGCTTCCATAATAGTGTTGTTCGTGTCATGAAACGGCTACAAACCGTACTCTAACCTCTCTCTGCATTACCTTTAGCCCAGAAAAGTAATTTTTTTAAAGGGGAAAATACGACTAAAATCGCATACTACCTTACTTAACAATTATATATTTGATTACAGGCTTTTCGTTAGGACCTTACATAAGACCCCGGGACCATGAAATCTGCCCGAGAGAACTGAGCGGCCTCGGACCACGTAACAGTGAATGGACCCCGGCTGTTGGATCGGGACCATAACTCATTTCTCTTTGGGTCAGGTCAGTGAGTTCCTCCACAACTCGTTAATTACCGCCTTTATCTTCTCTCTGCATTGGAATAGTAATGTATTCGAATCTTATCGAAGTCTTTTCCTGAAGTTTCCGGCATCGATTGCAAAGGTCAGAAAAAGGAACCCATTCTAATGATTCTATTTTATTATTGGGCTTCATGAAGAGACTGACTGTAAAAGAGGAAATTTAGTAGTAAACAGAAAGGAAAAAGTAACAAAGTAATTAATCTGAACATCAGACTTTCTACTTTTAAGTAAATGGTAATAATCAGAGATGCTTTCGAGAGCACACTATATCACAAGCTTTTCCACCAATGTTATTCACTTTATAGAAGCTGGGTGAGCCCCAGTACGATCTCTAGCTACCACAGATCGATTTCAAGACGGTCACTGTCCAAGCCACATCTGTATGTACTTATCTGCCCTATATTTTTCCTACTTATTAAATCATAAAGAATCTGTTGACAGCCGGTTATAGATCCCTTTTATTTTTTTATGTATCCAATGCCAGCAAATGGCAATTCATGGATAGTTGATCTTTCATCATTCTTAGTGCAGGACATTTATTTGTCTAATTTTTATATAAAATCGTTGAAAATATAAAGAATATTTTATAAGGTACATTTATTTAAACAATATTACCAGGATTATTTTTATATTTTTATGTGGAGCGGTTAGGCCGTATCAATATTATACTGTTATTACATTATAATATTTATTTCTAAATCCCGAGTTCGAAAAATGCAGTAACAGATAGATAGTTTATTCGGTAAACAGTCTTGAATTGAGCTTGGGGATCTTGAGAATTGAGAGGCACACCCACTCTATATCATTTGAATAAATTTAACAGGGTAATAAACCTGACTGTTGGCTAAATAATTAGCGATACAGGCCTTATATGTTTCTACCCAAATTATTACTGATTATTTATTTACAATTATTTAAGAAACTTAAGGACATTAAGTTTTCCTGAGTAGGAATTGAGTAGCGCAGTCAGTGGAAGAGTTGCAGTATCGAAAGTCCCAGGTTCAAATCTGGCTGTGGTATATCTACAACTAATTATCATTTATTTATAATTATCTGCTAACGGGTGGGATTGATCCTGTGGGATCTGTAGAGCTTCCTCAGGCTCAAGGTAAGGAGAAATAGGTTAAGTAAGTGATCTGGCAGTTCCAAATCACCCTCCTTCACAATCGTTGTCCTAGAAACTGTACAGCTTCTTCTACGAGCTGAATCCAAGACCCTTCATGGGTTGTAGCAGATAGATTATTTATTCTGAATTCTGACATTATAAATAAACAACATTATAGCTGATAGAATGTAGCAATAATATAAAATAATCTATTGCTTAAATCCATTCCATCCATACATACTCCCACTCAGAAACAAACCGGTAAAGCCTAATGAGAAAGACAAATGTTGAAAAGTTGCCATCCAAGAGAGCAGACCCTCCTCACGAGAGGTGGAGATAAGCCAGCTTAAAGAGCTATATCCTTTCTGTCAACTTAGGTCCTTCTTTATCCTTGCAGTCCTTGTTAAATATTCAAGGCCTTTTCTTCTTTTAAGTAAGGAATTGGATTATATGTATAAAAATTAAGCAAAGAATAGAACAAAAGGAAAAAAAATATAAAACTAATAAAAACTATTCTCAACAAATATCTTTCGTTATAACTCCTTTCAAGTAGGAATCATTCTCCACAATGCTTTCTCACAGTATGAGGAAGAAAATGTGAAGAAAAGAAAATACCAAGTGAATATACGTACGTAGGGAGAACTGTTTATTGAAGAACCAACTTTTCGACCCACATTGTAGGTCTTATTCAGGGCTAAATACGCAATATACAATCTAAATCACAAATGGTAAATATTAAATACATAGGCATCAAGGTACCTGAGTGGTGGAAAATAGATATGGGGGGGGAGAACCTGAAATGTATATACAAAGCAAAGGTAATCAATGTGCATTATTAATAACTAAGTGACAAAGAAGGTAATACTAAGAGAAATAAGTAATCCTGTCAGTATCGTTACATTGTTTGAAAGATTAAATAATTTTTATTGATGATAATTGTTACCTATGATCATTTATGTTGAAGAAATTGGTCCGGGTAGAGGTCACTGAATGAAATTCTCAAGTAATTTTAGAAAATCTTTATTGATAGCCAACGTTTCGACCTACGCTGTAGGTCTTCTTCAGGGCTATATGCAAAATACAGACAATATAAGACAATATACAACGGTACAAATATATTAAAACATTTTAAATATAGATAAACTAAAAGAAGGTGAATACAGGCAAAAAAAAATTGATAAAGATGTACAGTAAGGTAATTATGAAGGTTAAAATGTATAAATGTATACTATAAACTACTAAGGCACTTAGTAGTTTATAGTATACATTTTATAGTATAGCATACATAAACTATGTATACTATACTATATATAGTATACATAGTTTATAGTACTAAGTGCCTTAGTAGTTTATACTAAGTGCCTTAGTATATATATACTAAGGCATATATAGTACTATATATACATACGTGCCTTAGTGCACTTACTAGTTTATAGTATACACTTATACATTTTAACCTTCATAATTACCTTACTGTACATCTTTATCAATTTTTTTTTTGCCTGTATTCACCTTCTTTTAGTTTATCTATATTTAAAATGTTTTAATATATTTGTACCGTTTTCTTATATTGTCTGTATTTTGCATATAGCCCTGAAGAAGACCTACAGCGTAGGTCGAAACGTTGGCTATCAATAAAGATTTTCTGAAATTACTTGAGAATTTCATTCAGTGACCTCTACCCGGACCAATTTCTTCAACATTAAATAATTTTGTTTGGATCGCTCTGAAGAATAAAAACATCATTTATTTATTCAAAGCATTTTCTTCCATTATGTAATGAATTAGACTATTTTCCCTAAAGATAATATTAATGAAGGAGCTCCATATCTTAAAAAACTATCCCAGACAAATTATCCTCCGTTGTAATTGATGTCTAGTTGAAATTCTTCTACAATGTTCTCTCACAGCATAGCGAATCCTCTAAGTATTCTTTGTTTGAAAAATTTAATAGTACTGCTTCAAGCATCAAGATCTAAAACATGGATCCTTCTTTATTCTTACAATCCTAATAATTTTCTGGATTTTAGTAGATAATTGTTTTTATGAATAAATATGAAGCACGAGACAAGCCATTTAGAAGTAGAGTTGCAAATCTGAAGGATCCACCTAATGAAAGAGCTTCGCTTTTTGCAGAACAACGATGCGAGAGGCTGAAAGCTATCTGGTAGAATTAGAAGCTAAGTGGCGAGGAGGTCGTTGTGCATTTGTAGTCCATAAATGGCTGTATCAAATAATAATAATAAGGCTGAGCGAACCCGAACCCGGTCTCGATGCCAATATTCGATACTACTAATCTCTAATCTCTGATAAGAAACTTCTGTTCACGAAGCACTCACTACCTTAACCCAAATCCGCCAAATCACTCTTAACGCAATCCTACCACTTACTCATTGGTCAACATCTGAAACTTTATTTTCGAATATCTTAAGATGCTGTCCATCCTTCAGCGTTAGCGGCCAAATTTCACATCCGTAAAGGAGAGCTAGAACGATGATGGTTTTATAAATTCTGATTTTCAGTTTTCGGGACAATAGACGCGATCTTAATAATGTGGAGACCAAATAATAACAAGCATTTCCCGCCTTTAATTGCTCCTTTAATTCCTCTTGAATTTCGTTTTTTATAGTAACCATAAACCATCAGTAATAAATAAATAAAAAATAATATTATTTTACCGTCTCAGACTGTTTAAGTAAACAAAGCTTCGTTTTTCTTCTTGTTTATAACAAAAGGCTTGTTCCTAGCTGTCTCAGGTATATAGAGACCTCCAGAGTTTATTAAAAACAATTTATTTTTGAAACCGAATAGCACCCAGAGGACCTGAGAGGAGATAGATCGATTCCCGTATAGTAAGCTAATACTTGCAATAAACAAGGAACGGGATCTGAAGCAATAACGACAACATTGACGAAGTGCTCCTTCTACAGCAACCTAATACACCTACCGTCGTCGGGGGGAAAAATTGATAATGTCCTAATTGAGTGTCTATAGAAGGTTTTATGTAGGATTTATTATTATTCGAGGAATTAAGGGTATCCTCTTTATGAAGGCTGGGTAAGCCCCGAGCCGGCCTCACAAGGTTTCATTCCAGGCTGTTAAATGATTATATAATTAATGTGCCACAAACAGATTTGAATCCGGAACCTTCAGCATTGTAAATCAGCGCTCTTCACATATACAAAATAATAATTATATATATAAATAAATATATCATTACGAGAACTCGGCTAATGTATATCCTTATTCCTTTATAAAGTTTTTAGAAACATATATATATATCTTTAATGACAGGTATATATACTCGCTAATGCCATTTGTTAGTAATTAAGGTGTGCGAAAATAATTTAAATAGAAAAAAAATTATTCATAAGAAACAATAAAAAATGAATTTATAACAAAGAAATTTCGAGCTATTTTTAAATAGAACCATTAATACAATTATACTGAAGTTATTTGTTATACATAATACGTACATATTTATTTTACTACCATTCTTATTTCAAGATATTGTTCCTGATTCTCCGTCATTCCTAAAGAATTAACAATTTTTGTGTTCTCTGATTGCAAAAGAGAAAAAATTATCAACGAAAATTAATACAAGGTTGTATATGAGGAGAAACGAGCAAGAAGATAAGTTGCTCACAGAGGAATCTAAACCACGTATGTGTTTAGTAGTTAGGTAGCTATAGAGAGAGGAAGCAATAACCTCATGGATTATTTTGAAAGATGCGGTTATGGCTAAGAGAAGAAGGAGGAAGCGACCAATAGGAAGCCAAGGATGGGAACAAAGAGGTATAATGACAGGCGATTGGCCAAGTGGGAGCCAATGACCGTAACGGGTTCTTCTTCATGTCGTGACATTTCAGGAACCGCTCTCTGTTTTTGCTCAGGTCGTTCCGAATAACCGTTATGTAATAACCCAGTATACAAAGTAGAACGATTATTAAGTCGGTTAAATTTCGTATAATTGTTAAATACCAGTAACCTGTTACTAGACGAAATTCGAAGGAACTATGTAATTTTTGTTAACAGAGCCAATACTTTGTTCTGCTAGATCGTATTAATTCATTTTGTGTCCAAGAGATGATCATTAAAAAAAACCGTTCATAATAAACAATTTGCCAAAAATATATTTTTTTGCGACCCGGTAGTAGTTCAATATTTAGGGTACCAGGTAAAAAATCTCTGCGTCCCGAGTTCGAGACGACTATGTCTTATCAATTGTTAATTCTGTTAAAACTTTGAGAACCTCCAAAGGCTCATCCAGGCTCAATAAAATGACTGCTTCTGTTTGATCGTATACAAACTGCCCCTTTTACATTAACAATCATTACACAAAGATCTTAACATACCACTCGTGACTGACACAATCAAGGAAAACTTAAAAAAAAATCATGACTCAGTTGCTGGACACCCAAACTTACTGGTGCAAACATTACTGACAGACCCATTAACACAGAATCCGACGAGCAGACTGGAAGGTCTCTGGAGCAGGGATCTACTACCTTTACGATACCACTCATCCAACTAAATTACTATTTATGGTAGGCAATCGCGATTTTATTCGAAATCACATTTTATCGAACCCTTTAAAGTATGAAAAAAAACCTGTACCACTACAACCCATGAAGGGTCTGGGGTTCAGTACATGGTAGAGACTGTACTGTTTCATGGGCAACGGTTCTGCAAGGAAGGAGGTGACGTCCTAGGTCACTTTCATTTTATAAAGGCTGGGTGAGGGTGCCAGGATTTCCGGCATGGCAAAGTATAATCATTTATTTAATTTATTTATATTTGTATATACTCTATTCCATTTTTTTTACTTTTGTTCATGCCATTTAATAATAGAACTTATTAGAACTTATTTAATTGCATTATAATTATTAGTTTATGTTTCTTTTTATTCCGTATCCTACCCTCTTATTGTCACAGCCAATATTATTGACCCATTCATCAAATGTTTCTTCCGTGTCGGTTTTCGGCCGCGTCTTTTTTGTAAGGATTCCTAAGGGCTTAATCTGAGACGGTCAGAGCGTAGGCAAAAAAATTTTACGACATGGTCGAAACTAGAAGAAATAATTGATGAATAGTTTCATACGGTTTGAGAATCTATTCTAATTTATGGTCAGCCTTAGCCTTCTAAAAATTAAAATTATTGTTTATTTGGAAGCCGACGTTTCGACCCAGATTGCAGGTCTTCTTCATGGCTATTATCTAGTAGGATCACATTTTTTCAAGGTTGAAATGTCGGCTTCCAAGTAACCTGTTCTCCCTATATAAGAGAGTAACCTATACCCGGAGCATTTTCTTCCTCAAAAATAAAAATACATAAGTCACTAATAATAAATAAATTAACCTTATTTATTGTTATTAATGACTGCCCCCAGACAAATTGTATCCTTCATTAAAAATAAAAATGGTTTAAGTACAAATTTTCAGCACAATAGGTCCTCCTTCAACACTTACTATTCTATTGTTATCATTAATTATTCTATGAATCATTACAAAAAATATTTACATCCTGTAATTGACATTTGACCTAATACAGAAGCTGACTATTTATAGAAAGTATTTCCTGTAAGTTCTGTTGAATCATTTTAACTTCCAGAAGGTCATTTTACTTTCAAAACACTACGGTTGGTTTTTTTTTGACATTTTGTGACCCGTTGTGTTAGCTCCAGTGTGGTAACATCAAATTATACGTTGATTTCCATTCGGAATGAGTTCCCGCGACATTCGCTTGTTAGCCTTATTCAGCGGGATTCAGACTCGCAATCTCCGAGCACGGAGTTGATTTTAGTAGTTACTAAGCTGTGGTTCGAAGTTTATTGGCCACCATTAAATGACTCACCTTTATTCCTGCCGTGGTTGAGGGTAACTGCTCTTCCCGTTGCCAATCGAACACAAACCGCAATGGATTGGCGATTCTGTATGGAGTTATTATTTAGAGCTATGGTGGAACGACAACTTTGAGGAATTGGAATATAAGTTGGTAACGAGGCGCAAAGGTTTACTCGAACTAGAGCATTTATACACCCCTCAATAGCTTTCAATACCTTAAGCTCGGCTGAATCGTGCTTAATCCTAAATTAGAAAATAATATTCTAATTATTTGAAGTATAACCAATCAAGTTGTGGGCTTTTCATTTAATACAGAAAATGGTCGTGTAATCAATGAATAAAACTTTACACACTAAGTCAACAAGGCGTGTAAAGACAACTGTGTTCAAAGTGCTGAGTTACCGTGCTGAGAGCCCTAGGCACAAACCCGGCTGTGGTAGATGAATTATCTAATATTTACAGCCACTGATGGACCCTATAGGATCTACAGACCCTCATGGGACTCGCCCAGCCTATGTAAGTGGGTACCCTTAATTGGAGTAAAAAGTTAATAGTTAAGCGTGATTTCGGACAAGTCGCCTCTCCGCATATCCGTGGTCCTAGAAACAGTATAGCTCCTGCCATGCATTGAATTTAGGACCCTTCATAGGAAATGCAAATAAAAAAATAAAAATGTAAAATGAATGAAAATCAAATTTTTATTTAATGGTGATTATTTAAATATTTTAATTTTGAAGAGGAAATATTTGTCCTGGCCGGGATTCGAACCCGGGTCTTCCACATTTCTAGTGCTCCTATCCATATCACCAGTTCTCGCATTATTTTTTTTTGCGATGTATATATGGGGACGGATGTTCATTGAACATTACTTTTTTTTAAATTAGGATCTCGTTGATGTATGTCAATTTTTATACCTATAAATTATTTTTTTTTGATGGTGATTAGTTAAATATTTTTATTTTGAATGGAAAAGATTTGTCCTAGTCGGGATTTGAACCCGGGTCTTCCGCATATGTGTGCATATTTACATATTCCTCAATATGTAAATAAAAATGAGTGAAAACTAAATAAATAAAAAATAATAGCCTAAGGAACTTGTACACTCATGTTCCCAAAATACCGGATGCTATGAGAAAAAGGAGAATTGCATTTTATGGCTACTTGTTAGGTATGAAACACATAAGACTGACGAACCGTATTTTTACCTATTTTAAAGAAAAGAATACCAAACCTTCGGTTCGAAGAGGAAGAAAAACTTAATAGGAGATGGAGGTTACCTACGAGGATGTTCTGGAATGCAATCGTCTTGGGATCTAACTGGATACTCACGTGAGATTTCAAGAAAAACCAAAGCTGAAGACGGGAAACAACTGGGCGGAAGAAAGAAGGAGCAGCATCGGCGACAAATGAGGGAGTACTGGGCGAATGTCAGGAAGAAATGCAAAGGAATAGAGTTGATGTGGTCCTTAGTAGGCCAATACGAAAAAAATAAGGAAGTTTTTCAAGCTCGTATACGTATGTATGTAAGTATGTGCGGTTACTGAGCACTAGGTCCCGAATTTGTGACCAGTTATAACAGATAAATTATTTTTTCTATTGATAGTTAATCGATCATTTTGTTCTGGATAACTCCATAGAGCTCACTCGGGAGAAAACATGGAGAGTGGAGGTTGAGCAAATGATTTTCTTGCACAGCCGTTGACTTGAAACAGTAAGGTTCTTACCATTTACTGAGCTCAATACTCTGCATAGGTTGTATTTGTTCATTATTTTTTTAGATTACAAAATTATCAACCTATCTTACTTCAGCAACCATAAATCAATGCCTTCGTTCTCAGCTTCCAAAATTTCTTGAGAGGCAACTTTAGCTGAGTAATGGCAACGATACGAAGCTTGTTTGAATTTGTTATAAATAAAACATAAAATGCAATAAAAAAGTGTATATATAATAAAAGACGTAATAAAGATTAAGACAAACGTCCTAAAAAATGAAACGTTATTCATTGCTTTGACTTGACTTGAGAATGAGCTCATTTAAAAAAAATCGCAATATAAATCTACATTTTATCTTTTCAGGTCTGCATCGGTTCGATTCTCTTTGTGTATTTTCAATGTTAACTTTTCACTTGGACACTTCTAAACTGTTTTCCGCCCGCCGTCAAAAACAAAGTGAATGAACTTTTTTTTTTTTCTAGATAAATTGAGAAGTTCGGATGCTTCATTTGGCCTGTAAGCAGTGATTTTATAACTTTCTAAAACAGTTCCAATTTTAAAGAAACTTTTTTCAATTTAAACCAGACAAACTAAAATGAAGTGTAACGCTACATTATAAAGAGACACAAAATATAATATACTTTTTGTCTATAAATTCCATATTAACGAATATTGCTTCAGAGAAAAGTCGTTTTTTAGAATTAGGTACAGCAGTGCAAGATTACCAACTCTCATTATGTACCGTTTATGGGGAAAAAGTGGTGGTTTGAGGGTAATTTAGATCAAATAACCTCCCTGCACAATCGTTGGCTAAAAACTGTTAAGTCTCCACCATGTAATGAACTGAATATACCCCAGGGGATGGGTTGAAATGGCGCAGATTTTTACTTTGGGACATCGATCATTAAATAATTTTTATTGAGACACAGAAAATATTATATATTATATAATTTATAAAATATTATATATTATAAAAATATTATATATTAAATATTAAATGATTCTTATCACTCATTTCTTTATTATTTAAAAAAAAAATAGTGACCATGTTTTTTTTTTGTTTTTTACATCCGCCAAGATTTTATTTACAATATATACCTATACAAATTTACAATCCTCTGAGCATTATTCAGAAACATTTTTCTCCAAACCCGAATTATTCCGCTTTTTATAGATAGATATTTCTCGTGGATATATCCACATATCCAAGGGCGGATCCTAGATTTTTTTCTGGGGGGCACAACTGGCAGACGGGCAAAAAAATCAACAATAACATAGAAATAAACTTGTAGTATTTACAGAAAGGTTTCAAAGGTTTATGAAAATATATAAACAATAGTTTCACTCATGTTATTTCTGTTATTTTATTCATATATTTTTACAACTATGATCATGTGATTTGCCTATAAATGTGTACTTTAATGGATTCTACATAGTACATCAAAAACCGTTGGGCAAGTGCCCCCGTGCACCCCTAATCGGCCCTTGCACATATCCACGGGATTCTGATCTCAAAACTCCTTCAATAACTTTAAGATAGTTAAAACTAATTAAAGAGGTGAAAACAAGGAATCCAAAACGGTTTTATATCTCAAAGCCACGATTGTGATGCCCCAATGAGCGAATAAGCGAACTATCTCCAGGCAAAAAGAGATAGTACACTACTTAATCCTGAGCACCAGGCACTGCTCTTTCTACAATGAAATGTGAGGTTCATAAATTATTATAAATAATAGTAATATCCAATTTAATATTTTTCTCTTTGACATAAACAAGTTTTCAGTGATCACCGTTTGATCCTTTATTACACGCATTAGGTGGAATAATGAAAATGGGTGGTAAGGAATTGAAATTAACTGATGAATAACGCATGTAGTTTCTAAAATGGGGGTTAGTTAGTCCGCTGTTAGACCGACAGGGAGTAAACCCCTAGTTCTTAGGATTAAAATTTAGTACAGTAGAACCTCGATTATCCGTCAGGGTACGGGACCAAGATGGTGACAGATTTGGGAAATAGACGGAGTGAGACATATGTCTATATACATAAATTGAACAATTATATCTGTTAAGCTACAAACTCTAACTATAAAACGCCCAAATACTACCTTAACGGTTGTCTCACTTGTGCCCAAGGTCCGGATAAATTATTTAATCTGTCATCAGTCACAAATGCAAACTGAGAGAATCTCCTTGGGCTCACTTGGCCTTTAAAGCCCTCCCTTATTAGAGGGAAAATCCTAGCGGTTGAGCTTGATTTCAGACAAATCACTTCCCTGCACAACCGTTGTTCTCAGGCCCTTCATTGGTTGCAGTGGTGTAGGTTGTTTTGTTTTTTCCCTAAGGATCCAGTAATGCAAGTATATGAATAGTTCATTTAAAATACATTTTAAAAGCAATATTTGATCAGTTAAATCTGTGAATCGAGCTGAGTGCAATAACGACACTTCTAGGGTTCACCGAGATAGTATATTATATACATATATTAAAAATAGTAAATGTAGAGCGTGATCATGGACATATCACTTCCCTGCACAGTCTAGTGGTTACCGTGACAAACTACTAAGCCCAAGAGCGCGGGTTCGTAGCCCGGCAGGTGGCCCTAGGATTTTTTAAGAGAGTAAAAAATCCTTAGTTACGCTGTCCTTCGGAAGGGACGTTAAACGGGGGTCCCGAGCCTGTACGATGTCAGGTACTCGTTAAAAATCACTATCCTAATTAAAACTGGAAAGGCAAAATTTAGAGCTCTCACTGTAGCATCGTCCAATTAGCCACAGCAGCATAAAGTGACCTTAAATGAACAAACGAACACTTCCCTGCACAAGCGTTTCCTAGAAACAGTGCGGCCTTAAAAATTTACTGAACCCAAGAATCTGTATGTGTTGTAGTGTGACATGTTTTTTTTTAAAGTAATAATTTAGCGAATTTTCGTAGTAAACTTAAGGTTTCACGTCAGAGATTGGCGGCACCTAGCGTACAGTCCATGAATTATACAGTTGCTTTTAGTCAATTTTAGTTAACTAATTATATGTAATTAAAGGGTCGTTAGATAGCTGTGCAATTGACAATAATGGTAACTTAAAACGTCATTAACGGGTTCAACTTTTCGTATCACCTAAAAGATTTTATTAGTAATAGTTAAATATCTTGGTTTACAAAATGAATCAAAAGTACAATAAATGATCTAAGTATTGTTCAACTTAATTGACAATAATGCAAACAAAAAGTAAAGTTCATTAATGCAATTAATGTAAATACAAATACAAGATAAAAATAATATACGTGGGCTATCCAGAAAGTAGATTACGTTTTGGAATAAAAAATAAACAAAGTATAGGAAACAAATTTTATTATATACAAATGAAAGCCACACTCAAATACTACTTTTCTACATAGCCACCATTCAAATTAAGGCATTTATCGTAGCGATGTAAGAGCTTGGAAATTCCTTCGTCTAAAAATTCTGCCGCCTGCGACTTCAACCACTTCGTTACCTCTTCTTGAGCTGTGCATCGTCATCAAAACGCTGCATAGCCAGCCACTTCTTCATTGCTGGGAATAGGTGGAAGTCGCTCGGTGTCAGGTCGGGACTGACGGCGGATGAGGAAACAACTCCCACTGAAAAGATTCAAGAACTTCACGAGTGACATTTGCCGTGTGGGGCCGGGCGTTGTCGTGAATCAACAAGATCTTAGAGCTCAACATTACTCTGCTAGATTTCTATCGGTTTACAGTTTTTTGCAGTCAGAAACCTTATTACTGCACGCACCTCGCAGCTCGCGGGATTTTCAATTAACGCAGACATTTCAAACCGTCACAGTATCTTAACGGAGCACAGCAAGAACCTCTCACTAGCACGGCTAGATGCCGACTGAGCTGCGCAACGCTCTGACCCCAAGATGGCCGCGCTAGCCCCGCCCCTAGCGGACACAGACGAAAATGTAATCTACTTTCTGGATAGCCCACGTAACTTTATTATTTCAATTAAATTCTAGATATTTTGTATTGATCTTGTGCCGGCCATCATGTGTTTTAATTAATAAATAAACTACTTGAAAATGTATAAATATTGTTGAGTGTCGGTATATGTTAAAAGTTAAAAAAAAATGTTAAAAGGAGACTAATGTTAATAATTTAAATTTAATAATTTGAAATTTAAATAATTCAGAATATAATTGATTTAGATACTCAAAAAAGAACACATTCTTGAGTTTTCACTTCTGTTGGCAGTTCTCATGATTGCCTATTTTAAATTTATTTATTTTTATCTATGTAATTAGATATATGCATGTATACAAGCCAGTATTTAAATATAATTTCGTATATGTCAATATGATTATCCTCGATTTGGATTTCCACAAGGGTGCCTACAACAGACTGGAGGAACTCCTAATTCACAGATAACGATGTTGACTGTTTCTGTTTGTGAACGCACGGGATACCGGAACGAGCCGTTCAAAAGGCGAACCAACGAGAGCGAAAAAAAAAAGCTGAATTCTGTAAAGTTTATAAAAGATTAAGCTCCTACCTCGAGCCGGTTAATGAAGCAAAATTTTGTTTTTCTTTCTCTTTAGCAGCTGAGCTAACGAAACTTCTACATCGGCTTCTTAATCAGAGACTTCCGGCCCGAATGGATTATCAAAGTTTCTGTTTACCTTGTAAGGGAATTAATATTTTTTCCTTGAATTTAATATCTCTCTCTATTTTATAAAAAGGCTTTATTAATATAATGTTTTGTCGATGTTGTATTTTATTGTGCTCGATCTGTTATATTATAAATATATTTAAAAGTGCTTATAACTCCATGCGCCATTCGAAACTCTTTAATAGTCGTACTATAAAAAATATATAATAAAACACTTTTATGTAATTCAATGAAATTTACAGCTTTGAGAGTTTTCAATTTTAATATCCTCTAGAGAGATATGTATAATTCTATCGCTCCATTGTATACAGCCAAGTCCTTCCAACTTTTCCCTCTATCTTCGCCCTGCTACACCGTATTCCACTATATGAGCCGTTTATTTTGAAAGTGGCCTAACTCCGTTTTTCAATTTTTTGCCAGTTACCATGGTTACATGTACAACTTCACATTATATATCAGTGAAGCATTTCAGATTGCTGATATTCCGAGCAAATACGATAAGTTTTTGACACATAAGTTTTCAGAATTAGTTCAATAACTGAACCGTGCAGTTTGAAAGTGGCCTAACTCCATTTATTTTATACTTATATCAAGATATTTACTATTGATAATGTCTGAAAGCAGTGGTGAAGGGTCGGAAAGGTAATAATTTTATTGTAAATGAAATGAGACAAGAAGATTTTGTATCAACAAAATTATTAGAAGACGCAATTTTTAAAAGGGTAAAGAATTCTGATGGAGAATCAGTAAACTGATTACAAATATGCGTTTTGTTAGAAATGAACCGTATAAAATTTTCTATAAGACATCAATGAATGAGAATGAAAATTTGAAAGTCCTGAATTTATTACCAAGTCGGGGTAGACCAAGAAAATTCGAAAACATTGTATTGAAACCATTCTATAAAAATATCAGACATATTACAACAGCAAAATTCAAGGACATGATTGATCTTTTGTGATATATACCACCGGAACATCATGATTTCTTCAAATCCCTTTCACACGAGCAAAATGTAGATGAATAGTAAATTGTTTTGTAATAAATTTATGTTTGTAATTTTATATGTTCTTTAATTTATCATTTTTTAAATGATTAAAAAATGTTTTGAATCGCATAAATTGTTTCCGAAGTGTTTTAAAGATATGAAAAAAAAATTGAATATTGTTTTTTTCAATTTGAAGCATCTTAAATTATGTTGAATCGACTTGGGTACCTTCAAATTTTATAATGAATTTGGTTGTTAATTTTGAAAGTGGCCTAACTCCATTCTTGATAAGAAAACGCACATTATTCACTTAATAATTGTTACAATTTTAATAGCAACCATAAATTTAACACCCTTAGATACACTTAAACAGTATGACTCATTAGTATCCTATATGTATATTTTTAAATTCATTGAAACGCAAACCCTTAAATATCTCCATTTGAAGATAAATGTTTTCAACTTTCAAAATAAACGGCTCATATATATGTACTATATATATATATATATATATATATATATATATATATATATATATATATATATATATATATGTAGGTCCCTAACAGCACAGAATTGCCTAATTCAATAAAAAATATAGTTTTTGAATAAAGACTTATACTTTTTTAATATATATTTATATCCACACCTGTCAAGATCAAACAAATGACAACCAGCTGTTTGGCTGACAGTAAAATAATTGTATGACAAGACATAAAGAAGAACAGTACCCAGTAGTACACATCCCCTGGCTTGATTTAATTTCCTATGATAACAAATCCCTCATCCACGTTCTTTTAAGTCTCCTCCTAGTGTTCTAAGGCATGAGAGTCGTGGCCATTTATTCTATCAACGGGTTTGGGTGTCCGGGTAGCAGGATTTATACTTTAAAAAATTACCTTATCGAGATTCTTTAATAAGTAAACCATCGCTTACCTGAAAAGAAAAAAAAAACGAAATTAGTATAAGTTTCATTGAATCAGTATATAAATTAACAGTAATATATAAATTCTAAAATATTGTGTAAATATGTTATATGAAATAGCCATTAGGTTCATCTGTGGTCTAGTGGTTACCATAACAAACTACTATGCAAAAGATTGCGGGCTCGCAGTCCGGCAGGTGGCCCTAGGATTTTAAAAAATCCTTGGTTCCACCGTCCTTCGGAAGGAACGTAAAATGGTCCCGGGCCTGTGTGGTGCCAGGTACTCGTTAGAGATACCTATCCTAATTACACCTGGATAGACAAAATTTATGTTTTCGGAAGGTTGTTCCTACTTTCATTGTAGCATCGTCAGATTAGCTGTAGGAAATGTGTTAAGTGAATAAACACAACAAATGAACATTCAAAAATATATAAATTTTAACTTTGAAAACCGAGAAAACAGTAATGTGTATGCAGTCTTAATGCATATGATTACTATAACCCTACAGTATACTATAATAGTAAATATAGTATATGGCTAAGTCAAACTTTCTCCAAATTAGTTTTTTGTCCATAGGAAAGCCGGATCGTGTTATTTTCGTCGTTAACAAGGGGCTAATCAAGCTTTAGCTTGAAAAGGAGTTATTGCTTATATTACAACTTCATTACAAGCCAATAAATGCAAGAATGACACTATTCCCCTTCCCCCAATAAAGAGTTAACTCTATCTGGAAAAAATTCGACTATATTATATATTACATCATATTTTACAACAAAACAGTAAGATAAAAAATACAGTAGAAATTTGGTACATATCAATTATACCAGGATGGCAATATCATGTTACGAATAGTTCGAAAATGGAAAATACATATTCATGGGATTAAGCTATCAGTATCTATCCTTAATGAGCTAAATTCCACTAACTTATATTTCTATTAAATAGAAACAAAACAAACTACAACAGGTTATGTTTCTATGTCGATTTTGTAACAAATCCTAAATTGAGACATCACGTGAACCCCAGTTCGATTTAGTTGCCGCACGAGAAGCCCACAAACAAACCACAACTCTAGAGTCGGATCCCATTCGAAGGTCACAATACACGCCACATGTAGCGAATATCACATCTTACAGTGGATTTGTCTGTAACTCTCTTTTGTATAGATGGTTTATAAGCAGGTTTAAATTGTCCTTAATTGAATGTACATTGATATTAAATCAAATGCTGGCAACTAAAAATGAACTTGAATCAAATCAAAATTAAAATGTGGGTCTACCGTATCATGAATAATTAAAATGTAAGTTATTACTTATCTAGGGACATTGTAAAATATTCCATTATTACCTCTAAAATTTCTTTTCTTAGAATGATTATAGGTTCCATAAATTAAATATCTCCCAAGTAAATAAGCGTACTATTAAAGACATTTGTATCCTAGTAATGATAACTTTTTTTCAATAAATAGAGCCAAAAACTCAAAAAGAAGGTGCTCAGTGTGTTGAGTTCTATAGATTATTTGATCTGTTAATACCCATGAATAAACTCTATGGGATTTGCAGACCTTCCTGCGGTTAACGCAGCCTCTATAAAGGGTTTCCTTAATCGAGGAAAAAACTGGTGGCTAAGTGTAATCTCGGATAAATCACTTGCACAAACGTTGTTCTATAAAGTGTACAGTCTCTACCATGTTCTGAGATTCCAACCAAGAACCTTCGTGTGTTTTATTGGCGCATTTTTTTTTTTTAAATTTAATAGCTGTATGTTTGCTCAATCAGATATCTTTGTGTAACACTAGCGAGCCGTCTTTGTACGTTTAGTAAGACACATTATGTCATGTTCTGTCTGTCTAATGTATTTTATTATGTAGATAAATCATAAAAACAAAACAAAATATTTCTTTAAATACGAATTTATTTACTTGCGCGTTAAGTTTTTGCGGTATCCCATAAGATACTCATTTAAATTATATGGTATAAAATATTCTAATAATGCACATGAAATACTTAAGGTAACTAAATTATATAAGTTGATAAGGATTAATACTGCACGCATCTAAATAGCTTTCCAAATATCGCATTGTGCGTTATACATTTTTTAGAATATAAAATGGGTATAGTAAGCTTTCCATAAAAGATATATATATATATATATATATGCTATCACTGACTTTTTGTAGATCTGTAAAAGAGGAACATCCCACCATGACAAAGGCATTAGGCAGAGTCATCGATGAAACCTCCCTGGATGCAATACTTTTTCCATCAATTCCAACAATCATCGTTATATTCCAACCTATTCACACAAAACCTCGACAAATTATATACCTAAACCTTCCTGATGAACCACTCTATCTATTGGTGAAAACCGCATGATAATCCGTGCAGTAGTTATTGAGTTTACCGCAAACAAACGTGACTGAGGACTTTGTTTTATAATATGTATAGATAATACGTAACTATTTTATTTATCAAATATTAAAACTAATATTAGAAATATCTCCGAGGTTTAAGAAATAATTATTAAATTTTTCGTCACTATATATATGAAATTTAAGGAAGAAATAGTTGGGGGTGCATTCAATGAAAACACCAAAATAAGCATAACTTATTTATTATGTGCCGACGTTTCTATTTATTTATTTATACCCGTATTTATACCCATGTTAAAGATCCCATTCCTCTAAAACATCGTTCTCAGGTCGTCTATCGTATTCCTTGTTCTACTCCCAACTGCAACTCTTCCTACATCGGCGAAACCAAAAACCTACTTAAAGACCGCATTACCCAACACAAATACTCCATTTCCTCCCACAACCCAACCGCTTCTAAACTCTCCGAACACGCCCTATCCTTTAACCACATTTTTGACTTCGAAAACACGTCGATCCATCCGTTAGCATCCGTTCCTAATTATAATAAACGCATCCTCTCAGAAACCATTCACATCAATTTAGATTCCTCTACCGTTAATGCCAAGACCGACTCCCATCACCTTTCCCTAACCTACGCCCATATTTTAAATTTACTAAAATAACCTTACATTCTTAATTTATTATGCCATTCTTTTATTAATTACATTTTGACCATTGACTTTTAATTTTTCACTCAATTTACATTATTTACGGTCACTTATATCCACTGCATCTGCAATTCTCCTTTTTAATTTAATTTAATTTTTAATTTTTCACGCAATTTACATTATTTACGGTCTCTTATATCCACCGCATCTACATTTCTCCATCCCCCTTCTTTGTCATTATTTTTTTGGCCGTCAGAGATCGCCTTTATCGCTTCCGCCTGCCCGGCGTAACGTATCTTTTACTTGTGTCTGAGCTCCCCAACCTGTAACGTGTTTTATTCGGTTAGTACATATCTTAGTATTTATCTTATCTCCATCCTTTTCACATTCACCTTTCTTCGCACCTGTTCTCACACCTACTTTTGGCATCCATCATATGTTAATAGTATAGAGTTCATTCTTATTTAGCCTCATATTTTTCATCTACTGTATTTCTTTACCTATTTTCTATATGTTTATGTTATATTCTCATCTTATTTTGCATTTATGCCACTTCTTTCTAACTGTATACAGTTACATATTAACTTCCCTTACTTATATTTTCTTTTTCTTTTCATTCTTCATAGTTCATAGATGTAATACCACTATTTTCAATGTTTAATTTTTTAAATTTATCAAGCTTTTCTTTCTATTTATGCTTGTATTATTACACTTTACCTATGTAACCCCTCATGTTTCTTTCCCTTTATATTATTGTTTACGTTTTATCCTTTCTTGACATGTATTTTTTCTATTTTATATTCTTATTCTTGTATTATTTTATCTGTCACTATTAGAATTTCTGTTCATCTACAATTTTATTTTTATCCATCACTATTTTAAGTTTATTATATTCTGTAACCAGTCTTATATTCTTTCTTATTTATCATATATCTATTCACTATTTTATCATATCTAGTCACTATTTTTATTTCCACTCCTGTACCACTTTATATATTCTTGTTACTGCTACGTTTTTATATATTTCTGTTTGTTTCTCTCTCTTAGCCCTCAAGATGGCCTACATTGTAGGCCGAAACGTCGGCACATAATAAATAAGTTATGCTTATTTTGGTGTTTTCATTGACTGCACCCCCAACTATTTCTTCCTTAAATTAGAAGATACAGTCGACCAACTCTTCTCTAACATGTATATGAAATAATTTTTTTTTGTCTATAAACTGAGCCTATTTTGGTTTGAATATTCAACAAAACAGCTTATTTTAGAATAAATTAAGTTGCTTTTTATTTGTTAAATTCAATGCCCACGGTTCTCACCAATATAGAAACGTTGGAATAGTTATCGTTTTATAAATTCTAATTTAAAAATAACTGGTTATGTACACGCAAATTTAATTTGATTTTGAATATTTTTTTGATTCGCTGATTTAAACTTTAATGAAGGCATATATTGTCCTCATCAGATGTTTTATTGCCCTCTATTTCTAGATTTGTATTGCCAAACATTAAAGCTTTTTATTATGCATTAAAGTACTTTCGGAAGAATGGTAATGGGCAGGTACAAGAAGGATCAGACGTCAGGGGAGGACAAGACTGATATCGAACCAGGGAGAGCAATTTCACGGACAGTTAGTCCGGGACAAAGTGCCAGTTTTAAACAGCCTTGATCAGTGTTGTGGTCAGGCAGTCTGGGATTTCTTTCTGGCCGATAACTTAGAAGGAAGAACCTGTAGTCTAGAGCAGGGGTCGGAAACCTGCGGCTCGCGAGCCAAATGCGGCTCTTTAGTTCCATACGCAAATACTATTAATTTTATATTATTATTAGTATTATTTAATTTTCATTTGCACCTGCGCCACTGCGCATCCAGCAAATTTGATCCAGGTGTTTTCCTCTTTGCTATTGTACAGGAACATCGAGTTTCGGAATGAAATATCAATATTTGAGTAGGTCTCTTGGCCAATTTCTAAGGTTATAACCTATTTTACTGTAAAGTTTCATCCAAATCGGTCCAGTAGTTTTTGCGTAATTTTCAATAACAAAATTATTTTTATATTATATTAAAATGGACAATCTGCAGTACTGACACAATATTTTAAATTAAGCAATTAGTTAAAGCAGTGATAATTTTATATTTATTAATTCTCATAGTTACGAATTTTACAGTTGAATTCAAAGTAGTTAGCTCCTACAAGTTCCACTAGATAACACTACTATTGCACCATGAACTGAAAAGACGGTTCTACTCGAAACCTATAACCAATTGTTATTGCTATGAAATAACTTCTAACAGTAAATAATACGTTGCTTATTTCCAGATTTTTTATTTTAGCCTATATAAAAAATCGATTGACAAATTAATTAAACAACAAAAAAAACTGTACCACTGAAACCCACAAAAGGTATCGGATTCAATACTGCATCTAAGATAAAGGTTCTGCTGGAAAGTGATTCATCCTAGATCACGCCCAACCGTCATTTATATTAACTAAATTAAAGGGTACCCACTTAAGAAAGGCTGGATGAGCCACAGGAGGGTCTGTACATCCCACAGGTTCTATCCGTCGATCTTAACAGATTAAATGATTGATCTGCCACATCTGGAGATGAACCTTCAGGACAGTAACTCAGCACTCTACACAATGAGGTACCCCCTCCTAAACTCAGTTACCCCTCCTAAACTGAGTTACCCCCCTCCTAATACTGAGGTACCCTCCTAAACTCAGGTACCCCGTTCTAAAATGAGGTACTCCCCTCCTAAAATAAAATAAAATCTTGGTTGTCTATTACTACAAGGATTAGAGAATAATACTTAAGGCACTATAGTAAAGATTATAATATTCAGATAAATCCGTTTTTATTCCGCCTTAGGGATAGAAAATAAATTCTGATCTATTCGCTAATAAAGTCTTGCCTGGATATAACGAAGAGATACGACTCCGGGAAAATAGCTCATTATTTTGAACCGAGGTAAAAGATTTAATGAAGTGAAGTAGCCTGAGGCTGTTATTACTTTACTGTCTAAAAATATTTAAGAATACAGAAATAATAATTGACAGAACTATTTTTTGTTATTTACTTATTACTTTTTTTGTTGTTAAAAAAGAAAACGGAGAGGAAAGATCAAATACAACAAAATGGAATTAGGTATTTTCTCCTTGCTCATTGAGCATAATTACAAATTATTAAAAAAAAAACTAAAGGGGCACATGTTATATTAAAATAAATTGCAGAAATTTCAAAACCAGTTTCAACAATTTATTTTTATAACAAAATTAATCACGCAAATAAATGATTTAATCCCTTCATTACTTATTTCTTCTGGTTTTCGCTCCCGGACCCGAAAAGCTATAAATACCAAAGCATAGAATAACATTTTCAGAAGACCCGAGGGAGCAGTGTGGCCAACGAAACCTTGGCAAAGAACTTCACGACAGGGTCGAAGACAGAAGGAATATTTGATCTATGGATTAAAAATATTGACCCTGGCAATTTAAGAGAAAAATTGTACTTATTTAAATTTATAGTTAATAAAATAATATATGAAAAGCTGAGACTACCGTTTTATGCCTACTACATTGTACATATATACAAAATTACATTCGTATGGGACAAATAAGTTTTCTAAAATACCATATTTATATATACTATATAAATTCCATTTTTCGATTAACGAAAAAAATATGTGATGAATAACGGGAATGCAATCAGTGTAATATTTTTTATTTTAAAAGGCAATGTTAGCGCTTTTCACTCACGAGGTATTTTTTTAAAATAATTACATTAATTTATACCGAGTTCGGTTTAGTCTTAACAACGGCTGTAATTACATCAATTAATAGTTAGTAGTTTTTTAGTGATTAGTTTCGTATTTATTTTCTTATGTCATTTTTTTTTTAAACTTTACGGAGTCTAACGGTGGACCGACCTCTACTGTACAAACCTTACAAATGTTCACTTTTCTGTTCTTTAGTCTCTTAGCTAACTTTTTCTTTTGTGTTTAGTTAATTTCCTCTCAAGATGCATCACGAAAGGTTGGACTAAAAGACCATGAAGTTATAAACCTTTGGAGGACAGGTTACTCATTATTTCATGATTTGATTGACGAAACTATCATTTAAAAGATAGTTGAAGTAATAATATAAATAATTATATACATTAAAACTTTATGAAAAAGAACTGATCATAAGATTAGATAAGAGAGAATATAGACCAAAGACACCGACAGTGTTGGGCATATTTCTCGGTTCAAGAGCACAATATGAAGGCATGAAGGTCGAAGAACCAGAGCATGAAGACTAGGCTCTATTCCATATATATATATATATATATATATATATATATATAATTTTAATAATATGTTATAAATAATAGTATAGACTAAAAAAGGAAATCTAATGCATAACCTAGCATGCCTATTAAGATAAATTAATTGCTATGTTAACCTGTGGAATCTGCAGACCTTGCTGTGGCTCACCCAGCCTATATATAGTGGGCACTCTTAATTGGGTGAAAACTGTCAATTGACAGTGCTCTAGCCCAAATCATTTCTTTGCACAACCGTTTACTTTAAATCAATACAGTCTACCGTGCATTGTATCCAACCTTTTATGAGCGGTGCGACCCGTGAGATTCTAATTAACTGTTAATTAAAAATTAACACTCATTACTTTATACACAATGCAGCAAAATATATGTCTCTATTATATACAAAAGTTTTCAGTGGTTAAATTTTATCGACGTTGCCTAGCGACATATCCAGAAACACTTTTTGTTTGATCTTTTGTCATACACGATCAGTTAAATTGTAAATATTTTTTAAAAATTGGCAAAAACTAACAGAGTGACTGTTCTTGGTTTCTTTGAGCGGTTACAAAAAATATAGCACTGCTTGCCAATCTAAATGGAAAAAATGGAATGCATCTATTTAAAATATAAAACGAACTAAATGTTATTTGAAACACTTTGATACTAAGACTCCTATTTTATTAAAAGATGATGGTATTTTTCTTATGTACTACACTTTTTTTATATCTACTATGGCGGTCCTAGCCACTTGACGGCGGACCGACAACTATTTTACAATTTAAGGAAGAAATAGTTGGGGGTGCAGTCAATCAAAACACCTAAATAAGCGTAACTTATTTATTATGTGCCGACGTTTCGGCCTACAATGTAGGCCATCTTCAGGGCGAATAAAACACGCTGCAGCTAGGCGAGCTCAGACCCAAGTGCTTGGGTACTCTTTTCGACCTTTACTCTTATAATACTCTTTTCGAATTAGCTTATGAAGTAATCATAATAAAGTTACTGATAACAGATGTTTGAATAAAATAATGGAACCTAAGTAAGCCTGACGAATAGGCCATTCCCTCCCCATTCCTGATGGAACAGTGCAATCACCTGGTGTGTCCTGATGGAGATGGGAAGTCACTTTGGAAGGCAAACAATGTTGCTTATTTTAATTCACCCCTCTCGTGGGTTTTGATAGTCTGAGTCACACTTCAGCGGGTTTCGTCCTACACGTTCAAGTGAATAATTTAATGTCTTTTGTGCGACTGTATGCGTCGGCGATGTAAATGGTGACTGACAAGGTAGGAATTTTTTAGAATAAAATTAGTTATTTTATCTTTTACCTATCTATGATATTCGACAAAATCTCTCTTTCGAAGAAGGTAATCAAAAATTTTACCTAAATAGTTTCTTGTTTAGAATTGTTTTTCTGAAATTTTCATTTCTATTTTTTTTCGGTAATTATTTCGCAGGTTGTCACTTTGAATTAAGTCACAATATGTTTTAACTATTCATTCTTTTCATCTATATATATAAAAGAGACTGGCGTTAGTTACTAGCCTAATAACTCAAGAACGCCTGGACCGATTTCGATGATTGGAACCATTTGGTCTCCGGCCAAAAAAGAAGAATACCCACGAAAAATCAAAATCGGTCCAGGCGTTTTTGAATTATACTCGTAGTAATTTTTCTTTTTTTTTTTTTTTTAGTTTGCTCTAAGGAGGGAAGGCTTAGTTACCATGTAAGGATGAGTCATCCATACGCCCACCGTACTCACTCGTTGGCTTTACATTTTAACATAATAATAATTGTATTCGTGATTTTGCAAAATAAACCAATAAAAATAAAATAAATGTATTACAGTTTTTGATATTAAGTGGTGGATTTCAATAGAAAACTTATCGATAGTTCTGTAATTATGCCATTTAATATTTAATAGGACAATTTATAAGTCATTGTTTATAATATGGAGTTAATTTATGGAATTCAAAATTCACACTCCGTTTAAACTCAACATAGATTTATATTTAAAATAACCGCGGACGAAGTCGCGGGCAAAAGCTAGTGTAGTTTTGTTATTATTTTTCAAAAATGCAAGTTATTTTGAGCTTCAGTATGGAAAATAGAATTTAATTATGGGCAATGAGTAGATTTCCGTAATCATTTCATCTAGAAATGAAAGTTTCGACAAACACATATCATCTATACTTCGAAATGTTTGTTAAAACTTTTATTTCTTGATGAAATTATTGCGAAAATCTACTCATTACCCATAATTAAATTATATTTTCCATACTAAACCTTAAAATCACTTGTATTTTTGAAAAATATTACAAGGGACACGAATAAAAATTTAAAACTGGTTCTGACTCGAGTGGAAGCAACAACCTGCATATGTGCCTTATACCCGGGATTCTTATCATTTTTTTATACCAGAGAATCATATACCTACTTTGAAAATAAAATAAACCTGAATTTGTTAAGATAAGAAGAGATATGGTTTAGCCCTGCTAGGTGATTGACTTTTCAAGGAGCTGACACTGTCTAAATAAAGTTGACACATTCATAACGGCTCGGATGAAAGAGAGTGAGCGAGTACGAACCTTCTGGTCGTAAATAATGCATGACCTTTCGGGAATTATTCATACAGCTGCATCAGGGACCGTTTTGTAACCCAGATATTAAGGTCCTAGTCTACCTCGAAAGTTGTCTGAGGAAGAAGGTTTGTATCGATAATTCAATATCTGCAATACATCGATTGAAAATGCAACAGCTACAGAATTTTTAAGAGTTAAATAAAACTGTTAACCAATTATTAACATTATTTTAAGACCTAGTTAGTACTGACGAGTCTACCTACTTACTATCTAGAATACTACGTTTTAGTCGTGACAATAAGAATGAAGAAAAATATATTGAATAATTGAAAATATGAGATGTGAACAGAACACGTCCTCCTTGAACAAACTATAAATCGGTAGTACAGAAAGAGAGCCTGAACCAAACTAAAATAGGAATGAGGATCCGTGATTCGAATCCCGGCCTAGGGCCTATCTTTTCTCTTTAAAATAAAAAAAGGTCCTAAAATTAAAATTAATGTTCAAAGAACAATCGTTCTAGTGTATTCATCGCAAAAATTGCGAGAACACGAGGACATGGGATCGGATAAGAGAAAAGATTTGTCCTCTGCCGGCAGGCGGCCTTGGTGGCTCAAATGGTAGGGCGCTGTCACGGAAAGACAGAGGATCCGGGTTCGAATCCCGGCCTAGGGCCTATCTTTTCTCTTTAAAATAAAAAAAGATCCTAAAATTAAAATTAATGTTCAAAGAACAATCGTTCTAGTGTATTCATCGCAAAAATTGCGAGAACACGAGGACATGGGATCGGATAAGAGAAAAGATTTGCCTGCCGGCAGGCGGCCTTGGTGGCTCAAATGGTAGGGCGCTGTCACGGAAAGACAGAGGATCCGGGTTCGAATCACGGCCGAGGGCCTATCTTTTCTCTTTAAAAATAAAAATATTTAAAATAGGAATGCATTGCACCAGGTATTTCTAAATTATCCATTACTTAATAGAGATTATTATAAACCATCAAGGCTCTTAGGTTCAGTACGAGGTACAAATTGTAATGTTTCTAGGACAACGGTTATGATTGGAGATCATTTGTCCTCGATAACGATCAACCACCAGGGTTTTCTGTCGATCGATGGTACTTTATACAGGCTGAGTTAGCCCGGGTATTTAATTCACACCTGGTAATAGAATAAATAATCTATCAGCTACTGTTGGACTCAAATCTGGACCTAGAGATCACCTTAAGTACTTTATTCTGTATTATATATTATATTTCTTGTGCAATATTCGTGAAATGTTGACTTGTTTGGTAATTGCCGGCATTCGAAAGGCTCACTGCTTTCTTATCAAACATTTATTGGTTGCTCTAGCCTTTAATGCTACAATAAGTGTCACTATTTAGAAGGTTGGGAGTATCTAAATACATAGGGTAATCGGGAGTATAACGACCTCAGGGTGGCATCTCATTTTATTATTTAAATATTATTCAGATCAAAAGATCTTAATTTTCTCTGAAATCATTGCTTGGGCATTGGAACCAGAATAGCAACACCTACATAATAATAGCGGAGGAATAAGAATTATGCTTAAGGAAGTCACCTATGCTATAGTAGTTAGTTTAAAAACTATCCTAAGATAAATAAGTTGGTAATAAAAAAAATATGGTTTATCGACCAGAGAAGCTAAAAATATTAAAGAAAGTAGATAGACTGTGTGTGTGTGTGTGTGTGTGAGAGAGAGAGAGAGAGAGAGAGAGAGAGAGAGAGAGAGAGAGAGAGAGGAGAGAGAGAGAGAGAGAGAGCTATTGATGCCTCAGAGTCTAATCTCATCTACCTCTCCTGCTTCTTACTCGCATTTACTCTTCACTGTTAGAATTGTCCTCGACATCCTAGCTCTGTTGTTCACTCGTCAATCAACTCCTAGCCTCTGTTATCAAAGAACTTCTTCAATATCAAGGCAGCTTAGTTTAAGCTCCAGCTCATTTGGTGTACACCTAGCATGAGAATAGAAAAAACCTGAACCTGCCTCATGGAGGGTGCAAGAAGAGGTTACCACCTTTATATCTACAGCTCCTCTAAATAAGTGGTTAAGACGGATTTTCTCCAGAGAGAGTTAACTGCTTTCAGATAACCGGAATCGTATCATTCTCGTAGTTTTTGGCTTAAAATGGAGTCGCAATATAAGCAATAACTCCTTTTCAAGCCAATGCCTGACTTAGCCCCTTATTTACTATGAAAATAAAACGATTCCGCTGACTTAAGTACAAGAAACTCATTTTGGAGAAAATTAGACTTAGACACTTATTCACCGGGGCTGGAGATATATTTCGTTAAACAATGACTGGTTACCTTTTCATTCATTACCTTTATTGTAGAGACTTAAGACTTTATTTTTTGGACTTCTCGAATTGCATTTTAATTATTAGTTTAGCCCACTTTTTATTATTATTATTTTAATTATTTCAAAATAATGAGCTGCAATGTTACATTATATGTAGTTTACATTAGACACTGCCATGTATATAATGTAAAATTTGCATTTTAATATATATATATATATATATATATATATATATATATATATATATATATATATATATATATGTATATATATATATGGAAATCGCTTCAACCATAAACTAAATTTTTTAATTTCTCTCGGTCCTTGATAAAATCTTTTCTTTATACTATCTAGATATTTATAAACTTCGGGAAACCATTCAGGTTTGGTTTTTCTTTTATTAAAAAATAGCTGAATATTTTTCAAGCCAATCCCTTACCATGGTCTAAAATCTGTATCTTCTATTTTTTATTGTTTCCTATATTTTATCTAAATACTCGTTGCTTCGAAGTCTATTGTTGATCATCTGTGATTGTAGGATGGTATATCTACCTATGGATATTTTTTTCTAATAGAAATAAGTCTTTACTAAAAAAATATTGCAAAAACTCAGAGCCATATAACACTGGAGGTAGAATTACTGTTTTATTATGTTAGAATTTAAGCTTTTTTGACATGCAGTTATTGTTATAAGTTTATCGAAAAAACGATCTTTTACCTCTTTATGTTTTTAAATTTAAAAGTCACCGCACCAACTATTTGCCCTGAAGATGACCTACAATGTTGGCGCGATTGATAATAATTAAGTTTTGCTTAATTTTTGTGTTATCATTGACTGCACTCCCTGGCCAATTCAATTCATTACATAAATATTTAAGCTTAATGAATCAGTTATCAGTACAGTTTTTTTTCTTTAATGCTTAGATTAAATTAATGTTCATTAGCTCTTTTACAGTAACTTTGAATAAAGTTTAAGCATTTTCAATGGCGAGTAGGTCGAAAAGAAAATTAAGAAAAACAAGAAGAAAGATATAATAAAGTTATCCTAAGGAAAGAAATGAAGCTGAGAGAAGAAGAAATGAAGAGATTTGTCAGAAAGTGATAAAGTTAAAAAGATTACAACTCTCCCCCCCCCCGGTTAGTATGCTAAGAGCTTAGCAACAGCAATTTGTACCGGTACCGGTACCAGTAACGAGGTCCCCCCGCCAGCACAAGTTGCTGTTTGGACTCAGTTCTCTACTTGCTATTCAGTTCCTCTTCTCTGATTACAAGGGTCCCTTTTCTTATTTATCCTGCTCGTGTGTTGTGTAGGGGAACGGTTGGCTTTTAGCAACACCTGTCTCGAGGAGAAACGTCTCTGGAGTCTGGAAAGGAATGTTTTTTTCAAGAGGAATTTAAAATAACCTAAGGAAATTCGAAGTGAGTAGGTGTCTAAGCGAGAGTTGTTTATTAAACTTCACTTTATTGCTAATCGGATGATGATACAGTGGTACTTAGAGTACCTTGGGATCTTTAACGAGTACCTGACATCATACAGGGTCGGCACAACCCCATTTTACGTCCCTTCAGAAGGGAGGCATAACTAAGGATTTTTTACTCCCATTAAAAATGCAAGGCTAACCGCCTGGGGGCTGCGAACCCGCGATCGTGTAACCTGGAACCCCCGTAAACGTAAACGTAAAAAAATAATACTGTATTATAACAATATTACAATTAAATATAATATATGATACATAATGGCATGGATAAATGCAAGTAGAGAAACTACATATTGGTAGTACACGAAGAACAAATTCAACTTACAAGTTCACGAGACCACTTCCTTTTCAGATTCCTCAGAGGATTATCGGGAATTGAAGAGGTAGCTAGGTTTGAAACTAGTGGGTTTAAGTCGGGGTGAAGTTTGTCATGAAAGGATTGATATCGGCTTCGGGCGAAATAAGAAACAAATGGGGCATTCATGTCATTATGGATGATTTTATTCGGAACAAAGTTAAGACTATTGAGGATTTTACTAAGGATTGTGGATTGTAAGCATTTGATAAGAGAGGAATTCGATGGTTTAGTGGAGCCCCAAACCTCTACTCCATAAGTCCAAACAGGTCGTATGGTAGTATAGGAGTCTTTTGTAATTAGTTGGGAGCTTAGGGGAAAATTACTTTTACACAACATAATACAGGATGACATCTGATGGCTGAAATATTGACATATCTAAAATTTGACGTAAATAAAAATATATAAATGTTAATATATTACTTATATTATATAATGCAATTGGAAAACTGAAAAAACAAAACAATGCTTTAATACTGAAAAAAATTTACAATTGATTGAAACTAATTGTTGTGAGTTAACTGTCTCTGATAACGAGTCTGTTTGGACTGTTGATGTAAGATATGTTACATTTCATCTTTATTGGTGTGATTTTTAGTTTTATATGTCTCGATAATTATTTATTGTACCTTTATTTTAAATAACTTATTTGTTAATTTGTTTTTGTAGTGAGCCCCATCACTAGACCCCCACTCCTACTTTCTAATTTTTTTTTTCTTTTTTTCTCCTTTCGATGGCATTGGACACTTCCATACAGCCAGATTAATAAGTCATAAATAAATCAACCTTCTAATTGATCTCAAGCAAATCCTATTCTCAAATCCTCTCTTAAAATGCAGTAAAAGAGATGCTTTCTATCATTACTATTTTATTTTCAATACAATTATAAAAGCCAAGGGGCTAGGGAAAAAAAACACAAAAAAAAATTTTGAGTTTTCCAATCTAATACGAATAATTATTCCCTTCCTCTTTTTGAGGCTTCACTATTGTTTATCGGTTTTTATACATAAAACTGTAGCACGAAATGAAATATGTTGGATAAAATTCATCCTTGCACAACCGTTGGTTTAGATACACAGTAAGACAAAATCTAATTTAGAATAAAATTACAACAAATTTTAACCTGTCCATTCGTTTTTCTTTTAATATTTTCCAAAAATACAAGCAGTCGTGAGCTTTAGTATGCAAATGATAATGTAATTATGGGCAGTGTGCATACTTAGGTAATCACTTTATCCAGAAATGAAAAACGTCAACAAATATCATCTATGAATTATTATTTTTATTAATTGTTATTATTTTTAAATATTTTTGTTTTGAAGAGAAAAATAATAACAATTAATGAAGTATTGAAATAATAAATTATAAATAATATATTGACGTAAGTCAACTAGATCCTTATGAAAGCTATGTTCAACGAACATTCTTCCCGTGTACAATCGCAAAAATTGTGAGAACACGGGGATATAGGATCGGTGAAAAGAACGGATTTGTCTGACTTGGATACGACCCCAGGTAGCTCAGTGGTTTAGAGCACTGCAACGAAGGTGCATACGACCCGGGTTCGAATCCCGGTCAGCGCAAATCTTTTCTCTTCAAAACAAAAATATCATCTACACTTCGAAATGTTAGTTGAAACTTTAATTTCTATATGAAATGATTACCGAAATCTACTCATTAATCATAATTACAATATCTTTTTCATTCTACAGCTAACGATAACTTGTATTTTTGTAAATAATTAAAAATGAAATTAATAAACAGTTAAAACTTGTAACTTAACTCGAAGCGACAACATGCGGAACAGATACACCCTTGTAACGTAAGTTTTATGTAGCAATGTGGAAGTCCTGTGGTGTACACATCACATTTTTAATAATATATTTATGTAGTGTTCACTAATTTTATTACAAATGGTTTATCTGACATAATTGAGGTTGACATTGGCGATCCGTTGTCCTTGAAGTAATGACAAAGGGAAACCCGATATTTACTTATCTAGTTACTGGAGTCATCTTTTAATAAGTATTAATGTTCGTTAACAACGGATTGTTAGTTAGGCTTGGGTTACAGCAACCTTCGTTGCCGAAAATCGAAACTATAGGTTATTCTCTGTAAAAAACAATAATATTAGTCATTAATAAAAATATATGCAATCATAATTCGTCATTAATGTTGTAAGAGAAGAATATCCCGACGAAGCACATCATTAAAATCATTAAAGTGGTTAGGCAACTCAATTTAAGAATGTTTAAATATTTGAATAAAATATTAAAACTTTATTTTCACTGAAAACAAATTTACTTCTAATATCGCTCCTCCAGGGAGCGGAGTGGCTCAGTGGTAGAGCACTGAGTTGCCATGCCGGAAATCCTGGTTCAAATCCCGCTGCAGGCCGAGACTTATATTTAATCTGGTAGCAGCCGGAGATGGAGAGATATGGGATCTAGGACTCTCATGGGGCTCACCCAGCTTCTATAAAGTGGTTGTTACCCAAAATAATAGAGCTATTTAAAAGTTGCATATGAATTTAAAAAAATAAAAATTTGGGTATAAGTAAAGCAAAGCATTCCTATTGTTATGATGGTATTGAAATTCTCTTATTAGCCATTTTAAATTTTTAAAAGCTTGAAACTTTTTTTAATTTAACTTATGTCATTATCCCCATAAGACATCAAGTTCAAACATGATACAACTCGAAATATGACTTTATTAGAAAAGAAATGTTGGAAATGGAATATCCTCCTATAGGCTTAACTCAAAAAAGTCAAGTTTTGAGTTATGGCGTTGTTCTTTTCATGAGCCCTTTATTTTATTTATAAGTTGGACCGAGGATTCATATTGAAAAATATTGATATTATTTTCGAAATATTGAAATAGTTGTAATATAATACATGGTCTTGAATTTTTTTTTAATAATCAGCTTAAGAACATACACGCTTCCATAATTTTACTTTTTAGAGATATTTCTATAGACTATTATTATTGTTTACTTTTTAAAAGTTGAACCGAGTTTAAAAGCCATACATAAAGTTTTAAACTTGTAGAATAAAAATGAATAACTTAAGAGGTTTAAGGAGCAGCAAAACTTTTCGAGGGATTAAAAATAAATAAAGCTCTTAAACAAAATTGAATATTAAACATCAACAGCTAAAAATAACAGCCAACACTATCCAAAATCTTTATGAAGGCTGCCGTTAAAGGCAACCACTATAAATAGTTACTTGGAATGTTAATTTTATAGTGTTTTTTATCTTCATTCCAAAAAATAAAATTTTTAATTAACTCATACAAAACATATTTTATTATGAAGTTAAAGGTTCAAATCGCGCTGATGGAAAGACTTCTATTTAGCATTTTAGCAGATTGGCGGAAATGGATCATATAGGATCTAGGACACTCCTGGGGCTCACCTAGCCTCTACTAAGTGGGTAACCAAAATAAGGGAGAAAATCTGGCGGTGAACTGAGACAAAACACCTCCCTCCAAAACCGTTGTCCATGACAGCACAGTCTCTACCATGTACTGAACTCCCGTTCACGGGTTGTAGTGGTACAGGTTTTAAGTATTAAGAGTTACCCCTTACCCTTCTATCAGCGGAACAACCCTTGTTTTATACTTTATACAACTCTTCATTAATTGTACTAATGTAGGTACTTCACGTTTTAAGGTCAGTATATAGCCGGTCAATATATACTGATCGTGTAACAGTGTACTGAAGTGGAGTATTGAGGAGTGATAGTTCACTCCATTCCTCAGTTCAACTCGGCGTAGGAAAGCGATACTGACAGTATTACTGATCGTGTAGGCCCTTTTCCTTAATTCCTCAGAATTTTGTACCTCTTGGGTGCGCCGCATCACCGATTTCCGATGTATGTATTAGTGAAAACATAGCCACCTTTTTCAAATGTTTTAAATGATTTATGTTATGTTTTTTTCTTTAATGAGAACTTCACAGATTTCTATCCCAATCCGGCTGATGACTAGTGGATAAATTAGCGTTGAAAACTTTAAGTCCTCAAAATTTCGGCCTGTTGCGAAATAGCGTCGAGTAACTGCCAACCGCTGTTTTGGGCACATAATTTCTCTCATATTTGTATCTTGTTTTTTAGTATGAGGAAAAACCATATTTAATAAATTATTGAATAAGTTTTCATTCATCCGAAAATAATTATGATAATCTGATTGTTCGTTTACTGAAATCTCGTTGATTAAGTTTAAATGGGTAGATCCCTGTCCAATAGCCAATCCTTCACGCACAAGCGTCTTTTTTTTTTCCAATGCCATGCGATCACAATTGCTAAACACAATCTATCCATTAAAAAAGTAGGTATAAATCTGCATGAGAAAAAGATGACTGTTCTTATCGCGAGCTATCTGTGAACTGAATTAAATGCTGACAGTATTAATGATTGTATATTTTATATTTTGCTAAATAAACATTATATAATTTTATTCAATTTAATAAATATTATTTAAACTATTAATATATTTTGTATATAACGTTGGATATAAAGATTCCAAAAGGTCTAATTATTCTTGTTAGGTCTTACCTCTTGGCTTTAATAAAGAAAAATTATAGCTATTAATTAAAATAAATAAAGATAGCTGAATTAGGGTTAATTACTATATTTAAAAAGAAAATACCATAACACTAAATAACGTAGAGACCTTCTTTACTCGTATATCTTTCATGTAATCTGAGATAATCAGGAAATAAATTAAGAACAAAGTCCCTAGAACTATTAATTAAACTTCAACCTTAGAACGTTATACAAAATTTTTGCAAAAAACATAATTTAATTTTTATATTTCTTAATTATAACTTAAAGTAGAGTAGTAGTTCAGTGTGTAGAGTGCTAAGTTGCTACGCAGAAAGTCCCAGGTTCAAATCTAGCTGCATATGATAAATAATTTAGTCTAACAGCCAAGAATGGACTATTATAATCTAGAGAACCTCTTGGAGCTCACCGAGCCTCTATGAAGTATCTATCATGGTGTCGATGACTGTAATTATAGCAATAATATTCTATTGGCTTAATAAAACTAATTAATTTTATTTAATTTTAATTTTATTGTGTTTAATATATTATTTTTTTCCATTGTTAACTTTAACAGATTTCCTTTACCTACACGTTTACCATTTTGTCCATTTATAAGCAGAGAAAAAAAAAATGTTTTTCGTTCACTTCATACTTTTCAGTGGTAGAACACTGAGTTGCCATGCCAGAAATCCTGGTTCAAATCCCACTGCCGGCAGTATTTTTATTTAATCTGTTTGCAGCCGGAGATGAATCATAAAGGATCTAGGACCCTCCTGGGGGCCAACCAGCCTTTATAAAATATTATAAAAATAGAGTACCCAAAATTAGGGGGGGGGACCTGGCGGTGAGGAGCAAGGACAAGTCACCTCCTTGCAGAACCGTTGTCCATGAAACAGTACGGTCTCTACCAGGTACTGAACCACAGACCCGTTTTTAAGTGGTAGTGGTAAAGGTGAAAATAAAATGTATAAAATGAAAAAATTATGCATAATCTAAAATCTCGCAGGGAGCGGTATTGCTGAGTGTGTAGAGTTCTAAGTTGTTATACTGAAGGTTCCTCAAATGGTAGATGATTATTTAATGTGTTAATAGCCATGAATGGACCGTATGGGTTATAAAGGCTCTCCTGGGGCTCACCCAGCCTCTTATAAATCGGAGGAAAAACCTGGCGATCTTGATCTAGGACAAATCACTTCCTTGCACAAGCGTGGTTTTTTCTTTGTCTATAATGCCCCATATTTAAAAGAAGTAAGAAAATACAATACGCAAATTTCTTGCCAAAGGTTGTACATTGTAAATTACTTGGTAGGACCCGAATTAAAACAAAATTAATGAAAGTGGAAGAAAATGGTCCGGGTGTAGGTCAATAAATTTCTGTTAGATATGGAGAAATGTTTATAGCGATAGAGAAATAGCCTATGTTTCGACCTACATTGCAGGCCTTCTTCAGGGCTGTCGAGAGAGGGGGCGGGGGGGGGGTCCGGTGTTAAATATAATATAATAAAGTGCGGTGTTAAATAAAATATTGACTCAAAAAATGTATTTTTTTATTATTGTTACTAATTGGTAATTCTTTCACGTATATATACCTAAAATAAATTATTCTGAGTACGTTTCTAATTAATAATTATTTAGAAATAATAGTTTATAATTAATCTATTAATGGATAAAACAGTTACAATAATTAAAAGGCGAAGTATAAAGTTTTTTCTCCAAAATAGTATAAAAGTGTTGTTCTTTCATTTATTTTGTCCACTTAGCTATTTTTAAGGCCTTTTCTAAAAATAATTAAAAGAATATTGTGAAACTAAAAACAATACATAAATTAGTTATTTAATGAATAAATTATTTTAGAAATCGTCCTGTTTCACAGAAGAATCCGTTACATAATTAACAATAAAAATAAATATTTCTGAAACGGAACTTTAATGTTATACATTGAATTCATAATCATTCTGGTTCCTATACTGCGAAGTTTATGGTAGTAGAAGAAATAAAAAGAGTTTCACAGTAATGAAAGTACACTTTTTTAATTAAAAAATAATATAATATGTAGTATTCTTATTATTTTATTGCTTTTTAAAGAATTAACTAAAGCAAGAGAAGCCAAGCTTGAAAAATTTCGCTAAAAAATCTTAACTTTCTATAAACTTGAAATTATTTCCGATGTAAAGCAAAAAAAAGAAGTAAAAAATCCAGAAATGGCCAACTTCTTTATTCCTTTATCGGAACCACTTTCATATTTTCTCCAAAGCTGACGCCTGGGAGCAGCTGACTCATTATAATTTCCCATGATGGAAAAATGTTCACGATTAATTATATAATTCCATATAAAATTTATATATAACTAGCTTTTGCCCGCGGCTTCGCTCGCTTAGAATTTGGACTACCGCATAAAGTTTCTTGACAGTGCTTTTTACCAATAATTTAAAATAATAAATAATTTAATTATTTAAATAATTTAATTTTTCACTGTAGGTTACTCGTACAAAATTTCAGATGTCTAACTTCAAAACTGACGGATTCCATACAACCTTAGAACCCTTATTATGATAAGGGTGGAATTATCAAAACTTCTTTCTTAAATCATACAAAGGATCTATCTGCAAATTTCAAGATGCTAAATTCCTGATTTGCCTTTATTTATGACTATAATGGATTCTCCACTGTACCTCTAAAACTGAAGGGGGTGGGGAAGGGCACGTGCCCCCGTGCGCTCCCCTAAATCCGCGCTTGGTATAGCCCATGTGTTATTCTGATGTATAACCTATATTACTATAAAGTTTCATCCAAATCCGTTCAGTAGATTTTGCGTGAAAGAGAGACAAACATACAAACTTTCACCTTTATAATATTAGTAAGATTAGCAGTATATCAAAACAAATAGTTTCACTCTTGTTCTTTCTGATATTTGAACAACTATGATCATGTTATTTTCCTTTAATTATGTACTATAATGGATTCTCCACAGTTCATATAAAACTGTTCGGGGGGGGGGGGGGGGAGGGCACCTGCCCCCGTGCGCCCTCCCCTAAACCCGCGCTTGCTATAGCCCATGTGTTATTCTGATATATAACCTATATTACTGTAAAGTTTCATCCAAATCCGATCAGTGGTTTTTGCGTGAAAGAGAGACAAACATACAAACTTTCACATTTATAATATTAGTAAGATTAGCAGTATATCAAAACAAATAGTTTCACTCTTGTTCTTTCAGATATTTTAACAACTATGATCAAGTTATTTTCCTTTAATTATGTACTATAATGGATTCTCCACAGTACCTGAAAAACAGTCGGGGGGGGGGCACGTGCCCCCGTGCGCCCCCCCTAAACCCGCGCTTGCTATAGCCCATGTGTTATTCTGATGTATAACCTATATTACTGTAAAGTTTCATCCAAATCCGTTCAGTAGTTTTTGCGTGAAAGAGAGACAAACATACAAACTTTCACATTTATAATATTAGTAAGATTAGCAGTATATCAAAACAAATAGTTTCACTCTTGTTCTTTCAGATATTTTAACAACTATGATCAAGTTATTTTCCTTTAATTATGTACTATAATGGATTCTCCACAGTTCCTATAAAACTGTCGGAGGGGGCACCTGCCCACGTGCGCCCCCCCCCTCCAAAATCCGGGTTTGCTGTAGCCCATGTGTTATTCTGATGTATAGCCTATATTACTGTAAAGTTTCATCCAAATCCGTTCAGTAGTTTTTGCGTGAAAGAAAGACAAACATACAAACTTTCACCTTTATAATATTAGTAAGATTAGCAGTATACCTATCAAAACAAATAGTTTCACTCTTGTTCTTTCTGATATTTTAACAACTATGATCATGTTATTTTCCTTTAATTATGTACTATAATGGATTCTCCACAGTTCATATAAAACTGTTCGGGGGGAGGGGGGGGGGGAGGGCACCTGCCCCCGTGCGCTCCCCTAAATCCGCGTTTGGTATAGCCCATGTGTTATTCTGATGTATAGCCTATATTACTGTAAAGTTTCATCCAAATCCGTTCAGTAGATTTTGCGTGAAAGACAGACAAACGTACAAACTTTCACATTTATAATATTAGTAAGATTAGCAGTATATCAAAACAAATAGTTTCACTCTTGTTCTTTCAGATATTTTAACAACTATGATCAAGTTATTTTCCTTTAATTATGTACTATAATGGATTCTCCACAGTACCTATAAAACTGTCGGAGGGGGCACCTGCCCACGTGCGCCCCCTCCAAAATCCGGGTTTGCTATAGCCCATGTGCTATTCTGATGTATAGCCTATATTACTGTAAAGTTTCATCCAAATCCGTTCAGTAGTTTTTGCGTGAAAGAGAGACAAACATACAAACTTTCACATTTATAATATTAGTAAGATTAGCAGTATATCAAAACAAATAGTTTCACTCTTGTTCTTTCAGATATTTTAACAACTATGATCAAGTTATTTTCCTTTAATTATTTACTATAATGGATTCTCCACAGTACCAGTAAAAACAGTCGGGGTGGGGCACGTTCCCCCGTGCGCCCCCCCTAAACCCGCGCTTGCTATAGCCCATGTGTTATTCTGATGTATAACCTATATTACTGTTTTTAAGTTTCATCCAAATCCTTTCAGTAGTTTTTGCGTGAAAGAGAGACAAACATACAAACTTTCACATTTATAATATTAGTAAGATTAATAGATTAAACCGATAAATTAAAAAATTATAAAAATGGTGTCAAAATTGGAGAATTAAAATAAATGCTAACAAATCCCATCAAAATACCTTTACCCTTCGTCGTAAACCTACGAATTCCTGCCCTACTGTATCCTTTAATAACATTCCACTGATCCCTGTCGAACAGACAAGTTACCTAGGACTCCATCTGGACAAACGTCTCACTTGGAATCCTCACAAAAGACTGAAAAGACAAGAAACTGCTTGATGTTTTCGCCTACTTCAACATTTACTGGACAAACGCTCTAAGCTCCCAATTAATTACAAAAGTCTCATTTACATGACAGTTATCAGACCTATATGGACTTACGGAGTTGAGCTTTGGGGCTCTACTAAACCATCCAATTCATCTCGTATCCAATCCTTACAATCCAAAATCCTTAGTAAAATCCTCAATGCTCCTTATTGTGTCACAAACAAACTCATCCATCATGATCTTAATATCCCATATGTTGCTGATTTGGCCCAAACTAGATACCTATCCTCCCATGATAATCTCCATATACACTTGAATCCGCTAGTCTCTCAACTTGCTTCCCATACTATTCCTGATAACCCTGCGAGGCGTCTGAAAAGAAGATGGCCTCGAGACTTTCTGCTATAGAACTTTATTGAAGTGCTACTGTTACAGTAGTTTCTCCAGTGTTTTTTTTTCATGTCGTGTTGTTCATATTAGCAGATTTACTTGTAATATTATTATAGTTGTAAATATCAATAAGAATAGCGATAGGAAAGCTTTGGTTTGCCAATACAATTTTATTTTTTCTACTTGTCAACTGACATTGTTCTTTTGAATAAGCGTTGTATAAAAAAGTTTTCTACTACATAATATTTTATTGGCGTTGCCGAGCAACGAATAGAGGAACTACATGTCATTACTCTTTTGCCGTACTCGATCAGATAAAATATAAATATTTTTAAAAATTGCGTTATCATTATGTTCCTGCTGCTGGTTTTAAGGCGTTACACAAAATAAATCATTGGTCTTGAATTTAAATAGAAATAATGAAATCGAATAAAAAAATACAACAAGCTACATATTACTTACTCCAATAATTCGAGTTTAGTTCTATTATTTGAATACAGAGAGTACAGTGAAACAAAATTAAAGATTTTTTTTCTTATAAACTACAAATTATTCTTTTTTAATATATAAAAATAACTAAAATAAAAAGTATTTCATTGTTTTATTTAATGGAAAATACTCAATATCTCTATACAATATTCATATTTCAATTGGAAATAAAATAAATACTTAACTGAAATTCAATTTCTATAATACTCGTGTCATCATGGTAACTCTACTAAAACGTCTAAAAGTACCTACTGAACAACAATTAAATAAATATTTACATAATTGTAAAATGGGAGTATTCCGTTATTATATATTTAAAAATGCTTGAATAAAGAAAGATATTATTTAAATAACCAATGAATAACGATTAATTTACACCTGTAGAACAGGTGACGAAATCAGGCTGACAATTACAGATAGATCAATTAACTAACCAAGACAATTAGTGAGCGAGTGATTAAGTCTAGTTGTCAATTGTAATTATCATGCAACTAGTTTCTAATCACTCGGCGAAATTTTGTAGCCAATTCTATAATAAAAGTTAATGTGGTATAGATAGTCTGGGGGTGCATTCAAAATAACACGAAATAAGAAAAACTTATTTGTTATGAGAGCCGACGTTTCGACCTACGTTGTAGGCCATCTTCGGGGCTGATATGATATTGGCTCTGCCTTATATCAGCCCTGAAGATGGCCTACAACGTAGGTCGAAACGTCGGCTCTCATAACAAATAAGTTTTTCTTATTTCGTGTTATTTTGAATGCACCCCCAGACTATCTATATCCCACATTAGATCTTCCAGTAAACTATTTTCCTCTCCATTATAAAAGTTAATCTTTACAAAATTACAAATTTATTTCGTTTGTACAAAATTCTACAAGTTTCTAGGAAAACGGTTGTGCAGGGAAGTGATTGGTTTTAGATCGCGCTTAACCGCCCGTTTTCCCCATTTAAAGATATCTCTTTCTAGAGGCTGGGTGATCCCCAGGAGGATATGCAGATCCCACAGAAGCCATCCGTTGCTAAGTTCATTATATTATATTATAAAACTTTATAATTTAATAGATTTTTTTTTAATTTTATGATTATAAGACACATGTGACGTAAAAGTATGTAAATCGGTAATTATCTGGTTTTTACGCAGTGAGTTTTAAAATGTACCCTTTGAAATGTATTTTTCGCGAGGTTCAAGACGAATAGACGGTCATAACATTCCTCCAAGGTAATGGAATGCTACTTAATTAAAGGAATGCCCTAATGGTCCCTGATATGACGATTATGGTACAAAAATGTATTGGAGTTGTTCCAAACGAAGCTGCAAGAAATGACAGCAGGTTTAGTGTTCCAAAATAAAGCTAGACAAATCCGAACATTTCATATATCACACGAGGAACAAACCGCACTTTTTTGACTTCATATGACGTACACAACTCAAGGGTAAAGACCCATTTGCCCAAATTTGATTAGATATTAGAGATTTTTTGATTGATTTAAATAATTAAAACTAGTTTAATAAAAACATAGGTTTATTATTTATTTCAAATTAAATCAATTATATTAAATTACGAAGTGGTGATATCATAACATACAAGTACCGAATATTATTTTAGATAATAAACGAATCTGTGATATTAAACCTAAATATCGCTACAAGATGGAATCATAGAAAAAGAATTGTTAAAACGAAAAAATCATCTCTTTTTTAATATGCCCTTAAATAATTTTTAATGAATCGATTTAATGACCAGTAAGATAAAAATAATAAAAGTGAAAAGTGATTTATTTATTTCGAAGAATACTTCACTGCCAAGGAATGATTGACGTGAGCCTTTATGCATTTTAAGATAATAAAAAAAAAGTATGAGAGAAAAAGTGTATTGAATAATCTCGCGGTGATTTATTCCAGTTAAATCTTATTCAATAGAATGAATTTTTCAATAATCAATTATTCCATTCTTAGTTATATAATACATTAATTTAATTAATTAATTTAAATGTTCTAAAATAGAGGGATATTTACATTCATTACATTATATATAATTTTGCTTGACAAAGACAAAACCCTAAATACAAATTAACATATTCACAGTGCTATATGTTAAATTTAAAATGTACTGATGATCATCCGAAGCGTTTGAAAAGGAGATGGCCTCTTGATCTTCTCAGTTGAACTATTTATTTATTTTTATTTTATTTTTGTTATTTAAGTACTCCCACTGTGTTGTTTCTCTACTCGTCTGGAAGTTAATCTATGCCAATATGTATCATTCCTGATTTGCTATAATACAGTTGTAGATTTCAATGAATAAATTATTTTAAAAAAATTATTACTTTTTATCATGTTAATAATAAATTATAAACTAATAAGACCATTCCTCTTCCAAATTTTTTTTTTTTTCTCTCCAAACCCACAAGACTAAACGGAACATGTTTAGCGAGCTATATGAATATGAAGAAGAATGCCGAAGACATCTGCATGCGATTTCTATTCCCACTTCATAACTCGAGAGGGTTCAGGGAACTCGCTTGGCCACGACGTCAAAGGAGTCTCGCGAAACAATGAGGCATAACGGGGCATTCTCTTCTGGGAACCTCAACATCTACTTCAGAATAAATTATGAACAGCTTTAGTGAAATTAAGCATTTTTTTTTTTTGGAAGTAACTAGAAAAAATCCATAATTGTTACTTGTATGCCTTATTTCAATTATAAATCGATAGATCACGCTGTAAGTTTAAACCAGCTTTTACAATATCTTGAGCGGAGTGGCTCAGTGGTAGAGCATTGAGCTGCCATGCCGAAAATCCTGGCTCAAATACCGCAGCTGGACCCTCCTGGAGCTCACCGGAACATCTCCATTTTTATCCTTGTTAAAACCCATTTGATGAAGTATTTCACATAACTTCATCTTTTGAACTATTTTGAACGCCTGGAAGTATTTCAGGGCTTCTGTGAAATACTTCCAGATTTTACTATTGTAGCACAAGTCAACTAAAATATTTTTAATTTATTTTTATTAATTGTCATTTTGATTGTGATCATTCTTAATTAGTTTTGTTTTGAAGAGAAAAGATTTGCCTTGGCTGGGATACGAACCCGGGTCGTCTGCATCTCCGATGGAGTGGATATTTAAAATATTTTTATTTTGATTGTATCTCAAGATACTTTGGAAGCTCACTACAAACCTGTACCACTAGTCTACAGAGTCTGTACTATTTCTATGACAACGGCTGATTTGTTTGAGCTCAAACTTAACAGCCAAGTTTTCGTTCAATTAAGGGTACCCACTTGATAAGAGGCTGGGTGAATCCCAATCTACAGATCCCCGTCCGCATAGTCCATACGTCCATTAATTAATAAATTTATAAATAATTAAATAAAATAATTTATCTGCCACAGCCGATTTGAACCCGTACCCTCATACATACAGTGCTATCCTCTCCCCATACTAAACAATTATTATGTATATGTACATATAAACTTTTAATTATATTATTTTATCGATCATCACTTCGATAAATAAAATAGATTAATGACTTTGAAGAGACAACCCAGGCACAGAACTTGAGAGCAGGCGGAGCTTAACGGTCCGTCCTCATAACCTATTTCACTTTTTGTATCCAGTCAGCAAACCTAGTTTCAGTTTGTCTAATGGCAATTCTCACAATAATTTTATCTAATATAACATTACAATCAAAATGGTGCATAATAATATATGATTTGTATTTTAAAACTAAGTAATACAGTCAAAAACTATTATAAAAAATATGACATTGGAGAGATATTTCTGTATCTTGGGGGTATAGGACACATGTTAAATTTTTGATATTTTTGTATTTCTTCAGGACAGCTTATTTTCCATAACTTTGACTTATTAAAATTTATTTCTTCGTTATTACTTCGTAGAAACACCATAGAGATCACATTGCTATTTGAGGTAATTTCGCAGGTTGTCACTTCGAGTCGACTCAAAAAAAGTTTTAACTCTTTATTCGTATCATTTTTAATATTTTCCCAAAAACACAAGTTATGAAATGATACTTTAGTCTGGAAAAGAGAATTTAAAATATTTCTATACAAAAATATTTAAAAATAATCACAATTAAAATGACGATTAATAAAAATAAATTAAAAATATTTTAGTTGACTTTGGTTACAATAGTAAAATCTATAGCTATCAATAATTATACTATAATAATAAATCAGTTTTTACAATATTATTATGTTTTATACCTTTGCGAAACAAATACTGAAAAAAATTAAAGTTTAATTCAAATTTAAACAATACTCATAAACTTATATTACTTCAGAGTGGTGAGGTTCATCTTTATTCTGCCAATATTTCGAGATTTCGTTTTCATAATCATATTCTAACAGTAAACAATATTCTTTTAACAGATTAACAGTTAATAACAATTAGAGTTTTATAACACTTGCAATTTTAATCCAAAATAATTCTACAGTTGGAATTACACACTAAGTAAGTTAAATTAATATTCAGCTATTGATAAAGAATTAATTAATCATGAAATTATTTAATCCCGGGTTATTAGATCAAAGGTTTTACAAAACATAGTAGTTTATTTATAATTTATTATTTTTATTAATTGTTATTATTTTAAAATATTTTTGTTTTGAAGAGAAAAGACTTAAAATTCCGTGACCGGGATTCGAACTGTAGCTCAGCGGCTTAGAGTAGTGCACCGAAGATGCGAACAAAAATAATAGTTTATTATTTTAGATTAAAAAAGGACATAACTTGTCTAAATAATTTTGTAGCTTTATGAACTTTATGGCACTTTCTTAATAAAAAATTTTTAAAACTACAACTCAGAGAGCCTTTTTCTCATTAGATGTAAAAAAAAAAAGGTTTAAACTTTTTATGACAGGAATAAAAGTGGAATTGAATAATAAAAAACAGAAAATGATCCAATTCCTTTTGTTAGCGTCGCAATTCGTAGGAGAAAATCAGTGAACTTTTTTAATCGAATCGCGGGGCGTTTGCTTCTTATTATCCATTGAGTGTATCATTTATCGGTTCCTTTTATAGTTCCTTCAGGGCGCCTGTTAAGAAATCTTAATGAAGGAATTCTTCCAGGGTATAAAAGAGGAGAAGGAAATGAGAATCAAGGGAATAGGAGTCTACCTTTTACGGGCACAAGTCATTTTTATTTTTTAGAACAGAAAAAATTAAAAAAAAAAATTAAATTATTTTGATAATCTGAAATTAAATTAGGTATCACCACAAGTAATATAAAATCAATTAAATAGCTTTACTAACATGCATCATAAAATATCATAAGAATCCCTCCAAAAATAATATTGAGGAAACACAAAACATTTTGTCCGAAGAAAATATTTATTTTTTAATGTAATAAGAATGTTTGATGAATCATTAAATGCGTTAGTACAACTGAGATTAACATAATTTTGTTTGATAGGTATTTCCAAAAAAAATCATGCTTATAAATTCCTTAATTAATGGTTGATTATTATTTAAATTCGCAGGTGGTACCTGAGTATGTAGGGTGCTGGCTTACTGATCTTTAGGTCCCGAAGGGAGACTGCGGCAGATAAATCATTTATTACTTTAATGTCATAAGGGTATTTTAACCAGCCCCTATAAAATAGGTACTCTAAATTGGGGAAAACCTGGTAGACTTTGGGAAAATGCCATGTCCAAGAAACAGTAGTCCCTACCATATACCGAACTCAAGACCCTTCATGGGTTTTAGTCGCACTGGTTTATGAGTTACTAAAGGACCTTGAGGTACAGTTCATGTAAGATTACCAACTTTATAAAGGCTAGCTGAGCCAAAGGAGGATTTGTAGGTCCCATTGTTAACAGATGAGTAATTTATTTTGAATCCGGAACCATCAGCATAACAGTTGATCACTCTATACACTGAGCTACCCGCCCCTTTGAATTGAAGTAAAAAAAAAAACTTGTACCACTACAACCCGTGAACGGATCGGGGGTTCAGTACATGGTAGAGACGGTACGGTTTCATGGACAACGGTTCTGCACGGAGATGATTTGTCCTAGATCACGCTCAACCGTCAGATTTTTCCCCCTTTTTCGGGTGAGCCCCTGGAGTCCTAGATTCCATATGATCTATCTCCAGCTGCTAACAGAATAAATAAAAGTCTTGCCCGCAGCGGGATCTGAACCAGGATTTCCAGCAGGCAACTCAGTGTTCTACCACTGAGCCACTCCGCTCCCTTTAGTAGTGGAATCCTCATAGACTGAAACAAGAACTGCTCGCCGTTTCATCTTTTCCTAGGTCATGCTCAACCGCCAGATTTCCCCCCCTTATTTTCGGTGCCCACTTTATAGAGGCTGGGTAAACCCAAGTAGATTCCTAGACCCCAGAGGATCCATCCCCGTCTGTTAACAGAATAAATAAAAGCCTTGCCAACAGCGGGATTAAAACCTAGACCTTCGGCATTCCAACTTAGTGCTCTACCATTGAGCCACTCCGCTCCCAATGTCAAGTATAACTCCACTCATTTTGGGTACACTATTTTCATAATATTTTATAGAGGATGAGTGAGCCCCAGAAGTCTTGAATTGAAGTAAGCCTTTACAAAATACTTTGCCTTGCTACATTATCTTACTCTAAATTTAGTATAACACCTATTGTATTATAATAATGTTGTATTAAATATTGTTTCTTTATTTTACCTCACTTTATGATTTTATCACTATAGACCGATGCTTTTAGTTTTCAAAACTTGTTTTGTTTCGTAATACTATTTGTATATTCGGCTTATTACTTTTTTTATAGTTTATTGTATATTGTAAATAGTAACAAGTTCTAATTTTATAATACTTTACATGGTTTGTTGGTTATGTTTAACGGCACTTAATGCTGCTATGGCTAAACGGACGATGCTACAGTGTCTTAAATTTTGTCTATCAGGGTATAATTAGGATCAACATATTTAACGATTACCTAACATCGTACAGACTCGGGTTTTAAAAAATTTACAGGATCCCTGCAGGCTTCAAACCCGTGATTTGGGCATAGAAGATCAGCTACATTATATAGAAGGTAAGCTAAATTATATAAATCCTAAGGATCTTGAGGTTCTTTAAATAAATATGCGTTATTTATTATTGTTTAGTGTTATTTATTATTAATGATCCATGACAGATATGCAGATAAACAGAATAAATAGCTTATCTCCCACGGACGATCACGAACTTGGTAATTCGATCTCAGTAATCCCGCACCCTACGTACTCCAATCCCCTTTAATGGCTGTATCTAATAATAATAACAGATAAACATTGAACTATTGCTACAGATGTAATAATCAAGATCTCCGTCCTGTTCTAATCAGCAGCAACCCCCCCCCCCTCCAGACACATACCCTCCTGGGACACGATATATCTCGCGTTCCCTATCCCTCATCGCTACCCTCCACTTCTTCTTGTGGACGGATAATGGAGGCTGAGGTCCCAATCCCCTCGCCTGATTAAGACACTTTATCAAGACGCAGTTAATCTTCCGCTTGGAAAGGAGCCAATGCCTCGTAGCTCGTCCGATTGCCGCGTCTTTGCCCCTTCCTGTCTCCGCTGCATCTCAATGCCCTCCGGGTGATGAATACCAATACGATCTAGGACGCGCTCTAGGAAACGCTGTCCTCGATGGAAACGATAAGGTTTCTTTAAGGCTGCCCTTACAGGAAACGACATTGACTTAAATTTATGTTGCTTCCAATTCCTCAGTCCCTCCTCTACTCGTAGCCCCGATTACATTATATTTTTTTTTAAGTGACACTCTTAGCTAGAGGGCAAACTTGTGGGTTCGCGTCACCTGCATGCTCGAGACTGGGGAAACCTAGCGGCTTCTAACCTTAATGAACTTCAATTTAAAGCTTAGAATTCCATTGATAATTAGGATACTGCAACACATTAGACAAACTTTCTAAGCTCCCAATTAATTACAAAAGACTCATATACATGACTATTATAAGACCTAAAAGATTTATAGACTAGAGCTTAGGGGCTCTACTAAGCTATCGAACTCCTCTCGTATCCAATCCAGAATCCTTAATTCTCCTTACTTTATTAGAACAATGTAATCCATAATGACCTTAATGTCCTATTTGTTGCTGATTTGGCTCGTAGCCGATACCAGTCTTTTTATGAAAAACTTTATTCAAACTCAAACCCACTAGTTTCAAACCTAGCTTCATATTCAACTCCCCATAATCCTCCGAGGCGTCTCAAAAGAAGATGGCCTCGTGTCCTTCGAAGTTGCAATAGTTATTTCAGTTCTACCACTGTTTGTTTACTTGGTTTTATCCATGCTTCTATGTATCAATCTTGCTATTTACTTGTTGAATTGTTATAATATAGTTGTAAATTTCGATGAATACATTATTAAATTAAAAAAAATACAATAAGTATATTTATTCATTCATTTAGTAAGAATATTCCTCGTGCCGAATATAAAATTATAAAATAATTCATTTCTACTTACCTTTCTGCGAATATAAAAATTCCAGAATGAAAAAGAGTTGTATTTACCTGCAAAGAACACATAATAATTATTAAAATGTTAAAAATAAATTTACATAATTAATTTAAATTTTCTAAAAAATTGTCTAAAATAAAAAATTATCTTTATTATGTATAACATATAAATATATAAAGTTCAGGTTTCTTACTTCCCATGTTCGTGACTTGCATTTTAATATTTCCTTTAACAACTAACAGTCTTGAGCACAGTAAAATATTATTTTATTTTCGTATATTTTATGTATTTATAATAATTCAAACGCATGACTATCTTTTATTAAGGTGTAGACATACAATAGTTATTCTAAACATTAAATCTAAATAAATAAAAACTTTCCCATAAAAACCTTATTACTAAATAAATAACTTGTTCATAAATTTATTTAAAAAAATTAATAAAAACAAAGTTCATATTTAATTTTCGTGTTCTTCGATAGTTCTTAATTTAAATGTTAAACGTTAAAGGACTGACAATTAACTATTTTTTCCACATTAATATGTATTCCTTGTATTTACTCAACTATATACTATACGCGATATGAAAATAATGAGTATATACTATATACTTTTAGTATATTGTTGAAGTATACTTTATTTACGGGTGTGTAGTATTTATTAAACAGTATTTAGGGGAAAATAGTGTACTCCATTATTGTTTTATGTCATAGTTTAAACTATTTCTACATTTGTATCTTGCTTATTCTATTAGTTTCGTTTTTAATATATTTCTTTTATTAATTCCAACGATTTTAATAGGGTAATTTTTAAACTACTTTTTACACTAATACCTTTTTCGATTTATTTAAAAAATCATTTACACTTTTTTCAAGACTATTATTAATCTTATATTATTTCTTATTTTTATCTTTTAACTCCTTAAAAATCGTTTATTGCCTTCTCACTTCTATCAATAAAACTGTTTATACTGACAAAATAGTACAGTGAGATTTTTGTACCATGCCTATACAGCCCTCAAGAAGACCTGCAATGTGGTTTCTAATAAAAAATGTATCACTAAGGCATTATTTATTTGTCCTCCACACGGACCATTTTCTTCATCATATTTATATGGTCAACTCAAAATTCTTCAAAATAACAACAAAAAACAAGTTTCAGTTAGTTAGGTTGTCACTTCGAGTTAAATCACGACAAATTTTAACATTTTATTCGATTTTTTTTTTTTTAATATTATCGAAAATAAATATAATTTAATGATTACTGAGTGTATATAGATTAAAAAACCTATTTACACATATTGTTCAGGTTTTATCATTGTCTATACTTAAATACGTTTGAAGAAATGTTCATTTATTAATAAAATGATTACCTATACTTATACACATTTCCTATAAATACACTCTTTTTTCATACTAAAACTCAGCATTATTGTATACATATATTTTCGAGGATATTAATAAAGAAAAGAAAGAACTTGTGTCTTAACTCGAAGCGACAGCATGCGGAACTGATACCAAATAAGCTTTATTACTGCAAAATTGACATTATAATTGAGGTAGAGAGATTAAAGATAGGCTTTTATCAATAACGTAAGTAATATATAATTATATTATATAGACTTTAAGAGGGAGTGACTTAATATGAAACCTGATATGAAACTTCTCTTCGAGTCGGAATTAATGCGACATATGATAGGCTTTTAGTAATTAATCACATAGCTTAATTATATCAATAAATTATATCACACCGTAGAGGGGTTCTATCGCTTTGTGATAGTTAAGCCGAGCGGAGCTTGTCAAAGAAAGGGTGAAATACTCAGGGCTTTGACCTCTCATATGTGGAGGCTAAACTATATTGGCACATAAAATTTATGTTTTGTTATAAAAAAAATTCCCCCAATAATTCATTTTTTATTGTATGGTTGAATTTTTTATTGTATTGGTTGAATGGTTGAACTAATTTCTCTACCAATATTTTATTTCTCCATTTTTAAAGAAAAGCATACATTTCTGTCCACGTTCCTGATGACTCTTTAATTTTTTTCTATTTATTTTATTTATCAATACAATTTTTTAAAAAATCAAAATATTAGAGCGAAATTTTTTTCAAGTTTTTTTTAAAAATATCTACATATGCTCTAATCATATTATTGTCATATTGGAATCGCAAGAGATATAGAATTGCAAAGATGATATGAATACCATAGGAAAATAATTAAATCATATATTTTAATCTAAAATATTTTGAGTGTTAACAAGTAGTTAAAATGGGCCTCACCCATTGAGCTGAAGTTGAGAAAAGTTATAAACTGTAGGTTATATGAACCAGAGTTTAAGTTAGTTGTTATCTATAAAATACCGTAAACTAATTAGTCAGCTGGGTTAAATTTTTTTGTCTGTTAATTATGAACCTGTAGAGATTTAAGTATATTTATACGTGTCAACTTTAAAACATTTACAAAAGAAAGGATATGGATACCCCTTGCTTCCATACCTCAGTCCCAATCCAAGACGAAAAATGGCCAAAACGTTGGCACAATTATTACTTATTTGTCTAAAATTAACTGTACAGTTTAGTTAACATAAATCAAGGGAACTGGGGAAACTGCCCAGTGGTAGTTGTAATATAACAAATACAACTTAGAAGGTCACGGGGCCACCTTTTCAGAGGCCTTAGAGAACTGTCATGATTGAAGAGGAACCGATGTTTAAAACAAGGGTTTGAGAGGAGATAAAGTTTGTCGTGAAAGGATTGATATCGGGTTCGGGCCCAATCAGCAACAAATGGGACGTTAAGGTCATTTATGGATGGCCTTATTCGTAACAAAGTAGGGAGCATTGAGGATTTTACGAAGGATTGTAAGGATTGGATTCGAGAGGAATTCGATGGCTCTGTGGAGCCCCAAATCTCTACTTCGTAAGTCCAAATAGGTATTGTATAGTCATCTGTATGAGTTTTTTGTAATTAATCGGGTGCTTAGAGCTTGTATAGTAAGTGTTGAAGTAGCCTGAAACGGCTAACTAAATCTATGTGAGATTTGTTTTATTTTCAACTGGTCACGTGCCCCCTCCTGTCTTGTCTTTACTATTCTACTACGCCTCCAGGCTGGGAACCACTGTTCTAAATAATGTATTATAATGTTATCCTAAGGCATATAGATTATATTCTTCCCCTACCATATCCTCCTCATCGGCCGTGATGATCTCGAGGAGGCTAGAGGAAGGAGCTCGTTGAGAGTTACAATTAGCGGCGGCCGGCGACGTCTCCAAGGTCTTTTGTCATCCAGTTATCACCCCCTCCCCCTCCAGAAGTTATCACTCCCCCCCCCCCCTCCCCCGCGGCATTGAGGATGTCGTCCATCAATCCAACTGCCTGTCCAGAGGGCGCTCATATAGCTGGGTCTTAGTAATCTATGTGTGTATAGTCTTCGAGAGCAGCGCTAGATAATAATGTATAGGCAGTCTAAACAGGAGATCTAGCGAGCTGCATAGGAAAGAGGTGTATGGAAGTGTGTGTATATATATATATATATATATATATATATATATTAATATAAAACTCCCTACATTAGATTCACTATTTAAATATAAAAAATCGTATACCACTACAACCCATGAAGAATCATGCTTTCAGCATGTAATAGAGACTGTACTGTTTCTTGGACAAAGGTATATTATAGAAATAATAGAATAGAAAAGTAACTTTATTCTGGGACTATGTCCCTTTAGAAACAACCATGATCAGAAAAAGAAACATAATATTTATCTGGCCAGAAGACTACATGATACAAATCATAAAATGTTTAAGAAGTAACCAAAAAAATAAATAAAAAGTACGAATCCTGACAAGATATTAATCAATTAAAGAGAATAAATAAATTAATAACAACTATTGAACGGCAATTAATTCAGTAATGATTTATTAATATTGATATTAAAGGGACCGGAGTGGCTCAGTGATAGAGATGCCATGCCGGAAATCCTGGGTCAAATCCCGCTGCAGCAGTACTTTTATTTAGTCTATTTGCAGCCAGGGAAGGATCCTACAGGATCTAGGACCCCCTGGGGCTCACCCAGCCTCTATAAAATGTTATAAAAAACCTAAAATAAGGGGAGAAAAATCTGGCGGATGAGCGTGATCTAGGACAAGTCCCTTCCCTGCAGAACCGTTTTACATGAAACAGTACAGTCTCTACCATGTATTGAACCCCGGATCCCTTCACAGTTGTAGTGGTACAGCTTTTTTTTTTTATTAAATTGTAAAGGTTGATGTTAAAGTTAGTACAGGGAGGTGATTTGTCTGTCAGGTTTTCCCACTATTCACTATTTTAGAATAAAAAGTTTTAACATAATAAGTTGCTTGTTTATTTATTTTATCATCACATTATGCTGCTATGGTTAATCGAACGATGCCACAGTGGGAGAACTAAATTATGCCTATCCAGGTGTAATTAGGATAAGGATCTTTAACGAGATACGGAGCGGAGCGGCTAAGTGTAGAGCGTTGTGTTGCCGTGTCGAAGGGCCTCGGTTGAAATCCAGCTGATGACAGATTTTATGTAGTCTTTAAACAGCCCGGGATGGATCCTTTGGGATTCGGGATCCTCCTGGACTTACCCAGCCTCTGGGTACCCAAAATAGGAAGTACTCTGGTGGTTGAGCGTGTTCTGGGATAAATCACTAAATTGCTCAACTATAATCCAAGAAACAGCATAATCTCTCCAACGTATTCAACCCATAGCCCTTTGGGTTGGGGTGGTGTAGGTTTTTTATTAAACGAGTAAAAAATTGATGAATCTGGTTGGACGGAAACATGTCGCAGGTGTAACAAAACTCTCCTATATTGGGTGTGAACAATACCTGCCGATCTGTGACACGTGTCTCATAACTGACACGCGAACTTGTATTGCTGGGGTGTTGACAACATTGAAAGTAATTGTATCAATAATGAAAAATCAGGATGGTATATCTTCATCCTTTAAAATTTTGTATACAAATACACAATATGTTATTCATTATTATAAAAATACGTTATTCTAGTCCAGTAGAGATGAGAATGAGTTTATCTTTGCTGTTCTAAAGAAAGAAGAAGTGTTTAAGAAGTAAATATATATATATATATATATATATATATATATATATATATATATATATATATAAGTTACAAGTGGAACTAGGACAATATCATTGCTAATACCATTAATGTAAATATAAACACTGCAAAAGATATAAAAGCAGGATTATGAGAGAGAATAAATCAGTATTGTTCTAAAAGTCTAACAGTGAGTTTCATTTCCTTCCTTTTTAAATCTCTTTTTTTTATTATTGTTTGTGTCACGACACTTAAGTGGTGGCGAAACCCGGGATATTGTGAAGTGAAAACCGTGGTAAAGATTTTTTTTTTAATTTTTCTTTCAAGCACCCTTATTGTGACTATAAAAAAATGCCTGAAGGAAACAATATCTTGAGACCAGCTGTGCTTACAATGGATGCGCAGCCCCAACCGCAACCTCAACCTCAACCAGCACCACAACCACCGCTAGAAGCACAGGAATCAATCGCAGATTTAAATCCTAACTTTCCATTACTGCCGACAACTACATTGGCGTTAGCGCGTGCGGATATAGCCGCGAGGGAAGCAAATGAGTTAGAACGCATGAAGCTTAGGAAGAACAACGCGCGGGATTTGAGGAGAGAAATAAGCGAGCTCGAGAGATTTGATGGTGAAGTCGGTGAGCTTAACCATTTCCTGAAAGGAGGAGACCGGATAATGTATTATATTCACATTCAGGCCGAGGCAAAGGACATTGAAGAATTGGATGCCACTAGACTAAGGGCAGCTCTGGTGTGTCGGGTCAGGAGGAGCATTCTCAACCTAATCCAAGCTGATGAGGAAACGCCGTGGCACGCAGTTAAAGAAAGGCTAAAAAAAGCATTTGGTGGGGGACGATGGGCTCCCGAGGAAGACATGCTCCAGATGTTCAGGGAGTATCGGAAACCTGGACAAACACAAGGCCAATACGCTGCAGTACTGCTAGCGAGATATAATAAAATCACAGAAAAATTACGTGAAGTGATGGAGACGGAGGAAGTAGAAGCGAGAATGGATTTTCTGTCAAGAATCCTGAAAATCCAGCTCGCTAGAGATACTGGCAGAAAAGATGGACTACCAAGGGACAAGTCCTTCCTAGAATGCGCCCAGGAGATGGTTGACTCAAGCGCAAGAGAAGAGGAAGCCAGACACTGCGAAGAGGTAGAAGCGGGATGGAGTAGGGTTACGTACCGTAGACCCGAGATACACCGTAACCGGCCAAGACTAGAAGCAGGTAGAAGAAGAGAGACCGAAAGGTATAGGAAGGAGAGGCCGTTTGCAAGAGATAAGCGACCGGGGACAGATAAAAGGAATGGACGAAGAGAAGAAAGGAGATGCCACGAGTGTGGCAAGACGGGTCATCTGATGGCCCAATGCCCTCGCACGAAGTGTTTTGAGTGCAATAGTGAGGGGCACATGGCACGACAATGCCCTTATATAAAGCGCAGAGAAGTAGACCGGGGCGAACCTATGGAGGTGAATATGCAGAGGCTGCGGAGGAACTCTGGACGAAGCCGCAGAGTGGGACGAGCGGATGAGACGACAGAATCTTCGGGTGTGTCAGAAACGGAGGAGGAAGAACCAGGGAGCAGTGGAGGAGAGCAGCGGAAGGAACAGCGACTAGGAGGGGTGAGGAGCAGGAAGCATGCAGCGATCTGAGGAGGGTGTCTGCGGAGAGGCGACCGCGCTGAGACCTGTAATAACATTAGAGGTGAGTCTTACTGGTTGCCAATTATTAAAATAAAAGGGGGAGTGCAATGTTTAGTGGATACGGGGAGTTCTAATACTATTATGACCAGAGGTGCGTTAGAACAATTATACGGGATACAGAGGGTACTCCAGATACGCGAGTGTAAATGTCAGTTAATCACTCTGGGCGGCCCATGCAAAGTGGAGGGAGAAGTAAGCATCGAGAGTAAGCGGTGGACAGGGAAACGGGGTAACGTGACCGTCCATGTAGTGGGGGGAATGACCCGGCAGTACCAGGTGATCATAGGATGTGACCTGTTGGATAAAGTAGGAGCGAGAGTGAGGATTAATCGTGGGCAATGGGATATCAGAATCGGGGCGCGCACGTACAGCGGTAGAGAGATCGAAAGAAGCGAGGGAACGCAGATAGGGGCGGTAACCCAAATCAGTGACTGGAGGGGAGACATTCAGAGGGAGTTCCGAGATATTTTTTTTCACGAGGGGGATGTTTTAGGGGTAACGGGCCGAACGGTGCACGAGGTTCCACTGAAACAAGACAGGATTACTTACGTGAAGGAACGAAGATACCCGCAAGCACTTCGGGCCCATATTCGGGAAGAATTAACTTGCCTCAAGGAACAGGGGATCATAGTCAACAGTACGTCGCCGTATAATAGTCCCCTATGGGCAGTTAGGAAGAAGGGTTTACCGGGGGACGAGAAAGAACGTTACCGAGTGGTAGTGGACTACCGTAAACTGAATGACAATACCGTCGACGAGAGATATCCGATCCCGCGCTTTGAAGATATTCTTGATAGACTGAGTGGGGCAACCATCTTCAGTACGCTAGACCTTAAAGCGGGATACCATCAGATTAAGATGCATCCTCGGGATCAGCACAAAACAGCTTTTAGTTTCGAGAGGGGTCACTACGAGTTCACGCGCATGCCGTTTGGCCTCAAAAACGCCCCGATCATCTTCCAGCGATTGATGGACGAATTCCTTCGAGGCTTAGGGGAATCCTTTTGTCAAGTTTACATGGACGACCTACTGGTCTTCAGTAAAACCGAGAGGGAACACGTGGAGCATCTGCGCAGGGTTTTCGCGAAGATCAGGGAGTTTGGCCTCAAGCTGTCCAAGGAGAAGTCTATTATGGGGGAAGAACAAATCACCTTCTTAGGTCATAGTATTTCCAGGGAAGGGGTTAAACCAGACGCGACGAAAGTTGAAGCGATTCGCAAGATGGTGGTACCGCACGATGTTAAGGGTATTCGTCGCCTTCTAGGAACCCTCAACTACTACCGGCGATTTATACCGGACATGGCGGCATACCTCGTCCCTCTTAACAAGCTGCTGAGGAAAGGTTCCAGGATAGTTGTCACGCCCCTCATAGAAAATAATATTCGGAAATGCATGGAAAGGTTGCAGGAGAGACCCGTGCTGGCGTTCCCGGACTTCCAGAAACCCTTCGCGGTAACGACCGATGCAAGCGAATATGAGCTAGGGGCAGTATTGTCGCAAGGGGAGGCCGAGGGCGAACGTCCAATAGCTTACGCAAGTAGACGGCTTACTGACGCGGAGACGAGGTATAGTGCGTTAGAGAGAGAATTGTTTGCTATTGTGTGGGCAGTGGAGCATTTCCGGCCGTACATCTTCGGAAGGAGATTCCGAGTACACACCGATCATAGGCCACTCCAATGGATCGGAAGACTCAAAGAGACATCGGCGAGGGTGTCCAGGTGGAAGGAGTTCCTGGCCCAATACAACATGGAAGTGGTCTACAAACCGGGAAAGGAAAACGTTGTAGCGGACTGGTTGTCTCGGGCAATTACCACGAACGCGGTAGAAGAGGTGGGTGAATCGTCACGAGATGTGCGGCAATTCCTGAGCGAATGGACCCCGGAGAGAGAAGGTGGCGAAGCAACGGAAGGGCGAGAGACACCTTCAGACGATAGTTCAGCGGCTGACAGACCTGAGAGTATGGAGGAGATAGACGACGTTATCAACGACAAGAGGCGGCAGGTAATCTGGAAAACGCGGACATCTGGGTTACTGAAGATTGACTTCGCTAAATATGGGTCGAGCAGCGTCATTACGGTATGGTCCCAGCCTGGGGTTGGAGATGACCAAATTTGTCGAGTCCTCAAAGATGTGTCGAAGCAGGGGAAAGTGCACCACCTCTACGTGGGTAATGCCACTATTTGGGATAAAATCCAACGGGTATGGAGAGCTGAGCGTATAGGGTTGGACCGCAGCTTCATTCGCTGCAAACGAATGGTGGAGACAATTCGGGAGGAGGAGCGGCAGAAAGAGGTAACCCTAGCTTACCACCAAGGGAAGACTAACCACCGTGGCATTTCAGAGACCATGATGGCGTTGCGGCGGCGGTATTTCTGGGCAAACATGAAGAAGACGGTGAGTGAACTCATTGGCACGTGTCAGGTATGCCAACGCACGAAATACGATCGACATCCACCGAGAGTCATGCAAGAAGAGACAGCCACAGCGGAAGCGCCTCTCATGGACATCCAAATTGATACATTCACCTGGAGGGGATTTAAATGGGTGACAATGGTAGACCTATTTAGTAAGGTGGCTATGGCGTATGAAATACAGGAACGATCGGCGGACGCGGTGTTAGCAGCACTGCACAGATGGTTTCAGTTCTACGGGGTTCCAGAGCAAATCTCATCAGACGGTGGTCGTGAGTTCGACAATGCAGCGATTCGGGAGGAGATGCGCGTTTTAGATGTCAACTGGCACCTAAACACGCCGGGACACCCCAAAAGCAGGGGATGCATTGAGCGTCTTCACGGAACCCTCAGCGAGCATCTGCGGGTCTATCAAGGAGAAAAAGGGTTGGAGCCAGACGTTGCCATGGTCAAAGCCATCGTCGCGTATAATCACTCTATCCATGCGGTCACGGGGTTCTCGCCGTTCGAGGTTCTTTTCGGCCTGAGGGAGCGTCGGAGGGATTTTAGAGGGGCCACGGAAGACGAGAAACAACTGGTAAATAACCGCATGGAAATGCGAGCGATGTGAAAAAAGACTCAGAGCAGGATTCGAGCCGAGAAAGAGAAGAGGGTGGCGCGAGGAAATTTGGCTGTGCGTGACGTGACAGGGGGAGTTTCAATCGGGACGATCGTGTACCGAAAATTAGGGTCTAATAGAGGAAAAGAGCTGTCGAGATACGAAGGGCCATTTAGGGTGACCGTTATCAGAGAACATAATGTGGTTACCATTGAAAGCATGACCGCGCCACACAAGCGAAGGACGGTCCATATAGAACAGTTAAAGATTCCAGCACGAGAATCGCCGGGCGGGTAGTGTACTGGAGTATCCTCCCGCACGTACCGATACCAAACCATGTATCAGCCATATTTTAGTTTGTAAGGTTGTTCATAGAAGTGTTAAGATTTTTTGTTGTTTTGTATTGTACCAAGTGCATTCTAAGTTAAAGCTATGTATTATGTACTATATTTGTAAACGTTTTTCTTTTTTTTTATTCTATCTTACTGTATTATAGGTCGATTGGTAGTGCGTGAAGTTTCTAGTACTTTATTTTTGTTTTCGTTTTAATCCATTATAAGATTCTATTATTTTTTTTCTATTTATTACTATTATTTTGTACTGCATTTCAGAGTTTCCGAGGACTGTTCGGAAACTGGTAGGGGGGAGTTACAAGTGGAACTAGGACAATATCATTGCTAATACCATTAATGTAAATATAAACACTGCAAAAGATATAAAAGCAGGATTATGAGAGAGAATAAATCAGTATTGTTCTAAAAGTCTAACAGTGAGTTTCATTTCCTTCCTTTTTAAATCTCTTTTTTTTATTATTGTTTGTGTCACGACACTTAAGTTATATATATATATATATATATATATATATATATATATATATATATCTTATAATGCTCGTAGCTGATTGGTCAGATCTCGTATTTATATAAATAATCCAGAAGAGCAAACTTGGATGAGAGGATTCCAAGACAAAGCTTACCATCCTTCCAAAAGTTGCACTTTTGCACTTTTTTTTTTTTGTGGTTTTCTTATTGCATTCTAATTAATAATTTGTCTCCTTTTTTGAATTTTTATTCATTAGTTTACAACTTGTTCAAAAATATTTATAAAAGTTCTTATAGTTTACTATGTAAGGAGTTCCCAATTTTTTTATGTTTGCATCTTCGAGATATATCCAGATGCTATCCTATTTTTTAAACTTCTATTTTATTGATAATATATTATGTTTATGATCCATATTTTTCTATATTTTTACTTTGTATACTACTTTGTACAATTATATATAAGTTTTTTTTACCATATATAGATTTTTAATTTGGTTTAATATTCACTTGGTAGCTCGCTGAGTTGCCGACGCTCGATGGCAGAATCTTATTCTAATCTGTTAATATCTGGAGATGGATCCTATTGGATCTATAACCCTCCTGGGGCTCATCCAGCCTCTATAGAGTGAGTATCCAAAACAGGGGGAGATCTGCCGGTCAAACGTGAACTAGAACGAATCTCCTTCCTGCACAACCGTAGTCCCACTGAACCCTTCATGTGGTTTAGTTTAACGATCAGAGTCTGCAAACTGCTCTGATTTCAGTATGCCTCCGACTATAATAGGAGAAAACGATCAAATACATATTTGCCTTGATCCTTTATAATGCTCGTAGCTGATTGGTCAGATCTCGTATTTATATAAATAATCCTGAAGAGCAAACTTGGATGATAGGATTCCAAGACAAAGCTTACCATCCTTCCAACTTAATTCCTCCCGACTGGATTTAAGTCCTCCTCGTACGAGACTAATACTACTTGATTGCTTTACAGGAGTGCTTCCAGCTCGCCAAGTCCATCTATACTAAATGGGTTTAATGAACCGATGAGAATTAATTTCTACCGAATGGGAATATAATTGATTTTGTGTTATGTACAATTATTAAATATCTTAGTAAATATTATATTATTTTTGGGGGGGGGGGGTAGGTAAGTGTGTAGAGGGCAGAGCTGCTATACTGTGACAGAGCAATTATTTAATTCACAAAGAGTTCAGTTAGGCTTGTAAAGTTGTTGGGCTGAGCAACAAATGAATTCCTAAAAAGTTAATAAGCGCTGTGCCGACTGGGAAGCGTCGGCATAGACCGAGACTTAGGTGGGAAGATTGCGTTAAGAGTGATTTGGTAGGACCGAAGTTTGTTATCAGGGATTAGTGGTATCGGCATCGAGTCTTCGGGTTCGCTAAGCCTTTTTATTTATTATTATAATTTACTTAAAAAAATATAACAATTAATAATATAATAAAACTTTTTATTTATTTATAACAGTCGCGGATGCACCCTGTGAGATCTACAGACCCTCCTAATGCTTAAACAGCTTTTTAAAAAGTGGGTACCCTTAACTAGAGGGAAAACCTTGCGGTTGAGGGTGATCTCCGAAAAATCAAATTACTATTAAGAATATATTCTGATCTCACGATACCTAAAATAAGATGAACATTAAAGTTACTTAAAAAATTAAAATCTGGAGAAAGATTGTCATATTTAACTATTTACAGGGGTTTCATAATCAAATATCAATTAAAGGAACGAACGAATTTGCCCGAATAAAACAAGAATTTAATAAATGACGAAAATACGGTAACATAAACAATAATATTGTAGGACTAAAAATTTCATTAGTTAATTTTGTGAATAGGAAAGATAGTATACCAAAACAGCTCATCAGCACCAAACAGGAAAAACTAAATTACACGTTGTAATTATCCAATCATAACTATAAAAATTATTATTATTCATTTAATTTTTATTTGCACCTGCACAATTGCGCATCCAGCAAATTTGATCCTGGAGTTTTTCTCTTTGCTTTTCTACAGGAACATCGAGTTTTGGAATGAAATATCAATAGTTTAGTAGGTCTCTTGGTCAATGTCTTTTTAATCTTTTCCTATCAAGTCCAGGTAACAGGAAGTAGAAAAGGGAAAGAACGAATGGATTTGGGTGTTTTTGTGTCGATGAGTGGAATATTATGTATTTGTTATGAATATATGATTTTATAGTGGGAATGTTCATGTCATTGGGTATGGTGTGATTCGAAATATATGGTGCATTAACATTTTTTCTGAGAATTTTGGACTTGTTTTGCTGAACCCTTAAGTTCTGCTCCATATGTCCAAATAGGTTTTAGTATACTGTTATAGATAAGTCGTTTGTTCCGTTAGTCAATAATTTTTAAATATTTTTATGTTGAAGAGAATATGTGAAAAGATATCCCTGGGCCGGGATTCGATTAAATACCGTGGTACGAGCTCAGTTGGTAGAGCACCACGGAGACGTGGGAGACCCGAGCCTGGACAAATCTTTTCTCTTCAAAATAAAAATATTTCAAAATTATTGACTAACAGAATAAAAATAAAATAAAATAAATTATTAAATTTATAATTCATTTTAAATAAAAGTACTTAAAAAACTAATTAAGTATAAAAAAAATATAAATAAATAAACAAACAATAGTTTGATTTAAATATTATTAGTTAATTAAATATAAATCAAGCAATTATTGGACTGATAATGCCATAGCTTTTTGCCCAATTAAATCAGTAGTGACCCTGACAGATGCGCAGAGCTGAAACAAGTTATTTCTTGTTGTTATTGATATACAAAGTTGTTTCAACAAGTTTCTTGCGGAATTAGTTCCGTGTTCTCCGGCAGATAGGCCCAGTATCGGATTACAATCTAAAGCAAACAAGCATCCATCAACAATATTGAGTAGGCAAAAACTGTTTAGATATTGTGAAGAGCAAACAATAATTGATGTAGCAACAATTAATTGTTAATAATTTTTTATCTACATGAAAGTGGAGTAGATCAATGTGTAGAGCGCTGAGTTGATGAACTGTAGGTCACGGGTTCAAATCCCATTTAACTTAGAATAGATTTTCAAAACATTTAAAAAGATGGTAGCTTCCTTTCTACATTTTGTCATATACGGCAAGCAGTTAAGTTTATGCGTTTTTTCCCACTCGCCATTATCTTTAACGACTTTATATGTTTAGATAATATTGTCGTTGTAAGCCTAAAGTGGCATTCTAAAAATTTAACAATGAGTTTGAATTATATTTTCTGGAGTAAGAAACCTAATTGAATTTTAGTGTACTTTGGATAATTACTTCGTAACATAACAGGGATAGGTCAGTGAGTAGAGTGCTAAGTTGCTAGGCTGAAGGCTTCGGGTTCAAATCCAGCTGCGGCAGGTGATTTATTTAATCTGCTAACAGCCACGGAACAATGGGATCTGCACGGTGTCTTAGGCTCACCCTTGTATACATCGCACAATTTCGAGAACACGGGGTTATAGGATCGGTGAAAAGAATGGATTTGTCTGGCCGTGTTACGAGCCAGGCTAGCTCAGTTGGCTAGATCACCACGACGGATACGTGGGACTCGGGTTCGAATCCCGGCCGTGGACAAATCTTTTCTCTTCAAAATACATATATTTTTTAATGCATTTTGTTTTGGACATTAAGTAATGATCAAAGTAGATTTTTCCGTTGTATTTAGTTCAGCGTAATTCTGAAAGTTTTCATGATTACAGTATTAGTTTTATTCCGTACTAGCGACCCGCCCCTGCTTTGCAGGGGTAGGATGACATAATATGCCTACATGTTTTGTCTGCCTAATGAGTTTTATATGGTAGCTATTATAAACAAAAGAGATTACCGCGAACAGACAGACAGGCACGGCCAAGGACCTTGTTTTATAATATGTATAGATAGATAGCTCAGAGATATTAGGCAGCGTCTTTGATGAAACCTCCCAGGAGGCTTTTATCGTTATATTCCAACCCATTTACACAAAACTCGACAAATTATATACCAAAACCTTCCTGGTGAATCACTCTATCTATTGTTGAAAACCGCATGAAAATCCGTGCAATAGTTATTTAGTCAACCGCGAACTAAGGCGGTGACTTTGTTTTATATGTAAAGAAGTCTATCAGCGGGCGGGAATCGAACCCAAAACCTACGACAAGGCAACTTACCACTCTACCACTGAACTACTCCACTCCTTTTAATAAAAACATATTTCTGTCATACTTTATTTATAATTGGTTATGGTTTACTTTTGCTTCATAAACTCCTTCATCCTATCCGCTACTTTCCCCTATCGTGCCTTCCATGATCCGTTACTATTGTTTCCCGAAGACTCGGAAGAAATTATTCCAGTAACCGCAGTTTTCCCAACAACGCTATTAATTATTAACTCCCCTCCCTTCCCTGGGAAAGTTTCTTTATTCACCAGCTCAGCAGTTTTTTCCTCCCGCCTATCCTTAAACGAAACTCTTCTAATGATGAGAAAATGGGGCGTAATGCCGTTCACAGTTTCGACAAACTGTAAAATTGTCGAGATTTTTCTTGAAAGTTTTTTGTCTTGAGAAATATTTTAATATTAAGATTGACGAGCAGTGTTTAATGAAATAGAAAACATACTTTCTATTAAAGTCTCGTTTTAGAACAAATATACCGGAAAAACATATGTACCAATAGAACTCACGGCATTCAGTACATATGGGACATGTACTATAGGTGCTGAGTTGCCTTGCCGTAGAACCTGGGTTCAAATCTCGTTCGCTGGCAGACTTTTATAAATCTGTTAGCAGTCGGAGATGGGATCTATGACCCTCCTGGTGCTCGCACAGCCTCTATATAGTGCGTACTTAAATAAAGAGGAAAAGTCCGGCGGTTGATCGCGTTCTAGGACCAGTCACCTCCGTGCACAATCGTTGTCCAAGGATCAGTACAGTCTCTACCATGTACAGTGGGAAACCAGGGCTTTGATGGGCTCAAGTATTCCAGTAGCGATATAAAATCGCGTATGTAAAAACATAAAATCTCAAGTGTTGAGTAGCTTTGAATTTTTAGTTCTTGATCAATTCAAATCAGACAGCGATGCAAATCTGAATGCCGCGTTAGTGATCTTCAAACCTGAGTTCCAAATCGGCTGAGGCAGACAAATTATTTTTCAATCAACATATCTGAAGTGACCTCTGGGGCAAACCCAGCCATTACGAAATTGGGAAAAACCTTTTTGGTTGAGTGTGTCTCAAAATAGAAAATTTGACTCTTTGCGCAACTTTTGGCTTAAAAGGATTACAGTATCAACCATTTACTGAACCCAAGACTTTTCTTGGGTTGTAGGCATATGGAAGTTTATTTTTATTTCATCATTATAATTTATAATTGTGCTGATAAATAGTAACAAAAATGCTAAAGGAACTCTAAAAAGAGTGAAACACCTGTCGACTGAGCGTGATTTCACCTTCTTGCACAGCCGGTGGCTTAGAATATCACAGTCTTAGAATAATTGCACTATTGAATCGAATATAATTATTTGAGCTCTTCATGATTGCTATTTTTTTATTTTTGGAATTTAAATTTTATAGTTCGAACTTAATCACTTGGGGCAACGGACTCCATACCGTTATGATTTTTAAATATTTTTATTTTTAAAAATTTGATTTTTAATAGTACAGGATTATTTTTTTTTTTAAATATTATTTCTAATTTGATAACTACATAGGCCGAAAACTACAAGATAGGGAAGAAAACTTGACTAGGCATTTCCAGAAAGGATCAATGTTAAGAGTTCGACAATCGAACTTAGGAAGAAGAATAGAAGGGTTTGGAGAAGAAGCGCTAAATCACGGAGGGCGGGCACTCAATTAAACAACTAGACCAATCTAGAACCTAAGTGCTCTGAGGAAAAGTCCGATTGATTAAAAAAGCACAATCAAGTTCCTGTCGACTTGCAGCAAGGTTTATAGCAAGAGTCACACTTGTTCTGTCGCTTTGGGTTGAGTCATAACAACTTTTAAATTTTTTATATTTTCCAAAAATATATGTTATCATGAGCTTTAATATGGAAAATAGAATGTAATTATGAGAAATGTGTGTATTTCGGTAATCATTTAATCAAAATCATTTTAAATATCTTGGCTCCATAATAGAGATAGATGGCGCATGTGATATAGAAATAAAAAGAGAAATTTCATATGGTAAAAATACCATATCAATGCTCAACTCGGTATTATGGAATAGAGACATTATCCCCTAAACAAAACAATAAAATAATATATATACAATAGTATATTACTGATCAGAAACTTGGAGCAAAAGCAACCTCAGGAAAAAACTCCTAACCACAGAAATGGACAACTGGAAATGAGCGGTGGGAATATCCTGAATGGACAAAGTAAGAAATGCGACCATCAGAGAAAAGATGGAGGCTGAAAGAACCATTCTGAAAGATATTGAGAAAAAACGCCTGAAACGGTATGGGCATTTGAAAAGAATGCCCAAAGTAGTCTACCAATGGAAAATTGGGAGAACAAGACGAGGAAGACCAAGGAAGTGGAGGAATTCATGATGGGTCATGGGCCACAGGAAGAATGGACCTTAGGTAGGACATTAGGGAAGGAAGCCATCCAATCACTAGGTTAAGGAAACTCACTATTAGTGGAAACTTCTGTTTAAAAAAAATGCATCAAAAATGAATATTTCAACTAACATATACCACCTATACTTCATTACATGAGCTTTAGTATGGAAAAGAAAACGTAATTATGGAAAATTTGTATATTTCGCTATGCTAGTTGACCCTTTTTTTTCTTGATGAAATGATTACCGAAATCTAGTCAATGCCCATAATTACATTATCGTTTGTATTTTTAGAAAATATTAAAAACTAAACGAATAAACAGATAAAATTTGTTGTAACTCAACATGAAGCGACTACTTGGGGAACAGATACCAAAAAAATTATAATGGGTTGTACTTTATAATTGTTTTAGTCATGACTTATTTTTATTCATATTTTTTTTTTTTTTAGAACTTTTCATAGTTTAGTGAAATCTAGTTTTACCTTTATAATTAAATTTATTGCTAATATCCTCCGATATAAATAATATAGTAAACAATAAGGAGCCCTGAGATGATGCAGTTGGTAATAATGTTTATTCTAGAAAATATATTTCAAGTTATAGTAGAGGGAAAGCAGTAAAAATTAAAAGTAATCTTGGTGCCTGATAATTAGACAGTCTCGGGCCGGTATTGAACTTTATTGGCCTTTTTATTTCCTTCACGGCTTCTTCAGCTATTGCCTCTTCAATCATTAAACTTTAGTGCCAATCTAACCAAGGATGTCTTTCATTAAAATATTCATCCTCAATCTGAATATCACGGCATTTTTTTACCAATTGCTTGTTATTTAATTAGTTTACAATTTAATTAATTACAACCTAATTAATTTCATTTGAACTTCTACTTCATCATGAAATGATTTTGGAATTGTTGAACGTTCGTCGTAAATAAAATCATTAGAGGACTCATCCGTGGTGGTGGAATGGTTAGTATAGCAATCTTCTGTAGCAGTGGTTCCTAACCTTTTTTATACCACGCCTGTTCAAATGAAGGCCTTCCACGCCCCCCTTATTCAAATAAAATTCCTCCTGCGCCCCCTTGCACAATAAATTGTGGGCATTAGAAAAAAAAAGTATTATATTGAAAACAAAACATGTAGTTTTACTGTCACTACATACAACATTATACAGTTTCAATTTAGGGTACGAAATTACAGGTACGAGAGAAATAACTAAAATTTAGTAAGATTTTTTTATTTTCAACTGGTTTCGCGATCCTCTGACTTGACTAACTCCCCTCCCCCGGAAAAACGGCTGTAGAGGAAAATTTTAATTTTATACAGGAAAGACTTATGAGCTATCGAATCGTTTCGTTCTGCAAGAGTAACTGTCTGATTTTGTTTAAATAATGCCAATTCATAAGGTACAACTGATAAAATTATACGGATGACGAACATAAGGAAACTGGACAGACTGAGAGGCCAGTACAGGACGGCACAGGTAGCATATTAATTAGTTAAGGTAGAGGAAGGTTTCTAGGCACTAGTTACCTGAGCACGGTCCGAAGGATGCACGCTTCAAGGTAACTCAATAGTCGACTTCAAGGCGAGTTCTCTACGCTTTGTTATTGACATGTTTCCTGTAAGCTGCCGGGTCTTCAAAACAATAAAGTACATAGTCTGAGGAATTGTTATCTTGATGCACGAACACCGGTTGCCTTTGATTTGTTTTAATTTTTTTCTATAGGAACCTTTCGTAGCCTACAACTCTAAGTTAATCTACCAAAAAGACCAAATCAGCCTCAAGAAGTGATCAGACCACCACGTGTGTATGGTTCGGTGAGGGTTTTTTTTTTAACTAAATGCCTAGAGTGAAAACTTCTTTGGTCGCGTTAAATTCCTTTTGGAGGGAATAAACTTATGGCTTCGCATCAGCAACATGGCGGAGATCCAGCACACGCACAACTAGTAGTAAAGTTGAGAGGCAAACAGCTCCTACTGGCCTCACCAGGTAAACCTCTGTTATTTGACTCTGAGGTATGACTATTTGACTATGCGGCACATTACAGCGTGTACGCCCGGCCTAGGGACTCAAAATATTTAAAGGACAGTTTTTTAAAATTCATTCGTTCACTTCGTCCTTTACCCCTTTCGTCCACTTTTTCCTTGCATCTCCGATATCTGTCATTTTATCAAATATAAGTTTTATGAGTATTTTTTTTTATGTAAGTACCTCCGATCGTTTATGTCTTGTACTATAAATCTTAGCTGCTTGATGTCTTTGGTAATTTCCCTGTATTCATTAATACTTGTTTGCTACAACACAAGCCCAAATATGTTAGATCATACATACGCAATCCTCCCACCTACGCCTCGAATGTTTACGAGTCGGCTCAACGCTTTTTACATTTTTAGGAATTTGTTCGTAACTGCGCCAGAAGGCCATCTCAATTTTCGCGATGCTACCGCTTCAATTATATTAATTGGGTGCATGCTCTGCAATTCCTCGTTGACGTAATTGTTCTGAATTAAATAATTAGTTAGTATCGTAAAGAACAAAATTAACATGATTTTTAGAAAAGACTGTAGTATTTGCTGTGAAATGTTTCTACTGATGAAAGCCACTAATTCATATATTTAATTGTTTTCGATGTTTCATAATCAGACTAAGCACTCTAGCGCTTTCTCAAAATCATATTTTTGAATTGATTTACCGCTTCGAGTTTAATTGCAACAAGTTTTAAATGTTGTTAATTCATAACGTCACTCTATACTGCTATGGCTAATCAGACAATGGGAGCTTTAAATTTGTCTGTCCAGTTTTAATTAGGATAGGGATCTTTAACGAGTACCTGACATCTTAAGGCCCGGGACCTCATTTTTACGTCTCTTCCGAAAGACTGCAAAACAAAGGACTTTTTACTGCCTTTAAAAAATCCTAGGGCCACCCGCCACGTGCCGGGCTACGAACTCGCGATCTTGGGCTTAGTAAGTTGTTATACTAACCACTAGACCACAGGTGACCCCCATTTTAACTGTTCATTAGTTGCCTTTTTAATATTCTCCAAAAATAAAAATTATAGTCAGCTTTTGGATGGAAAAAAGAGAGTAATAATTTCCGAATTACTCTTTTTTGTTCATACTAAAACATGATTTTTTTTTCGAGAATATTAAAAGGAAACGATTGAACAGTTAAAAGTTGTTGTGACTCAACTCGAAGCAACAACCCTCCACTCCTATTAATCAAGTATGAATAATATAATCGAAAAGAATGATGATGCTATAAATTAAGCGCAAGGACATTGCGAAGGAACAGTTTGCACGAGAGGATAAGAAAACTTACAAACTAGGACGAAGTAACCCGGAGACCGGACTGAGCAAGCTAAGAGTGGCAGAGCCGGTCCTGGCGGTCAAGGTGAGGCGGACCAATCAGCGGTCGTCTTTCTTTTTCCTCCTCGGCGGCTCAGCCATTAGCGAACAGTCTTTTAAAAATAACCCCGTCTCAAATTGGTCCTTCCTCAAGCCGGTTTTCGATCATCTTCGCAGTTTGATGGAAGGTTGTAAGTGCTTGTTTAGTCAGAATGGTATCTCGGTATCATCGCTGGTTGCCAAATAATAGCTCATGACTGCAACCTGTATTATCTTTTTTTTTCGTTTAGGTTTTTTTTCTCTAATCAGTGTTAGAACAAGTTCTGATTTTATACTGGAATACGTAGCTCATCATGTCGAGATTACATCGACTTCGCTGTGCAATGTAATCTCGACTATTCGATTTGCTAAATACACACGGCGATTTATATATTTTGGCTTTTGTTATTCTCAGAAGGATAGCTAGGGCCAGGATAGCTAGTGAGCTGTAGATCCCGGATTAAAAACCGGTTGTTTCAGATAAATTATTTATTATATTAAGAGATGTGGGTCGACTCCATGGGATCAACAGATAATCCCGGGTTGAAAATGAAAAATCCAAACTATCACTACATTTATTACAAAAAAATATTTTTATATTATAGTACACGTTTAATGTTGTGCTGGACAAGATCATGAGAATTTTCTGGCAAAATGACGATCCGGGTGCAGTAATAGGAACAAAAAGGGACTATGGAAATATTCAACACAAAATATAGGCTAATAAAAGTCACGAAAAAGTTTAAACACGAATTTTGTGGAATCTGAAGATCCTTCTGAGGTTCACCCAGCCTTTATAAATCGGGTATCCTTAATTCAGGAAAAATACTGGCGTTTGAGTGTAATCTCGGACAAAGCTCCCTGCAGAGCTGTTTTACTAGAAACATAAAGTGTTTAGTTCAAACCTTCATTGTTGTAATTGTACCGGCTTTTTTAATATGTCTAGATCAAATACAACTAAATTTAAGAAAAGTGGCCGCTTGTGGTCTAGTGGTTAGTATAGCAACCTACTAAGCCCAAGATTCGTAGCCCGTCAGGTGGCCCTAGGATTTTTTAAAGAGAGTAAAAAATCAACGGTTATGTCGTCCTTCGGAAGGGGCGTTAAACGGGCGTCCCGAACCGGTACGATGTCAGCCACTCCTTAAAGATATCCTATTTAAACTTGAAAAGGCAAAATTTAGAGCTCCCACTGTAGCATCGATCGATTAGCAAAAGCAGTATAAAGTGACGTTAAATAAACAAGCATAAAACAAATTAAAAAATATACTTAAATATATTTTTAATTAGAGTTATAATTTTAAAAATATTAGCTTCTTCGTATATAGTATATAATAGACGAGATTAAAAGATTGTTGAAATTGCGATAAGAAGAAGGATCTTGAAACTTTTATAAATCCTATCCTTGGCGATAAATCTCTCAACTTTATATAAAGTTACACTATAGTAGCCCATAAATAATGACAGGTCGGTCAAATCATAGTAACTTTGCCCATAAGACCCCCAGCGTATTCTGCAATAATTCCCTTTAAACTCATTTAAAACACAACGTGAAAAATGATCCCGAAGCCCTCTTGAAAACTTTAATGTAAAAAATAGTTCAAATAAAAGTGTCTAATAAAATGTAGAATTGAAATAGATCAAGTTGGTAAATGTTTAAGTTCTAAATGCTTGTTGAAAGTTGTTTGCCTTCGACTGCCAGCTCATAATAGAAAATGGGGATTCTATTATAATAACTACGACTGAAATTTTAACTACATGCCTACAACAAAACTTGTTAATAATAGAAATGTTTAAGACTTGATATTTTACGTTGGAAAAAGGTTTGTTTTATTGTTCATTTTTTCGGTGATGAGAATGGATTTGTCTGGCCGTGTTACGAGCCAGGTTAGTACTACGCTAGAGATGTGGGCGACCCGGGTTCAAATCCCGGCCTAGAAAAATCTTTTCTCTTTAAAATATAAATATGTAAAAATTACGACAATTAATAAACAAATAAAATAAAATAAATTATAAATAATATAATGATGTAAATCAACAAGATCCTAAATAAAGTAATGTTCAATGAACGTTCTTCCCCTTGTATACATTCCAAAAATTGCGAGAAGAAGGTGATATAGGATCGGTGAAGAGAATGGATTTGTCTGGCCGTGTTACAAGCCAGGTTAGCTCAGTTGGTAAGAGCACCACGACGGATACGTGGGAGCCCGGCCCTGGACAAATCTTTTCTCTTCAAAATAAAAATATTTAAAAATTATAACAATTAATAAAAAATATAATAAAATAAACATTGTAGTTCTCATTATAAAAAAAGCATACGTTTTCTTGTATTTCGATTTAGTTTTAATTTTGTATTGAATATAATTTCTATCTTTAGAAAAGTGTTTTAATATAATTTGAAAAATAAACAACCCATGAAGGATTCGGTATACACTAGGCATTTCCTTCAATTAGAATTATCCACTGATTATCTGAGAATTATCCAGTCCACACAGTACTCCGTTGCTAAACACAGCTTACAGGCAGACTCCCATCTTACGTCCCATCCGAATGACGGATTAACTAAGGATTTTTACTTCTTTTAGATAATCCCTAAGCGACCAGTCAGGGTCCCTGTTATGCTGACCAAGGTATAACACAGGTCACCCTAGCTGAATTAAGTAAATGCTGTGTAAAAACCTACGTTTCTTCTCCTTTCAAAGAAGTAATTAGCTAACCTCAAGGCTCCATGCCGATGCTGCTTGCCAACTTATCAACCTTCCACGAGCTACTGTCTGAACCAAAATCCCGTCCTATTGTCCTACCTTCGATCTACCCTTCGTAAGTATTATTAACTATTTCTGTTATTAATATTTCCGAAAACGTAAAGTTTTAGCGCTTCCTAAAAACCCAGAAGATGACACCTTGTTGCAAGGCCATCAACTTCTTGAAGACCCCTACTCAGAAACAGATGATGGTCTACTTCGCCGAAGACGTGCGACCCCAGAGACCACCTTCGCAGGTCCTCCTGATTAATCTTTTGAACCCTCACCTGCTTTGTAGTCGACCCTTGCGACTGAGTCAGTTTTCATGCTAAGACATTTATTTCTGCTCCATTCGTATTCAGATGGCGCCTGCCCTGAGCCGTTACACACTCGTTTATATTCCGCGGAGGATGTGGAAACAATTTCGCTCTATCTGTTTTCTCTTGGGGGGGCTTTATATATTGGACCCTGCTCCAAGATGTCCTGCCTCACTAAGGACCTCCTAGTCCTCGCGGCTCATATTGACCTAGGTACTCCTTGGAGGATCTATTTCGATGTTGGGAAAATATCGATTATTAATTACTTTGATATTTTTTCCTTTGAAACATAATGTCACTAGTAATAATTCAGATTCCAAAAATTAAAAATTAACAAACGACCAAATAAAGCTTGTGGAGCTGTTACATTTTAAGTAGTAACTATCAATGATCACAGTATCAATATCTCGCAAATTGATCGCAATAGTAATTCGATATACATAAGTAAAATATCGATACAGTGCATATCTATAAGGTGACACGTTCTCCCTTCAAAGCCAATAAATCTTTCGCCTTTTGCTAAAGGGGAAAGGTCTTAACATTGAATAAAGTATCTGACAGTAATATAGATTAATATATATAATTTTTAAAAATATAGATATACAAATATTATACCAAGATGCCAACCCTTTAAATTTGGCCACATACCAAGGACTATAAACAAGTTTTTTAGGATTTTGAATTTTTTCTTTTGTATCTTTAGGTCTCTAATTCGAAACAGGCAGATAAACTGTTAAAATTATTTAACGTCACTTTGTGCTGCTATGGCTAATCGGACGATGCTACAGTGGGAGCTCGAAATTTCGCCTAAGTTTTAATTAGGATAGGTATTTTTAACGAGAGCCTGACACTTCACTGGCTCGGGACTGCAATTTTACTCCCCCTCTGAAGGATCGCGTAACCATGGGTTTTTTAAAGGAAGTAAGTGTCCCTTCTGCTATCAGCGTACAAGAAAAACAATAGTCAAAAGTTCCCATGCATTTCACTTTAATAGTCTGTGCAGGGTCGTTAAAAATATTTACTTCAATCGCCTTATAAATAGTCTTACTCGACAATTAAAGTGTGAAAGTGTAAATTGTATTTTAGTGCTAATAGGCCATAATCGAGAGAAATATTCATTAAAGAACCCAACAAATAATATAAATGATAAATAATTAAATAAAAGAAATAAAATAATAAAATTATGACTGCTGTTGAAGTCCTCGCTTGGCAAGGCTGCCACTTTACGCTGCATGATCACGTTAAACATGCTCACAACAAGCATCAGTTTGATAAAGCAGGGCATCGAACTTTTAGCAACTAATGCATATCATGCGGATTGTTCTATGCAGTTATTTTTAGACTGTCGATGTGAGACGTACCATTTCTAGTTTGTATTTGTCTGAATTTTTTGTATTTTCTTGTACGTGGAAGATGGGATATTATAATCTCAAAAGTATAAGATTCCTTTATAAAAACTAACATATTCACTACATCTTTATATTTAAAAAAAACTTATAGTTATTTGTTCATTTAACGTTGCTTTGTGCTAATATGGTTAATCCCACGATGGCCTATCTTTAAGGAATATGGCCTTTCGTATAATTGGGAAAGGGATCTTTAACATTGCAAAGGCTTGGGACCACCATGTCTCCTTTAATACCATGCCTCCTCCAAAGGACGTCATAAGTATGTTTTTTTTTTACTCACTTTAAAAAATCCTAATACGTCCTGCCGGTTACGAACGCTCGACCTTGGGTATAGAAGCCCCCCCAGGTTGGGAACCACTGATCTAAAAGAATTTTTTTCGAAAGGAGATAATTTTTTTTAAAAAAACTTTATAACAATTAAGAAAAATGCATGTAGTGATCAAAAAGGTACGTGCGTGCGTAACTAGATGTACCAGTCCTAACATGCTGTGCTTACTTGTTATTTTTTTAGTTACGTTACAAAATTACTTAACATTAGTACAGACTACAGGTAGGAATAGATACAGATATGTTCTGAAATTTGAACAGTTCTGAAAATTTGTATGTTTAAAAAGCTATACAAATACAACCTCTGACGGGTCCTGGGTTCAGTACAAGGTAGAGACTGTACTGTTTCAAAGGACGACGCTACCCTAATTATCGATAACCACTTTATAGAGGCTGGGTTAGCCCCAGGAGAGTCTACAGATCCCTAAGGGTTCATCCTAGTTAACGCATTAAATAATATACTATATCATCTGCAGCTGGATTTGAAGCCTGAAACTTCAATACAACAACTCAACTTCAAACTTCCCGCTTTGTAAAATTACTTTAAAAAAAAATTATACGACCGAACTGATTCGATATAACGACAATATCCTTTGACATGTTCCCTCCGAACTTTGAATATCATTTGACATGCTGCTGTTAGAGGTTCGAATATCCTTTGACATGTTCCTCTAAAGGTTTGAATATCCTTTGACACGTTGCCGTAGAGCTTTGACTAACCTTTGACCGTTAGGAGCGCCTTGGCATTTAGTGAGAACGACTTTCCCAAGTCCGTGGGAGATTGTCGTTGCTTCATTGTAGCTGGGATAACTGTTGAGGCTATTAGCTTGCCATCTCATTTTATAATCTTTGCCTCTTAGTTAAAATTCATTTTATTGTTTCATAATTTTTAGTATAAATTAAGCCAGGCTCTATGATTAAATATTCTTATTATATATAGATGATTGCAGGTACATTTTGGTACATCAGAGCGAAATGCGTGGAAGAATAACTGAAGAATCAAATCTGACTCTCACAATTTGAAAAAACAATTGTATTTATTTTTTAATATATAAGTCTAACTACCTCTAGGTAACTCAAGATAAAAAAAAATACGTTTAGCCTTACAAAGTCAAAATTTTGAATTTACAATTTTTCAATTATTAAATTTTGCACTTTCTTTTTTCCCACTACTTTTCTTGAAGCCCATAATAGAATTTCGTGAATATATTCGTGAACTATGTCAAAATATATTTCATAACATCTCAAATTGAGTATCAGAGACTAATATAAAACCATGAATAGCATCAAGATTTTGGTTAGAAGCAAACATAATTGGAAGTTCTAAACTGATTTTTACAAAAAATATAATCACGTCGGATTTTGTCCAGAGAGAGTTAACTGCTTTCGAATAACCGGAACCGCATCATTCTCGTAGTTTTTGGCTTGTAATATTAGCAAAAACTCCTTGTCAAGCTAATGTCTTACTTAGCTCCTTATTCACTACGAAAATAACTCGATTCCGCTAACTTAAGTACAAGGAACTCATTTTGGAGAAAATTAGACTTAAGCACTTATCGTAGTGGGGCTGTAGATATGTTGCAGAAGCATTTTGAGCCTTCTTTTAAAAGAATTAGAGAAAAAACTAAAGGAGACGTGTGATGATGTCGACCATAAAAATCGATAGCCTATAAGAAAGCCTCAATCGATTTAATGGGGTCATGTTGAAAGAGGAGCTAGTTTTTAAGTGTTACTTCCGCTGGGACAAATAACGGACAGGTTTACTTCTACACTTGAGTGTACTTTCACCAGCTCTTTTAGAAAACGGCAGAAAATACTTTCAGAAATAGATTGGTGATAGGTGAACCTTGAGCCACGTTTGGAAGTGTTTCCAACGTCTGCAAATACAATAGAGAGTCGATTATCCGAACTATTGCTGTCAGATGTGGTTTGGATAACCGAAATCGTGTTACTGGAGAACGCAAATCAACACAAAAAACAATTCCCACGTTAGTATATATATAAAAAAAACTTATTTTATTCTGTAGCTCATAAAAAAAAAATAAATGCTAAAAAAATTAACGTTAGCAATTATCTGAACTAGTGCAGTAAGATTTATGTTAGTGACTCAAAGATTGTAGTAAGATAAAGAACGTTGCCGCACAAAGAACTTAAAAAAACTTTATTGGTAAACAAACAAAACAAACAATTTACACAAGCTACACTATAAACTAGGATAATGACTACGACTAACTATATCGGACTATCTGACTATGATCTATGTCTTACAGCAAGGCTTATATACAATAGTGAGGGAAGGGGAGAGTGCTGACTCAGGAATGTAGGATTATGCACCTTAACTCCTCCCTTCTCAAGATGCGAAACTCCGGAGAGCATTATTTATTAGGTAAAGTCCAAGGATTAAATATTGGTGGTAATTGAATTTCTTCTGTCTGGTGACTTGGTGGTCCAGACCTTGAGGTACATGTACAATATTTTAAGACAAGGATACAGATATGATATACAAAAAGATACAATACAATAATGTTAAGAATATACAAATAATAATCATTTTCTATGAAAGATATATAATCTAAATCTTCTAATACAATAGATGGATTAGGTGGTAATTCGAGTACATCAAATGACATATTTAAAGGTAGGGTATTACTTATAGTATTTTCTAACTTAATTATTTTTGAATCAATCATTATAGTACTAGGTCTAGGACATTGCAGTAATGTTTCATTATGCTTAAGTTTGATCAAGGCAGTTAAAGGTAGGAAAATAGGATACAAAGCTTTATCTTCTAATGTTACATAGCTAATGTTAAAACTAAGGTAATAATCTATGTCATCAATGTATTTAATGAAAGACTTTACATTAATACTAGATGTAATACAATGTTTAAAGTTATTTTTAAGTAAATTCTGGATACAATGGTTGTCGATTTCTTTGACATTTATACAATAATAATATGTGTTAATAAAGGTACAATTTCCCGTGAGGGTTTGATTCTTATCTAATAAAACAAGTTTATAAGGAGTTAATGTTGTTACAAGAGTATTATTGTGTGAAACAGGAATTGGAAGGAGATACATGGTACTGTACATTTTTTGTTTTAATGGGATTGATATGAAGTAATGAATTATATTATTTTTGATGAAACATCTAGTTTTGCTGATTTGCCATAATGTTTCTAAATCTGTTGATATTAAGGATATGTTTCGTTTTAATAAATATGAAATATCATTATGAGTTAACATACTAGAGTGTAATATGCCTAATTCACAAAATTCAAGGGAATTTTCTATATCTAAAGTTCTTAAGGTTATGTAATTAATTATAGAGTAAAGTTCATTTAAATGGGTTGTGATAGTTGTCATATCTAATGAATTTGCTAGCTTTGAAGTTCGTTCATTATTCTTATTTAATATTAAAATATCATTTCGAAAGGCTTCTATTAATTTTTTATTGTATAAGATTTCCTGTTCTACGTTATGTTCGAGATGATACGAGTTTTTCTCTAATTTTGAAATAATTTGATCATAATGATCTTTATCAGAAGCATCGAGATTGCCAGTGATCCATTTAATAGCGGAACCTATACCGTTAATAAGTCCTCTCTTTGGTCTGTTTGTTTGAGGTGTGCTTATTAGTGAATCTATCTTTGATTTTACAAATTGTAGTTGCCTATGTACTGTATCATAAGTGGTACTAGTTTTGAATGAGTTCAAATTTTGTTCTGCGAATATTAATTCCTCTTTTAAGTGAGTGAAATTAATGTAATGTAACAAGGTATGATATTTGTCTATAGTAAATGCAGGTGGCATGTTTATTGCTGTTATACCTGGTGCATTAGTTAAGTCTGTAATTTCATATGCAGGAATATTATGTAATGTCCATAGGAGAAGAATCATTGTCATTGTCTTCATTATCTGAAACAGATAGTGTTGCAGGTTTTCTTTTAGTTTTATAATTTTTACGTTTTCTTTGAATGTTATCAGAATGTGCAATGATTTCTTTATTTTTATCTTGTAACTTATAAACCGGTTTAAAAGGATTTTCATTCTTATTTCTAGTCCTAACTCTAGCATAGGTTTTGTCAGGAATGTCAGCATCTTCTCTATTGTGATTAAGTGAGTTAGTTCTGGATGTTTTTTCGTCCATTATTCTTGATTTTATTTGTTCATGAACCAGTTTTAGATCATTGTGATACCGTTCTACTAATTGTTCAGTCACTGGGGCTTTGTCTGTTTTATCTTTTTGTGTCCCGAATGTTATCTCGTTTGGAGTTAATTTTAATTTTTGATTTAAAGTGTTGTTAAATGCAATTACTGCAAGACATAATTGTTTCTTTAATTTTATTGTAGGTTCTGTTGCTTTCAAATTTCAAAGAATTTCAATTAGCGTGGAATGGGTTCTATTAAGGAGACCTAAGGAATTAGGATGATTGGGAGTAACATAGTAGGGTTCAATTCCTTGGGATCTCAGTAAGTTTTCAACTAAATTATTTTTATATTCCCTGCCATTATCCATCTTAATTCTGTCAGGAGAGGGATATAGTTCCAAATATTTCATTATCACATCTGAAACTTGGATAGAGTTACAAGCATCAGTCAGTTTGGCGAAAAGACGTTTGGAAAATGTGTCAACTATGGTGATTATAAATTTTTGTTCATAATGTAAAGTATCAATCATGATTTCTTCAAAGGGTTTGTCTGGAGTTGGTGTAATGCAAAATTTTGTTTTAATTGGCTTCCGATCATATTTGGTCTTTCTGCATATTTCACACTTATTACAATAATCAGTTATGGTATCTTTCATTCTAGGCCAATAATAATCCCTTTTGAGTTTTTCATATGTTTCAAGGCTTCCCCTGTGACATGTCTTACCGAGGTGATAAGAATTGATTATGTCCAGTTGTTCGTTGGTATTGGTGATATCTAAACATTTTTTCTTATACCTTTTTATCTTTACCGAAGGATAATTGTCCTGGATAATTTGTGATATTTTTAAAAAAATGCCTTCGAATTCGTCACGAACTGTTTCTATGTTTGGTTCACAAAATACACCATAGGTTGTATTTGGCTTGAAAATTTCTAATAAAAGTTCATTTAAATCATTATTCCAAGGATATGCGGTATCAATATAAAATCTAGTTTTATTAAAAGGTTTTTCTACCCGAATTGACTTCTTTCCTCGTTGAATAAAGATTTGAAATTTCTCAATATTTATTGGCTTATCTTGATCAATTATCCAAATTTGTTGGTTGGATGACTCTTGAGAGTGAACTGTGGCAAGACTGCTGGTTTCAACTTCATGATCGTTATTGTTATGAGGTGCAGGATGAATATTACCGATTTCATCAAATTCTTCAAGAAATTCATCAAGTTCATCTGATGAAGCTAAAGGCATATTTGAGGTTTCTTCTAGAATTCTGTCTAATTCGTCATAGTCAATTTCTTCGATGGCATGTAATTCCTGATGGTTTCTGGACAATGCATCCGCAACATAGTTGGTTTTCCCTTCTATATGCTTAATTTCGAATTCAAAGTCCGATAGTTGAAATATCCATTTCATGAGCCGAGCGTTGGTGTTCTTCATTGTAAATAGCCAAGTTAATGGCTTGTGATCTGTGTGTATTACAAACTTTTTACCGTAAAGATATGGCTTAAAATGGTTACATGCATAGACTATGGCCAATAACTCTTTTTCGATGGTAGAGTACCTTTGTTCTGTATCCGAGAGGGTGCGTGAGGCAAAAGCTATTGGATGATCTATTCCATCTGAAATTTGGGATAAAACAGCACCAAGTGCTACAGAGCTTGCATCTGTTGTTAAAATAAAAGGTAGATCCCAATCTGGAAATTGAAGGATAGGAGCATTGAGGAGATGTTGCTTCAAAAGGATAAAGGCTTCTTGGTAGGAAGAGGGACAAATACATTTTTCATCAGCTCGTAAGGCTTGGGTTAAAGGTTTAGCCAGGTGAGCATAATTATGAATAAATTTCCTGTAATATCCCGTCATGCCTAGAAATTGTTTAATTCCTTTATGAGTTTTTGGTAAAGGAAAGTTTTCTATAGCCTCGAGTTTAGATGGATTGGTTTTTAGTCCGTCTTTTGAAACAATGTATCCTAAAAATGGGAGTTCATGTTTTAAAAATTCTGTTTTGTCGAGCTGTATTGTGAGTGAATGTTGAGTAAGTTTTTGAAAGACTGTTTCTAGATGATAAAAATGGTCATCAATATTATTAGAAAAAATTATTATATCATCCATATATACTAAACAATTTGGTACATTGCTTAACATCATATTGATGGCCCTTTGAAAGGTCGGGGGAGAATTACATAACCCAAAAGGCATACGGAGGAATTCATAATGACCCGATTCTGTAGAAAAGGCTGTTTTTTCAATTGAGTCTTCAGCCATTTCAATTTGGTGAAAACCAGACGCTAAGTCAATTGTAGAAAAAATTTGTGCGTTATTTAGTTGGTTAAGAAGGTCTTCTATGTTTGGTAGCGGAAATTTATCTGGAATGGTTTCCTGATTCAGTTTTCGATAGTCAATAACCATTCTAATTTTCTTTTTTCCACTAGCATCGACCTTTTTTGGTACTACCCAAATTGGTGAATTATATGGAGAGTTGCTTTCCCTAATAATATTAGAATCTAAGAGTCTTTGTATTTCTTGTGAAATGTCTTCTCGAAATTGGTGAGGATATCTATAGTTCCTACTGTAAATGGGTTTGTCAGTTTTTAGTTTAATTGAGTGTTTAAGTAGTTTTGTAGATCTGAGTGGGTCGTTTTCGCCCTTGATCATTTCGGGATATTTATTTAATAGTTTTAATAATTTATTTAAATTATATTCATTCATATGTTCATGTCTAATTAAATCTTTAATGCTATTATTATTATTACTTATAGTATCTAATTGGTGTATATTATTTTCAATTAATCCATTATTAATTTTAACTTTTCCTCCAAGTAAAGAAATTTCATTTTGTTTACTAAATATATTAATGTCTAGTTGCTTCATACTTTCAAATCCTAATAATAAATCATAAGTATCGCTAAAAGGAAAAATATAAAACTTAACTAACAATTTACTGTCAAGACCTAAATTTGGAGCAAGGTCAATACATGCTGTTGTAGTCCCCTTTTCGCGTCCGGTAGGTGTTTTAACAATAAATTCTTCCGATTTAATTTCAGTTCCCTCGGGTAAGGAACGTGGGTTGATATAATTTTTTAGAGCGCCAGTATCAATGAGCCAGGTCCGTTTTTTAAAATCCATGAATTGTGGTAATTGATCAGTGAAATTTAGGGGATATTCGGGGATGGTTCCGGCTGACTTGGTCCTAAAAAATTATCAAATCTGGTGGTTAGTGTCTCTAGTTGTTGTTTTATATCACCTATCTCGTTATCTCCTTGTACTAAGTGATTCATAGGCGAGTTGTTTGACCTTACGGTTCTCATAGACACGGTATTTGATGAGTCAGGTTTAAAGGGTCCCGTAGGGAAAGGCGTCTTCTGCCTCTGTTGTTCCCAGTTAAAACCCTGGAAATTATTAGCGGGTTGATGGTTAATTCTTCTATTCATACTTAAATCTCTGTTTTCACGATTTTGATTAAAATTATAGTTATAGTTTATATTAGGATCGTGGCTTTGAGGGTTTGAATAAGAATTAAAATGAAAATTAGGATTAAAGTTAGTATTTGGGTTAGGATTGTGATTAAATGTTTGATTAAATTTATTATAGTCGTGGTTAAAATTAGGATTGTAATTATGATTAGGATTATAGCTAGGATTAGGGTTATATCCGTAATTAAAACTATGATTATGATTATAATTATAATTAGGTCTACTGTTATATGTATTAAAATTTTGTTTAAATGGTTTGTGGTTTTTATGTCTAAAATTATTTTTTGGATTATACTGCTGTTGATGTCCGTATAAGCGGTCTAAAATAAATGAACAGTCATTTTGTATTGCGTTCCTGATATCATCTATATCTGTAAGGTGAAGATGATTTAAAAAGTCACAAAGCTCTGGATGTAAGTTTGCTTTAATGTGATAATTAATTTCTCGGTCCTGTAATTTCATTATTGTTTCTTTATTAACAATTTCATCATCTAGTGAGATTCTAGAAAATATCAAAGCTCTAATTTGAGCTATTCTGTTAATAAACGAAATTGGGTGTTCTCTAGGTCCCGATCTAACGTTTAGTAATTCAAATTTAAGTTGTTCTACTGTACGTGAGTCTTTAAAATTTTTTTGTAAATGGTCTAGTAATTCGGATATATTTATGAATGTATTTGTGAGAAGACAATGTCTGGCGTTACCTACTAATCTAGATGTTACTTTAGATAAGAGTCGGGCGTGGTTTTGAATCCTTAGGGTATTATTGTCACCGCATACTGTGTCATAGACGGCTTTTACAGTTTTTACAAAAAAAATTAAATCTTCAGGATTACCATCATAATATGGAATATGATCGTAATCTTCTTTCACCATAGAATATGAAACACTCATTTTGTTCGTTAAAAAATCACTATTACTATTATTATTAATTAATAAATTGCTTAATTGTTCGGTAATTTCACCTATATCTAATCTAACTCTATTTTTCTTATCCTTAGGCATACATAGAAAACTTAAAATTAAAATGTACCTCAAGTTATATTTTTAAGTTCTGCGAAGTCCTTATCAAAGTTGACCCTATTGAAGTGTAGAAACACAAACTTCAGGTGGTTTACTCCAGAACCTGTTGTCCAATGACTATTTCTTCGGTCCTTCTTGAGTTTCCGTTCAAGGCTGTCTTCACTGGACTGATCCAAAATCTGTTGGAATATTTCTTCGATTTTCTTGATCTCCAGGAAAATTTCTTCACCTTTACTGACCTGAGGCTAATAGGGTCCCTGTTCGGGCGCCAGATAAAGAACGTTGCCGCACAAAGAACTTAAAAAAACTTTATTGGTAAACAAACAAAACAAACAATTTACACAAGCTACACTATAAACTAGGATAATGACTACGACTAACTATATCGGACTATCTGACTATGATCTATGTCTTACAGCAAGGCTTATATACAATAGTGAGGGAAGGGGAGAGTGCTGACTCAGGAATGTAGGATTATGCACCTTAACTGTAGAAAGAGTAACTTTATTCTGGGATAAAGTCTTAAGTCCCTTTAGAATAACAAGCATGAACAGAAAAAGAAACATAATATATATATCTGCCCAGAAGGCTACTACATATTAATACAAATCACAAGTGACAGAATGTATAGGAGAACTGTTTATTGGAAAGGCGGCGTTTCGATCCACATTGTAGGTCTTCTTCAGGGCTTATATTTTCTTCCTTATACGAGTATATATATAAGGCCAACAAATAATATTCATTCTAGTGTCAACCCCATCATACTAGCCCTGAAGAAGTATACTTGGCTTACCACTTCATGGCAGCTAAGTATTTAATTGTTTAAATTATATTACTAATTATTTTAATTTTATTAAGTGTAGTAGTATTACGTAATAGTTTAAGAAAATTATAATTAGGAGAAATACTCTTCAAAATTTATTTCAAGGATTTTATAGCAATTGCAATGTCTTCCTGGGGACCCTTAAAACTGAAAAACCTGACTGTTGAGTGTCATTTCAAACCAACCGTTTGTTCAAAAACAGGATGGAGCAAGCATTACAAAATAAGTCGAAATGGATTTCTGTGTGAACAAAGTTGATATATTTGCTGAAATAAGAAAATCGAAAATTTTCGAAAGTTTCTATGCCTAAGGTACCGAGTCCAAGTTTGGCTGTGGGAGATAAATTATTTACTTTCTTAAAAACCACTAATGGAATCTGTGTGATCTACAGACCATTCAAGGGCTCACCCTGGCTCTTTAATGTGGGTACCCCAAATTAAAAATTGGTAGATTAGCGGGATCTCTGACAAATAACCTCCCAGCACAAAGGTTTTCCTAGAAACACACAGTCTCTACCATGTACTGAACATGGTAACAATGGTGACAATGGGTTGTCATAACACTTCACTAACTGCTTATATAGAGGGTGGGAAGCGTAGCTCAGTGTAATCTATTTGCATAACCATTGGATTAGATCCATTATAATCTATACCACGCTATTAACACTTTGCCCTTCATAGGGATTAATATATATAAGCTATATCTTTTGAATCCCCGCGTCAATAAACTGGAGCCGTCCTTGATCGTACACACCACTCGAGCTTAGAGAGAGTAAACAACAATACATCGGGCCCTCAGGTATGCTTTCCATTATCGGACGCTTGGAATATTATAATAGGCGTCCTTCACCGAGATGATGGCAGAATGTGGTAAAAGATACTCTATAATCAAGGGATAGCCTCTTAAAAGGGTTGACAATGGCGAGGAGGGACCATTGTGGCGGACAATAGGGAAGCTGATTACAGGGATGGAGAAGGTGCGGAGAAGTTAGGGATCGAGTCCAAGAGGATACGCAGTGGAGGAAGGTTATTTAGTATGTTTAGGAGTACTTCCAGGTGGGGCAATAATTTAGTCCATGTTCATTAAGATAGTAATAATTAGTATAGCTAATAGTAACAATAATTATTAGTATAGTAAAAGGCTGAACAATTCTGTTCTAAGGGCGCTGGCTAATAATAATACAGCATGACAAAAAGGGTATTCATATATCTTAAAAAGCTGAACATGACCAACACATGGATTAAGGAGACTGAAAAAGGACATTGAAGGGCTCGACGTTTCTCAAGATAGTATAGAAGGGCGTTTTTCATTTAGGAAGGAACTTCGGTATGTTGTAAGGAATGATCCGGGTTTACAAGAAATACCAAAAAGAAAAACCGGAGTAATTTGAACACAGGAGAGAAAGCGAAAACAAGGGGAGGGAATGAAAGAAAAGAAAAGAATAGTTGAAAGATGGCTCTAATTTAAAAAAAAGAATCAACAAATAAAATTAAAGCTGAACAACGTCTTAAGATGTATAATATTCAGTTTCAGAAAGGATGAAAGCAATGGAAAATATATGGGATTGAACAACACGGAATCACAGAGCACCCCGATACTACAATTGAAATGCTTGAGAAGGTTGTGATGAGTTTGGAAAGTTGTTGGGCTTAGTAAGGAACTAATTCCTAAACAAGTTAAGCGCTGTGCGTACTGGATCCAGTAGCAAACCGAGACGTAGATGGGAGGATTATATTGTTGTGCAAAACCACCTCTAATTTAATTAAGTTTCCACATCATTCTGGTTGGTTTAATTTTTCTTCATACCGTCCTTATTAGAATAGTGCTTTGAATCAGCTCTAATATTTTCTAGGCAATAAACAAGAAATCGACTCATCGTAATTGCAACAAGAGTCAATAATAAATCAATGGATTTTTTCATTCATTGTGAAGCACAACTTCAGAATACTGATATGTTATCGTAAAATATCGTTATATCATTCGGAGGAGACGTAAACAGGCCCGGAATCTATTTGGTGTCAGGTACTCGTCAAAGATCCCTATCTCAATTATATCTGGATAAACAAAATTTAGGTGCCCCACTGTAGAATAGCATCGTTTGATTAGTCATAACAGCATAAAGTGTCGTAACTAAAAAAGTAATAAGGTTTTTGAGTAAAAAGACTTATTCGAAAACTTGTAAAATTTGTAGTGGAGATTTAATTTTGAATAGAGTTTACTCAAATCATTTGAAGTCAGAGTCCGTTTTTATTTGCAAAACATTTTCCATAAATCTATTAAATCAAACCAGTGGTAGGTATTATATATATATATATATATATATATATATATATATATATATATATATATATATATATATATATATATATATATATATATAAAGAGTTTTATTCCTTGAATTTGACAATTTACAATTTTGTAACAATATGACTTAATACGTGTTGAAGTAAAACAATTTACACTGCAAGTTGAATTAACATAATAAATAAAAGCTGTAATACATTTATAACAGTAGGAAAAAGAAGAAAAACCTACACAAAATATAAAAATAAAATAAAATAACAGTAGAATAAATAAATTAAAATAAGTATAATATTTGGTAGTAAAATAAACGATTTTAGTACAATTTTTTTTTTTGTGGTAGGTATTAATAATAATAATAACAATAAGGCTTAGGGAACCCGAAGGCTCGATGCCGACACCACCAATCTCTGCTTACAAACTTCCGTCCACGGAACACTACGAAAATCTGCCTGATCACACTAAATGCAATCCTCCCACCTACACCTCGGTCTACCCCTCAGACGCTTCCCAGTCAGTAAAGCGCTTATTAATTTTTAGGGATTCGTTCGTTACTAAGCCCAACTACATTACAATCGTTACTCTATCACTTGAATAACATTAACCGAGTGCATGCTAGGCGATTCCATGTTGTATAATCTCCTAAATCCTCCAGTGGTCTCATTCTTTTTTGTTGGAACAAATATTTTACGCAAAACCTTAGTTCCGAATACCTTTAAGCGGAACTTCAAATATAATATATGCTTCTTAAATTTACTCTAAAGTGGTACTTTTCGGCGTTTCTTCTTCTTCAGTGCTGAGATGTACAAACATAAAATATTTTGTAACACGACTATAAGATAGAAGAAAGAGTGGCCAGGCAGGGACAGTAAAGAGTTAGAGATGTTACACAGATAATGTCCCTAGCGAAACTTGTGCATTAGCCAATTACTGAAGTCTAGACTCGGTTATTTAATATTACATTACAGCTAGTCCTAGTAAGGCCCTTAAGTAACTGATAGTTCGCGCTACTTTTTTCCACTTAGCAACTTACTTTACTTACTTACTAGTAACTTACTTAATGACTAAGCCCATCTTAGGGCCAAGAGAACCCACCTGTTCGCAGCCAAGAGACTAACTTATGTTTCCCGAGTAATGGAAAACTGATCCTATATTATTAGAGTACTATCTACTAGCCTAGGAAAGGAAATAATTTAGATTAATTTTTTGATATTTACAACTATAATAATATTACAACAAGTAAATTTGCTAATATGAACAACTGACATGAAAAAACATGTGTGGAGAAACTACCCATCGGTAGCACTCAAATACATTTTAATAGGTCTCGAAGCCATCTTCTTTTCATACGCCTCGGAGGGTTATCAGGAATAGTACGGGAAGCAAGTTGAGAGACTAGCGGATTCAAGTGTGTATGGAGCTTGTCATGGAAGGATAGGTATCTAGTTTGGGCCAAATCAGCAACATTGGGATATTAAGATCATGATGGATTAAAAATGGATTTTTATAAGAAATATTGTATCATCGTAAACTGTACCGTCTTTAAGACACAAAGAACTAAACCGTACTCCCTATCAGGGAAGGATACTTGTCTGTTTTAACGTCCGTTGACACCAGCGCTCAGGTGTCACTTTTCTTAACTAATCTTCTACTCTTATCATAACGTTTCCTAACTCGTGATATTTAAGTGTATAACTAAAGTGTGTTTAGTTAAAGGTGACTTTTGAGGTTTTTGTTAAATATGAATTGGAATTTGAAGAACAATTTTCTCTCTAGTAGATATTTTGAGGAATATGTAGAGAAACAAAATAGTTTTTCATAGTAAAAGTTCCTGATAGGTCTACAAGAACATTACTACCACTGATTATTAAACACATTGTACTGGGTTCAATAATCGTATCCGGCTCGTGGAAATCATATAAAAATCTGGAGAACGAAGGCTATGCCCAATTAACAGTTAATCACAAATTGAACTTCGTCGATCCCACAACTCTGGCTAACACCCAAACAATAAAAAGGCTGTGGGGAAACAAGAGAAGATGAGGCACTAATAGAGAATACCTAGACTCATACTTGACGGAGTCCACGTGGAGAACAAAGTTAGAGGGACGACACCCTTTTGATGTTATATTGCAAGATATTGTTCTTTTTAATGCATATTGTTTGTAGTAAATGTTTTATTTTATCTTCTTATTTATTTCATTTCCTAAAAATCTGTTCTATCATAATGATTGGCAATGCCGATTTGAAGTTCATTGTAGGCACCAATAACGTGATTGTTTATAACTTGACACGGTCGATAGTTGAGGTAAGTGACACCTGAGCGCGCTGGTGTCAGCGGACGGCAAAACGGACAAGTAAGTACCGAATGTTTTTCCTTAGCTAGTGGCCCAAGATTTTGTGTAAGGATGGAAAACGTCTATTGCAGGGGTTCCCAAACTTTTTTGTACCACGCCCCCCTTTTGTTGACATGAAAGCTTCTCGCGCCCCCCCTTAACAATAAATTGTGTGGGCCTAGGAACAAAACAAAAACAAATAAGCATTACATTGAAAACAAAACATTTATTTATACTGCCATAAGGTACAACAATATCAGTTTTCATAAAATACAAAAATTATTAATAAGAGAAAAATAGATTAGGTTGGTTAGTGAGATGGATGGCCTTCCATTTTTCTTACTAGCATGCCTATTCGTGACTGAGTTTTAGAAAGTGCACAACGCAAGTCACTAGCAACATCAAGTTTATTCCGATACTTTGTTTTGATTGACACAAGTGTTGAAAATGCTTTTTTGCACAAATAGTTGCTTGAAAAAGGCAAATATAAACGAAGAGCTTCCCGTGATACACTACCTTACCGCTAGGATACACTTTGAAATATTTTAACCATAATAAAGGTGTGTCCATTACATCAAAGTGGTAAATTTTCTAAACATCATGGTTAATTTAGAATTTTAGAAAGATTACTTAAATTTAATTTAAGTAAAAAATTGTTCGCGCCTCCCCCTGACATGTCCTCACGCCCCCCCCCCAGTTTGGGAATCAATCGCTGGTCAATCGGAAGAAAAGACGTTCCTAGAAGACCCCCTAAGAATGTCTAGCCGGAAACGGTTCAGATCGAGAAGGCTAAAATAAGGTTATAAACAATATTATCATGTATTTATCTTGTGTATTGTGTAAATGTTGTCAAAACCTGTGTTACTGTAAGACAAAGAAGGGTAATTAAATAAATACACGATGCATTTTATTCCAACGAGGATACAGTTTAACAGAACGATAAATTCAAGCATTCAGAATTTTCTGAATCGTACGGGTTCGGGTGTCCGTGTGGGTTTTCTTGAAAGAGTTTGTAGTATGTTCGTAATAAGGATTTTAATTGGAATTGGAATATCAAAATAATTTTATGAGAATTTAATCAGAAATAATGTATATCAAATAATAAAAAATATAAACATGCAACAATGGTTAAACTTGAAGAAAAAAAATAAAGGAAGATAAGTGAAACGTATTGAGGCCTTGGGAGTGAAAACGACCCATTGTATCAAACGACTTAGAGAATTAACAACTCAAAAGATTACTAAAACTCAATTACAAGGATCCGTTTAAAACTTAACGTCATAAATTCAATTTTCTAAATACACAGAGAGAAGGCTCTCTTAGTTTTTCATTAGCAAAATGGCCAGAGCAAGTCGAGGAAGGAGGAAGAGAAAATTGAAGAAGAAGTGTTTAATTATAATTTAAAGACACGAGATAAATCAGAAGAGATTTAACAAAGGCGTGACTTTGCCATAATTCTCAAGATCATTCTTAATTCTTTATTCATTGCTCCTTCAGGATCATCCTTAATCCTGGCCAGGAAGTTCCGACTAGTCATTATGCTATCAAGTCATTATGATAACTAATTAATCTTTTACTTTCTTTGAATAGTTTTAATTGATAACAAATACAACAATTTAATATTAGAATATTGAAAAGAATTCGATTTCTATATAGATGCCAAGGTATCAGTTCCGTAGGTTATGGCTTCGAATTAAATCACTACAATTATGAAATGATTTGGCGAGGGGTTGCAGTCAAAGATAAGACAAAATAAGCAAAAATTATTTTTTAATTGTGCCAACGTTTCGGCCCACTATATAGGCCATGTTCAGGAGAAAAAAGGTTTGACGAGTCACCGCAGACTATACACCCACACTATTTGGTTGCCCTGAAGATGGTCGTATATTTTAACAGTCATTCAAAGAAGTCTTGAAGTTATTTTCTTTACAGGTGAGAAGATACGACTGCTTCTCCACCTGATGACCATCTTTATCGGCGCAGCAATTCGCTATCACAAGGTGAGCTCATCAAGTTACTCATAAACCAATTCTATTACAGTATCTTTCTTTCCAGGGTATTGATATCAACATATTTAAAAACAATTCTTAGGAAATCAA